>CAWTZC010000205.1:7500-10000 GCA_963919715.1 Microtus obscurus | reverse complement strand
ACGACGACGGGGCCGGAAGAGTCCCCAGACGCACCTCGGCCGGCGGACCCGCCGCCACGCCGCAGACGACGGACGTCCGCTAAAGCCTCTCTCCCTTCGCGAGGTTCCCGAAACGCGCGAAGCCTGCCTCTCGCACCCTCTTCTCGCACGGACCCACCGCCGAGACAGACGCGCCCGCCGCCGCCGAAGGAAGGCCCTCCGGCGGCGACGGGCCCCGACGCGTCCGGCGACGCGCCGGGAGACGACCGACCGCCGTTCTCTCCAAAGGCCGCACCCGAGAGAGAGGTCACGACCCCGCAAAGCCAGAACCGGATCCCCGACCCCGAGGAGGGACGGGTCGACCGCTGCTCCCCAACCGTGGGAACGCTGCCGGGGAGGGGGGGAGCGAGGCGACCTCCACACGGCACACAACACGAGCGACGCACGCACGCGACGCGCGCAGCGAGGCCGCGGTCCGCGGGAACGGCAAAGACGGGGAAGCGCGGGAGGGACCGCTCGCGGCGGGGCACGGACGGTGGGCGGGTGGGGCCCGGGAGCCCACCGCCACCCAGCCCCGCTCTTCCCCCGCTCGGCTCCGCGCCCCGACCGGAGGCGCGTACGCACGCACCCTCGGGGGAGCGGGGGGATCGGGGTCCCCGCGGCACTCGGGCGTGCGCGCACGCGACCCCTTCGTTCCCCGCCACGGGTAACACGTCCCAGGCTCCGACACGGCACGCCGGCGTCACGACAACGCTCTCTCGCCCCGCGTGGTTCCTCCCCGGACTCGGAGCGAGGAGGCGCGGGCCGCAGCGGGCGACACAAACGCTCGGGTTTTCCCCCCCCCTCAAAGACGGGACGCGGCGAGGGGCACCCGGCCGAAGCTACGCGCATCGAGGTGACTGTCAGGGCGTGCCGGGCCGGCACGCCCTTCTCATCGGATCGCTAGAGAAGGCACTTTTTCTCACTGAGGGCGGGCGGGACGGACCCGGACCGACGAGCCTACGGCCGCGGCAGCGCAAGAGCCGGGGAAGCGACACACGCACACCGCTCGATGATCTCGAGCGCGGCGAGGCGGGGGGGTCTGCGGTATCGGTAAGGCTTTTCTTCCTTGCCGGGGCGCACTCTTGAGCGTTCGCGGACAAGGGGGACCGGACCGAGAAAAGGCATACTACACAGAAGAGGTCCCCCGAGAGCCAGGCCTGCCTCTCCGGCAACACCCACCGGGTCTGCACCAGGCGGGGAGGCATTCTTTTAAGTCAATCGACAAGTCCACCTTTAACGGTGAGACGAAAATCGAAAAAGGCCGGCCGCGATCACTCAACACCACCCAACGCTCACAGCCTACGGGAGAAGGCAGCGCGTGGTGGGCCGCTCGCCCGATCTCACGAGATGGCCGTGAGAGAGCCTTCTCTTACCGCTCGCCTCGACCCCCTTTTTCTCATCCTCGGGGCCATCTTAACCCACGAGAACACGCCTCGCAGAGGAACACCGCTAAAGGCCGGACCGCGCACAGGAGGCATACACGTCAGAGAACCGGGAAACGCCGCCGCCGCTCAGAACCGGGCACCTCTGAAGATCGGCCTGGAACGCTCCAGGAGCACCACGAGGATCACAAGCAGAGCGCGTGCACACGAGCCCGGTCGGGAGGGGCACGTGACGCGGCACATCAGCCGACCCTCCCCCGGCTCGGAGGGAGGAGGGCCAAAGAGACCACCACACACGGTGGGCACAGCGAAACGCGCGACAGGGAACGACGAAGCCCCCGGCGCGCCTCACAGGAACCCCCACGAACCACAGCGAGGAGTGCGTGGGGGCTTTCACAGGGCTCAGGCCGGATAACCGCACCCCTGCCTTCCACACACCACCGGCAAAGGTGGGGAGGAGAAACGAGGGGCCCGCTGGCAGAACGAGAAGAGCGGCCGCCATTCGCCATGAATGTCCGTCCCTCGCCTGGCGCGGCTTAGGCCTCCGGCCCGAATGAACACAGGGCGTGCGCACCACATCGATCGACAAAGCAGAAACCGGGAAGAACCGAGCGAGAGAGCACCACCACAGACCCAACACATGCCACAAAAAAAAAAAAAAATTTCCACACCAAAAAAAAAAAAAAAAAAACAGCGGTGCGGTGGGATCCACGGGGAATCCAAAAAAAAAAGAGGTGTGCACTCGGGAGGCACACAAGGCAGCAGAAGGGCCGGGCTGGACCACCCTCAAACCCAAAAGGACTCATGGAGACTCGGGAGCTCCACAAACCTGGGAGTGGAGGGTGTTTTAAAAAAAAAAAACAAAAAACTGTGCGCGCTCGGGAGGCACATAGGAGCAGAGGACCATGGAGACTCGGGAGCTCCACAACCTGGTCCCCGCCCAAAAAAAAAAAAAAAAAAAAGCAGCGGGACGGTAAGGGAGAAGCAACGAGAGACAGGTCCCAACGTCCAAACAGAGCGGGCGACAAACCACGAAACGGGGACGCCTGACACGCTTCAAACCACGGGCAAAAAAAAAAAAAAAGCAAGGAAGGCGG
>CAWTZC010000205.1:0-2500 GCA_963919715.1 Microtus obscurus | reverse complement strand
CAGAAATTCCATCTCTCCAGTTCTCATTCTTTCATTGTTCCTCCTGCATCTAGTCAGAGAGAGTGGGCAACTTTCCTCCCTGCTTCTGTGAAGTATCTGTGTCTGTCACGTCCTGGATAGCCAGAGTGCCCGCCACCTGTGCCTGAGATTGATGTGGCCGGCAGCTCTGGGTGGGGCTGGGGGGGAAAAGGGAGAGAGTGGGTCCCCCGGAGAGCCTTGGGCAGAGGCTCTGTGGATTCCCTGCAGGAGGCCTCACTGCCTCTGAGGAGCCCATGGGGGAGGAGGGGAGAAAGGGAAGGCCAACCATACAGTCTTGCCTGGCTTTTGTTTGCTTTGCTTTGTTTTGTTTTGTTTCCGGGTACAGCTGTGACCAGGTCTGAATCCAGGACAGACTCCAAAGCTAGAGAGAAATCCTGTCTCAGAAAACAAAAATAAATAAATAAATAAACGAATAAATGAATGGATAGATAGATAGATAGCCAGACAGAGAGATGATAAAAACACCTCCAAGATCAGGGAGACCAGGGCAGGCAGATCACTGTGAGTTTAAGGCTCCCTTGTTATGCAGATTGAGATTCAGGACAGGCAAGGCAAAGTGACACAGAGAAAACCCTGTTTTCAAAAAAAAAGGTGGGGGCTGGAGAGATGGCTCTGTGGTTAAGAGTACTGACTGCTCTTCCAGAGGACCCAGGTTATAAGATAACCCTAACCCTAACCCTAATACAATAGTAACCACGGTTATAAGATGCAATATTTTGGAATTCCATAAAGTAGGTAAAACAAATCTGCCCCAAACCACAATAATGTTTATACTGTAAGAGCACATTCTGACTTGTAGGCATTTTAAGTTAGAGGGAATATTTTCTTGGTAAATGAGACACAAAAGTCCATTTGTGTGATTGGTATTTTATGTGTATTATTTGTATGTTCTTGTGAAACTACTAATGACCAGAAGCATCTTATTACGGACATTTTCAGGTAGTACAAGAGGAGAAGGAATTGTATACTGACTCTTAGCAGCTCCCAACACAAACATAGTTTTAAAATCAATGGGCAGCAACACATGACTAATATTGCTTTGCCACACCCTCACTTCCAAGATTTATTTATTTTGATTTTATGTGTATGGGTTTTTAGCTTGCATGTATGCTTGTGCACTGTGTGCATCTTGGTGCCTGCATATGCTGGAAGAGTAGATCAGATCCCCTGGACATGGAGTTCCAGACAGCTTTGAGTCACCATGTTGATTCTGACTGTATTAGAGGTCAGAGTTGTGAGGGAAAAGCAAAGTCGAAGATGGAGGTCACAGATGGTGGATTCCGAGAGGAAGAAGACTCAAGGATTTGATTCAGGTTTATAGTTCCTCAGAGTTTTATGCACCTAACATTATTTTATTGGAAACATTCCAGGTGGTGAATCAGATGATATCCGCCCTGTAAAGCCCACATCACCAACAATGGGACTGCCACCATCTGGAGCCAGCCTCAGGACACTGTTACACAAAAGATATTGTCTGCAATTCAACTCAAGCAGGCAATGGCTAGTTTAGGTTGGTAGTGTGCTCCTACGTCTTGTGTTTTATGTTGGTTTTCTGAGACCAAGTTAAATCATTTGTCAATGATATTTTTGGTAGCTAAACAGAAAAGCAAATTGAACTTAAATATAATTAGAATTGGAATTTAGGATGGAAGCTGTGAAGCTTCACATTAGATTTTATGCTTTCAGTATTGAATATATTCTGTGCATTTATTGTCCTCCAAGACCCAAACATCCCTGGCATAATTAGAACTAGAAAACCACTTAGCCTTGTATCTTCTTTCATAACTCATGTACATTGCCTGTATCCACTTCTTCCTCATCCCCCTTTATTCAGATTTTCTTATTCTCTTTTATTATTTCTTGATTCATGAAGAAATAGTTTATGAAGAACATTCTATATGTCAGACACTATTTGATTTGAGTGACATTTAACTATCTGAATACATTTAATTTGTGTACATGTTAAAGATATATAAAGAACTAGAGTCAGTGTCATGGTTTAGCATACAGAAGTGTCTGCTGTGCAAGCCTGAGAGGCTGAGTTTGATCCTCAGAACACATAGGAGAAAGAGCTAACAGATTCGTAAAGGTGGCTGTTTGACTGCTGCCGGCAGGCTGTGACAAGCACTAATCCGCATTCACATATATGTCTATCAAACATACATATGTATATAAGCTATAGAATAAGAGATCATGGAGTTCCCAACCCCAGTTGGTACATCCAAACACAGCCCTACACCTAAAGTCAGGGGAAGAGGGCATAGAAGACTGTAAGAGCCAAAGGGCCAGATACTGCCAGACAGTATTTTAGACATGACCAGGATATGGAAGCTAGGAAGAAGGAAGGAAGGAAGGAACAAAGGAATGAAGAAAGGAAGAAACGAAGGATGGCAAGAAGGATCAGAGCAGTAAATATACAGGTGCACAGTCCTTATACCCATGCTGACTGCAGATAGAAAAT
>CAWTZC010000204.1:0-39941 GCA_963919715.1 Microtus obscurus | reverse complement strand
AGACCCGATGCACTCGCAGACTCTGTCTTCAGACTAGACGCACCAGCAGACCTCTGTCTACAGACCGGATGCTCCCAATGACCTCTGTCTGCAGACCTGATGCCAACAACGGTCGTCTTTCTACCGACCCGATGCCCCCAGAGACCTCTGTGTGCAGACCCAATGTACAAACAGACTTCTGTCTGCAGTCTCGGCCCCCCAGAGGACCTCTGTCTGCAGACCCGATGCCCCCAGCGGACATCTGTCTGCAGACCTGATGCCTCCACAGACCCTCTGTCTGCAGACCCGATGCCCCCAGATACCTCTGTCTGCGGACCCGATGCCCCCAGAGACATTTTTCTGCGGACTCGATGCTTCCAGAGACCTCTGCAGACCCGATGCCCCCCAGAGGACCTCTTTCTGCAGACCCGATGACCCAACAGACCTCTGTCCGAAGTCCCGATGCCCCCAGAGACCTCTGTCTGCAGACCCGATGCACCCACAAACCTCTGTCTGCAGTCCGATGCACACATAGACATCTGTCTGCAGACCCGATTCCCCCCACACCGGACCTCTGTCTGCAGACCCGATGCCCCCACGGACCTCTGTCTGCAGACCTGATGCCTCCAGACACCTCTGTCTGCAGACGCGGTGCCCACAGATACCTCTGTCTGGAGACCTGATGCCCCCACAGACCTCTGACTACAGACCCGATGACTTGCCACAGACCTCTGTATGCAAAACCGATGCACCCATAGACCTCTGCCTGCAGATCCGATTCCACCACCGGACCTCTGTCTGTAGACGCTATGTCACCCGGACCTCTGTCTGCAAACCTGATGCCTTCACAGACCTCTGTCTGCAGACCCGTGCCCCCCAGATACATCTGTCTGGAGACCCGAAGACCCCAGAGACCTCTGTCTGCAGAGCCAAATCCATCAGAGACCTCTGGCTGGAGACCCGATGCGCCCGCAGACTTCTTTCTGCAGAACCTATGCCCCCACAGACCTCAGTCTTCTGGCCCGATGCCCCCACAGACCTTTGTATGCAGAAACAATGCCCTCAGAGACCTCAGTCTGCAGACACGATGTCCCCATAGACCTCTGTCTGCAGACCCGAAGCCAAAGCGGACCTCTGTCTGCAGACCCCTTGTCAAAGTGGACCTCTGTCTGCAGACCCGATGTCCCCACAGACCTCTGTCTGCAGACCTGATGCCCCCAGAGACCTCTGTCTGCAGACCAGATGCACCCACGGACCTCTATCTGTAAACACAATGCCCACAGAGACCTCTGTCTGCAGACACGAGGCCCCCACAGACCTCTGTCTCCAGACCCCGATGCCCCCAGCGGACCTCTGTTTGCAGACCCCCGATGACCCCAGAGACCTCTGTCTGCAGACCCAATTCCCCCATAGACCTCTGTCTGTAGAACCGATGCTCCCACGGACCTCTCTCTGCATACCCGATGCCCCCCACTGGACCTCTGTGTGCAGAGCCGATGCCCCCAGGAGACTTCTGTCTGCAGACCCCGATGACCCTCGTAGACTCTTTCTGCAGACCAGATGCCCCCCGCAGACCTCTGTCTACAGACTACATGCCCCCATAGACCTCTGTCTCCAGACCTGATTCCAACAGTGGTCGTCTGCCTGCAGACCCGATGCCACCAAAGACCTCTGTCTGTAGACCAGATGCCCCCAGAGGACCTCTCTCTGCAGACCCGATGCCCCCAAAGTCTTATGTTTGCAGACCCACTGCCCCCAGCGGAACCCTGTCTGCATACACGATGCCCCCCCCCCTCGCAGACCTCTGTCTGCAGATACGATGCCCTAGCAGACTCTGTCTGTAGACCAGATGCCCCCGCAGACCTCTGTCTCCAAACCCGATGCACACAAAGACCTCAGTCTCAGACCCGATGCCTACAGCGGTCATCTGTCTGCAGAACCGATGCCCACACAGACCTCTGTCTGTAGACCGGATGCCCCCCGCAGACTCTGTCTGCAGACCATGCCCCGACAGACAACTGTCTCCATACTCAATGCCCCCCAGACCTCAGTCTTCAGGCCCGATGCCCCCACAGACCTTTGTATGCAGAAACAATGCCCTCAGAGACCTCTGTCTGCAGACACGATGTCCCCATAGACCTCTGTCTGCAGACTCGAAGCTTCCAAAGCGGACCTCTGTCTGCAGCCCCCTTGGTCACAGTGGACCTCTTTCGCAGACTCGATGCCCCCACAGACCTCTGTCTGCAGACCTGATGCACCCAGAGACCTCTGTCTGCAGACCAGATGCACCCAAGAACCTCTATCTGCAAACACGATACCCACAGAGACCTCTGTCTGCAGACACGATGCCCCCACAGACCTCTGTCTCCAGACCCGATGCCCCCAGCGGACCTCTGTTTGCAGACCCGATGATTCCACAGACCTCTGTCTGCAGAATCAATGCCCCCATAGACCTCTGTCTGTAGAACTGATGCTCCCACGGACCTCTCTCTGCATACCCGATGCTCCCCACTGGACCTCTGTGCAGACCCGATGCCCCCAGCGGACCTCTGTCTGCAGACCCGATGCCCCCCACTGACCTCTGTCTGCAGACCTGATGCCTCCACAGACCTCTGTCTGTACACATGATGCACACATAGACCTCTGTCTGTAGACGCGATGCCCACACAGACCTCTGTCTGCAGTCCCGATGCACCAACAGACATCTGTCTGCCGACCGGATGCCCACAGCGAACCTCTTTCTGCAGACTCAATGCCCTAGCAGACTCTGTCTGCAGACCAGATTCCCCCGCAGACTTCTTTCTGCAGACCCGATGCCCCCACAGACCTCTGTCTTTAGAACCGATGCCTCCCCAGACCTCTGTCTGCCGACCTGATGCCCATAGTGACCTCTGTCTGCAGAAGGGATGCCCACACAGAAATCTGTCTGCAGACCCAGTGCCCCCACTGACCTCTGTCTGCAGACTCGATGCCCCCAGAGACCTCTGTCTGCAGACCGGATGGCCCCAGCGGACCTCTGTCTGCAGACTCGATGCCCGTAGCAGACTCTGACTGCAGACCAAATGCCCCTGCAGACCACTGTGTAGAGACTCAATGCCCCCAAAGACCTCTGTCTCCAGACCTGATTCCAATAGTGGTCGTCTGCCTGCAGACCCGATGCCACCAAAGACCTCTGTCTGTAGACCAGATGCCCCCAGAGGACCTCTCTCTGCAGACCCGATGCCCCCAAAGACCTATGTTTGCAGACCCACTGCCCCCCAGCAGACCCATGTCTGCATACCCGATGCCCCCCCGCAGACCTCTGTCTGCAGATACGATGCCCTAGCAGACTCTGTCTGTAGACCAGATGCCCCAGACCTCTGTCTCCAAACCCGATGCACCCAAAGACCTCTGTCTGCAGACCCGATGCCTACAGCGGTCGTCTGTCTGCAGAACCGATGCCCCCACAGACCTCTGGCTGTAGACCGGATGCCCCCGCAGAGATTCTGTCTGCAGACCATGCCCGACAGACCACTGTCTCCATACTCAATGCCCCCACAGACCCTCAGTCTTCAGGCCCGATGCCCCCACAGACCTTTGTATGCAGAATCAATGCCCTCAGAGACCTCTGTCTGCAGACACGATGTCCCCATAGACCTCTGTCTGCAGACCCAAAACCCATAGCCGACCTCTGTCTGCAGAGCCCTTGGTCAAAGTGTTCCTCTGTCTGCAGACTCGATGCCCCCACAGACCTCTGTCTGCAGACCTGATGCCCCCAAAGACCTCTGTTTGCAGACCAGATGCACCCACGGACCTCTATCTGCAAACACGATGTCCCCATAGACCTCTGTCTGCAGACCCGAAACCCATAGCCGACCTCTGTCTGCAGAGCCCTTGGTCAAAGTGTTCCCCTGTCTGCAGACTCGATGCCCCCACAGACCTCTGTCTGCAGACCTGATGCCCCCAAAGAACTCTGTTTGCAGACCAGATGCACCCACGGACCTCTATCTACAAACACGATGCCCACAGAGACCTCTGTCTGTAGAACCGATGCTCCCACGGACCTCTCTCTGCATACGCGATGCCCCCACTGGACCTCTGTTTGCACACCCAATGACCCCAGCGGACCTCCTTCTGCAGACCCGATGCCCCCCACTGACCTCTCGTCTGCAGACCTGATGCCTCCATAGACCTCTGTCTGTACACCCGATGCACGCATAGACCTCTGTCTGCAGACGCGATGCCCACACAGACCTCTGTCTGCAGTCCCGATGCAACAACAGACCTCTGTCTGCAGACTGGATGAACCCAGGGGGACCTCTTTCTGCAGACTCAATGCCCTAGCAGACTCTGTCTGCAGACCAGATTCCCCCGCAGACCTCTGTCTACAGACCCGATGCCCCCCATAGACCTCTGTCTGCAGACCTGATGCCAACAGTGGGCGTCTGTCTGCAGACCCGATGCACTCGCAGACTCTGTCTTCAGACTAGACGCACCAGCAGACCTCTGTCTACAGACCGGATGCTCCCAATGACCTCTGTCTGCAGACCTGATGCCAACAACGGTCGTCTTTCTACCGACCCGATGCCCCCAGAGACCTCTGTGTGCAGACCCAATGTACAAACAGACTTCTGTCTGCAGTCTCGAAGCCCCCAGAGGACCTCTGTCTGCAGACCCGATGCCCCCAGCGGACATCTGTCTGCAGACCTGATGCCTCCACAGACCTCTGTCTGCAGACCCGATGCCCCCAGATACCTCTGTCTGCGGACCCGATGCCCCCAGAGACATTTTTCTGCGGACTCGATGCTTCCAGAGACCTCTGCAGACCCGATGCCCCCAGAGGACCTCTTCTCTGCAGACCCGATGACCCAACAGACCTCTGTCTGAAGTCCCGATGCCCCCAGAGATCTCTGTCTGCAGACCCGATGCACCCACAAACCTCTGTCTGCAGTCCGATGCACACATAGACATCTGTCTGCAGACCCGATTCCCCCACCGGACCTCTGTCTGCAGACCCGATGCCCCCACGGACCTCTGTCTGCAGACCTGATGCCTCCAGACACCTCTGTCTGCAGACGCGGTGCCCACAGATACCTCTGTCTGGAGACCTGATGCCCCCACAGACCTCTGACTACAGACCCGATGACTTCACAGACCTCTGTATGCAAAACCGATGCACCCATAGACCTCTGCCTGCAGATCCGATTCCCACCACCGGACCTCTGTCTGTAGACGCTATGTCCTTACGGACCTCTGTCTGCAAACCTGATGCCTTCACAGACCTCTGTCTGCAGACCCGTGCCCCCAGATACATCTGTCTGGAGACCCGAAGACCCCAGAGACCTCTGTCTGCAGAGCCAAATCCATCAGAGACCTCTGGCTGGAGACCCGATGCGCCCGCAGACTTCTTTCCAGAACCTATGCCCCCCACAGACCTCAGTCTTCTGGCCCGATGCCCCCACAGACCTTTGTATGCAGAAACAATGCCCTCAGAGACCTCAGTCTGCAGACACGATGTCCCCATAGACCTCTGTCTGCAGACCCGAAGCCAAAGCGGACCTCTGTCTGCAGACCCCCTTGGTCAAAGTGGACCTCTGTCTGCAGACGCGATGTCCCCACAGACCTCTGTCTGCAGACCTGATGCCCCCAGAGAACCTCTGTCTGCAGACCAGATGCACCCACGGACCTCTATCTGTAAACACAATGCCCACAGAGACCTCTGTCTGCAGACACGAGGCCCCCACAGACCTCTGTCTCCAGACCCGATGCCCCCAGCGGACCTCTGTTTGCAGACCCGATGACCCCAGAGACCTCTGTCTGCAGACCCAATGCCCCCATAGACCTCTGTCTGTAGAACCGATGCTCCACGGACCTCTCTCTCTGCATACCCGATGCCCCCACTGGACCTCTGTGTGCAGAGCCGATGCCCCCAGGAGACTTCTGTCTGCAGACCCGATGACCTCGTAGACTCTTTCTGCAGACCAGATGCCCCCGCAGACCTCTGTCTACAGACTCGATGCCCCCCATAGACCTCTGTCTCCAGACCTGATTCCAACAGTGGTCGTCTGCCTGCAGACCCGATGCCACCAAAGACCTCTGTCTGTAGACCAGATGCCCCCAGAGGACCTCTCTCTGCAGACCCGATGCCCCCAAAGTCTTATGTTTGCAGACCCACTGCCCCCAAGCGGAACCCTGTCTGCATACACGATGCCCCCTCGCAGACCTCTGTCTGCAGATACGATGTCCTAGCAGACTCTGTCTGTAGACCAGATGCCCCCGCAGACCTCTGTCTCCAAACCCGATGCACACAAAGACCTCAGTCTGCAGACCCGATGCCTACAGCGGTCATCTGTCTGCAGAACCGATGCCCACACAGACCTCTGTCTGTAGACCGGATGCCCCTGCAGACTCTGTCTGCAGACCATGCCCCGACAGACAACTGTCTCCATACTCAATGCCCCCACAGACCTCAGTCTTCAGGCCCGATGCCCCCACAGACCTTTGTATGCAGAAACAATGCCCTCAGAGACCTCTGTCTGCAGACACGATGTCCCCATAGACCTCTGTCTGCAGACTCGAAGCCCAAAGCGGACCTCTGTCTGCAGCCCCCTTGGTCACAGTGGACCTCTTTCTGCAGACTCGATGCCCCACAGACCTCTGTCTGCAGACCTGATGCACCCAGAGACCTCTGTCTGCAGACCAGATGCACCCAAGAACCTCTATCTGCAAACACGATGCCCACAGAGACCTCTGTCTCCAGACCCGATGCCCCCAGCGGACCTCTGTTTGCAGACCCGATGATTCCACAGACCTCTGTCTGCAGAATCAATGCCCCCATAGACCTCTGTCTGTAGAACTGATGCTCCCACGGATTTCTCTCTGCATACCCGATGCTCCCACTGGACCTCTGTATGCAGACCCGATGCCCCCAGCGGACCTCTGTCTGCAGACCCGATGCCCCCACTGACCTCTGTCTGCAGACCTGATGCCTCCACAGACCTCTGTCTGTACACATGATGCACACATAGACCTCTGTCTGTAGACGCGATGCCCACACAGACCTCTGTCTGCAGTCCCGATGCACCAACAGACCTCTTTCTGCAGACTCAATGCCCTAGCAGACTCTGTCTGCAGACCAGATTCCCCCGCAGACCTCTGTCTACAGACCGGATGCTCCCAATGACCTCTGTCTGCAGACCTGATGCCAACAGTGGGCGTCTGTCTGCAGACCCGATGCACTCGCAGACTCTGTCTTCAGACTAGACGCACCAGCAGACCTCTGTCTACAGACCGGATGCTCCCAATGACCTCTGTCTGCAGACCTGATGCCAACAACGGTCGTCTTTCTACCGACCCGATGCCCCCAGAGACCTCTGTGTGCAGACCCAATGTACAAACAGACTTCTGTCTGCAGTCTCGAAGCCCCCAGAGGACCTCTGTCTGCAGACCCGATGCCCCCAGCGGACATCTGTCTGCAGACCTGATGCCTCCACAGACGTCTGTCTGCAGACCCGATGCCCCCAGATACCTCTGTCTGCGGACCCGATGCCCCCAGAGACATTTTTTTTGCGGACTCGATGCTTCCAGAGACCTCTGCAGACCCGATGCCCCCAGAGGACCTCTTTCTGCAGACCCGATGACCCAACAGACCTCTGTCTGAAGTCCCGATGCCCCCAGAGACCTCTGTCTGCAGACCCGATGCACCCACAAACCTCTGTCTGCAGTCCGATGCACACATAGACATCTGTCTGCAGACCCGATGCCCCCACGGACCTCTGTCTGCAGACCTGATGCCTCCAGACACCTCTGTCTGCAGACGCGGTGCCCACAGATACCTCTGTCTGGAGACCTGATGCCCCCCACAGACCTCTGACTACAGACCCGATGACTTCACAGACCTCTGTATGCAAAACCGATGCACCCATAGACCTCTGCCTGCAGATCCGATTCCCACCACCGGACCTCTGTCTGTAGACGCTATGTTCCTTACGGACCTCTGTCTGCAAACCTGATGCCTTCACAGACCTCTGTCTGCAGACCCGGTGCCCCCAGATACATCTGTCTGGAGACCCGAAGACCCCAGAGACCTCTGTCTGCAGAGCCAAATCCATCAGAGACCTCTGGCTGGAGACCCGATGCGCCCGCAGACTTCTTTCTGCAGAACCTATGCCCCCACAGACCTCAGTCTTCTGGCCCGATGCCCCCACAGACCTTTGTATGCAGAAACAATGCCCTCAGAGACCTCAGTCTGCAGACACGATGTCCCCATAGACCTCTGTCTGCAGACCCGAAGCCGCAAAGCGGACCTCTGTCTGCAGACCCCTTGGTCAAAGTGGACCTCTGTCTGCAGACCCGATGTCCCCACAGACCTCTGTCTGCAGACCTGATGCCCCCAGAGACCTCTGTCTGCAGACCAGATGCACCCACGGACCTCTATCTGTAAACACAATGCCCACAGAGACCTCTGTCTGCAGACACGAGGCCCCCACAGACCTCTGTCTCCAGACCCGATGCCCCCAGCGGACCTCTGTTTGCAGACCCGATGATTCCACAGACCTCTGTCTGCAGAATCAATGCCCCCATAGACCTCTGTCTGTAGAACCGATGCTCCCACGGACCTCTCTCTGCATACCCGATGCCCCCACTGGACCTCTGTGTGCAGAGCCGATGCCCCCAGGAGACTTCTGTCTGCAGACCCGATGACCTCGTAGACTCTTTCTGCAGACCAGATGCCCCCGCAGACCTCTGTCTACAGACTCGATGCCCCCATAGACCTCTGTCTCCAGACCTGATTCCAACAGTGGTCGTCTGCCTGCAGACCCGATGCCACCAAAGACCTCTGTCTGTAGACCAGATGCCCCCAGAGGACCTCTCTCTGCAGACCCGATGCCCCCAAAGTCCTATGTTTGCAGACCCACTGCCCCCAGCGGAACCCTGTCTGCATACACGATGCCCCCCTCGCAGACCTCTGTCTGCAGATACGATGCCCTAGCAGACTCTGTCTGTAGACCAGATGCCCCCGCAGACCTCTGTCTCCAAACCCGATGCACACAAAGACCTCAGTCTGCAGACCCGATGCCTACAGCGGTCATCTGTCTGCAGAACCGATGCCCACACAGACCTCTGTCTGTAGACCGGATGCCCCCGCAGACTCTGTCTGCAGACCATGCCCCGACAGACAACTGTCTCCATACTCAATGCCCCCACAGACCTCAGTCTTCAGGCCCGATGCCCCCACAGACCTTTGTATGCAGAAACAATGCCCTCAGAGACCTCTGTCTGCAGACACGATGTCCCCATAGACCTCTGTCTGCAGACTCGAAGCCCAAAGCGGACCTCTGTCTGCAGCCCCCTTGGTCACAGTGGACCTCTTTCTGCAGACTCGATGCCCCCACAGACCTCTGTCTGCAGACCTGATGCACCCAGAGACGTCTGTCTGCAGACCAGATGCACCCAAGAACCTCTATCTGCAAACACGATGCCCACAGAGACCTCTGTATCCAGACCCGATGCCCCCAGCGGACCTCTGTTTGCAGACCCGATGATTCCACAGACCTCTGTCTGCAGAATCAATGCCCCCATAGACCTCTGTCTGTAGAACTGATGCTCCCACGGACCTCTCTCTGCATACCCGATGCTCCCACTGGACCTCTGTATGCAGACCCGATGCCCCCAGCGGACCTCTGTCTGCAGACCCGATGCCCCCACTGACCTCTGTCTGCAGACCTGATGCCTCCACAGACCTCTGTCTGTACACATGATGCACACATAGACCTCTGTCTGTAGACGCGATGCCCACACAGACCTCTGTCTGCAGTCCCGATGCACCAACAGACATCTGTCTGCCGACCGGATGCCCACAGCGAACCTCTTTCTGCAGACTCAATGCCCTAGCAGACTCTGTCTGCAGACCAGATTCCCCCGCAGACTTCTTTCTGCAGACCCGATGCCCCCACAGACCTCTGTCTTTAGAACCGATGCCTCCCCCAGACCTCTGTCTGCCGACCTGATGCCCATAGTGACCTCTGTCTGCAGAAGGGATGCCCACACAGAAATCTGTCTGCAGACCCAGTGCCCCCACTGACCTCTGTCTGCAGACTCGATGCCCCCAGAGACCTCTGTCTGCAGACCGGATGGCCCCAGCGGACCTCTGTCTGCAGACTCGATGCCCTAGCAGACTCTGACTGCAGACCAAATGCCCCTGCAGACCACTGTGTAGAGACTCAATGCCCCCAAAGACCTCTGTCTCCAGACCTGATTCCAATAGTGGTCGTCTGCCTGCAGACCCGATGCCACCAAAGACCTCTGTCTGTAGACCAGATGCCCCCAGAGGACCTCTCTCTGCAGACCCGATGCCCCCAAAGACCTATGTTTGCAGACCCACTGCCCCCAGCAGACCCATGTCTGCATACCCGATGCCCCCCCCCGCAGACCTCTGTCTGCAGATACGATGCCCTAGCAGACTCTGTCTGTAGACCAGATGCCCCCGCAGACCTCTGTCTCCAAACCCGATGCACCCAAAGACCTCTGTCTGCAGACCCGATGCCTACAGCGGTCGTCTGTCTGCAGAACCGATGCCCCCACAGACCTCTGGCTGTAGACCGGATGCCCCCCGCAGATTCTGTCTGCAGACCATGCCCCCGACAGACCACTGTCTCCATACTCAATGCCCCCCCACAGACCTCAGTCTTCAGGCCCGATGCCCCCACAGACCTTTGTATGCAGAATCAATGCCCTCAGAGACCTCTGTCTGCAGACACGATGTCCCCATAGACCTCTGTCTGCAGACCCAAAACCCATAGCCGACCTCTGTCTGCAGAGCCCTTGGTCAAAGTGTTCCTCTGTCTGCAGACTCGATGCCCCCCCACAGACCTCTGTCTGCAGACCTGATGCCCCCAAAGACCTCTGTTTGCAGACCAGATGCACCCACGGACCTCTATCTGCAAACACGATGTCCCCATAGACCTCTGTCTGCAGACCCGAAACTCCATAGCCGGACCTCTGTCTGCAGAGCCCTTGGTCAAAGTGTTCCCCTGTCTGCAGACTCGATGCCCCCACAGACCTCTGTCTGCAGACCTGATGCCCCCAAAGACCTCTGTTTGCAGACCAGATGCACCCACGGACCTCTATCTACAAACACGATGCCCACAGAGACCTCTGTCTGTAGAACCGATGCTCCCACGGACCTCTCTCTGCATACACGATGCCCCCACTGGACCTCTGTTTGCACACCCAATGACCCCAGCGGACCTCTGTCTGCAGACCCGATGCCCCCACTGACCTCTGTCTGCAGACCTGATGCCTCCAGAGACCTCTGTCTGTACACCCGATGCACGCATAGACCTCTGTCTGCAGACGCGATGCCCACACAGACCTCTGTCTGCAGTCCCGATGCAACAACAGACCTCTGTCTGCAGACTGGATGCCCCCAGGGGACCTCTTTCTGCAGACTCAATGCCCTAGCAGACTCTGTCTGCAGACCAGATTCCCCCGCAGACCTCTGTCTACAGACCCGATGCCCCCCATAGACCTCTGTCTGCAGACCTGATGCCAACAGTGGGCGTCTGTCTGCAGACCCGATGCACTCGCAGACTCTGTCTTCAGACTAGACGCACCAGCAGACCTCTGTCTACAGACCGGATGCTCCCAATGACCTCTGTCTGCAGACCTGATGCCAACAACGGTCGTCTTTCTACCGACCCGATGCCCCCAGAGACCTCTGTGTGCAGACCCAATGTACAAACAGACTTCTGTCTGCAGTCTCGAAGCCCCCAGAGGACCTCTGTCTGCAGACCCGATGCCCCCAGCGGACATCTGTCTGCAGACCTGATGCCTCCACAGACCTCTGTCTGCAGACCCGATGCCCCCAGATACCTCTGTCTGCGGACCCGATGCCCCCAGAGACATTTTTCTGCGGACTCGATGCTTCCAGAGACCTCTGCAGACCCGATGCCCCCAGAGGACCTCTTTCTGCAGACCCGATGACCCAACAGACCTCTGTCTGAAGTCCCGATGCCCCCAGAGATCTCTGTCTGCAGACCCGATGCACCCACAAACCTCTGTCTGCAGTCCGATGCACACATAGACATCTGTCTGCAGACCCGATTCCCCCACCGGACCTCTGTCTGCAGACCCGATGCCCCCACGGACCTCTGTCTGCAGACCTGATGCCTCCAGACACCTCTGTCTGCAGACGCGGTGCCCACAGATACCTCTGTCTGGAGACCTGATGCCACCACAGACCTCTGACTACAGACCCGATGACTTCACAGACCTCTGTATGCAAAACCGATGCCCCCACAGACCTCTGTCTGCAGACCCGATGCCCACAGCGGACCTCCGACTGCAGACCCGATGCCTCCAAAGACTTCTGTCTGCAGACCCAATGCCCCCAATGACCTATGTCTGCAGACCCGATGCCCCCACAGACCTCTGTCTGCAGACCCGATGCCCCCACAGACCTCTGTCTGCAGAACCGATGCCCCCAGAGACCTCTGATTGCAGACCCCATTACCGCACAGACCTCTGTCTGCAGACTGATGCCCACACGGAACTCTGTCTGCAAACCCGATGCCCCCACAGACCTCTGTCTGCAGACCTGATGCCAAAAGGGGTCGTCTGTCTGCAGACCCAATGCCCCCCACAGACCTCTGTCTGCAGACGCGATGCCCTCACAGACCTCTTTCTGCAGACCGGATGCCATCCCAGACCTCTGTCTGCAGTCCCGATGCCCCCACAGACCTCTGTCTGCAAACCCGATGACACCAGCGAACGTCTGTCTGCAGACCCGATGTCCCACAAACCTCTGTCTGCATACCCGATGCCCCCACAGACCCCTGTCTGCAGACTCGAATCCCCTGTGGACCTCTGTCTTCAGACCCGATGGAACCAGAATCCTCTGTCTGCAGACCCGATGCCTCCACAGACTACTGTATGCAGACCCGATGACCACAGAGACTTTTGTCTGGGGATCCGATGCCCCCACAGACCTCTGTCTGCAGACCCGATGCCTCCATAGACCTCTGTCTGCAGACCCGATGCCCCCACAGACCTCTGTCTGTAGACCTGATACCCCCACAGACCTCTGTCTGCAGACCCGATGCCCACAGCGGACCTCCGACTGCAGACCCGATGCCTCCAAAGACTTCTGTCTGCAGACCCAATGCCCCCAATGACCTCTGTCTGCAGAACCGATGCCCCCACAGAAATCTGTTTGCACACCCGATGCCCCCATTGACCTCTGTCTGCATACCTGATTCCCCCATAGACCTCTGTCTGCAGACCCGATGACCCCACAGACCTCTTGCTACAGACCTGAAGCCCCCAGTGGACCTCTGTCTCCAGAGACCATGGCTAAAGTGGACCTCTGTCTGCAGACCCGATGCCCCCCACAGACCTCTGTCTGCAGACCTGATGCCCCCAGAGACCTCTGTCTGCAGACCCGACCCCCACAGACCTCTGTCTGCAGACCCGATACCCCCAGAGACCTCTGTCTGCAGACCTGATGCTCCCACAGACCTCTGTTTGTAGACCCAATTCCCCCCATAGACCTCTGTCTGCAGACCTGATGCCAAAAGCGGTCATCTGTCTGCAGACCCGCTGCCTCCACGGACCTCTGTCTACAGAACTGATGCCTTCATGGACCTCTGTCTTTAGACACAATGCTCCCACAGACCTCTCTGTGCAGACACGATGCCCCACAGACCATCAGTCTGCAGACCCGATGCCCCCAGCGGACATCTGTCTGCAGACCTGATGCCTGCACAAACCTCTATCTGCAGACTGATGACCCCACAGACCTCTCTCTGAAGACCTGATGCCACACAGACCCTGTCTTTTCACCCGATGCCCCCACAGACTTCTGTCTGCAGACAAGATGGCCCCACAGACCTCTGTCTGCAGACCCAATGCCCCCAGCGGGCCTCCATCTGCAGACCCGATGCTCCCACCGACCTCTGTCTGGAGAACCAATTCCCCCAGAGACCTCTGGCTGGAGACCCGATGCCCCCGCAAACCTCTTTCTGCAGACGCGATGCCCCCACGGACCTCTGTCTGCAGTCCCGATGCACCAACAGACATCTGTCTGCCGACCGGATGCCCACAGCGAACCTCTTTCTGCAGACTCAATGCCCTAGCAGACTCTGTCTGCAGACCAGATTCCCCCGCAGACTTCTTTCTGCAGACCCGATGCCCCCACAGACCTCTGTCTTTAGAACCGATGCCTCCCCAGACCTCTGTCTGCCGACCTGATGCCCATAGTGACCTCTGTCTGCAGAAGGGATGCCCACACAGAAATCTGTCTGCAGACCCAGTGCCCCCACTGACCTCTGTCTGCAGACTCGATGCCCCCAGAGACCTCTGTCTGCAGACCGGATGGCCCCAGCGGACCTCTGTCTGCAGACTCGATGCCCTAGCAGACTCTGACTGCAGACCAAATGCCCCTGCAGACCACTGTGTAGAGACTCAATGCCCCCAAAGACCTCTGTCTCCAGACCTGATTCCAATAGTGGTCGTCTGCCTGCAGACCCGATGCCACCAAAGACCTCTGTCTGTAGACCAGATGCCCCCAGAGGACCTCTCTCTGCAGACCCGATGCCCCCAAAGACCTATGTTTGCAGACCCACTGCCCCCAGCAGACCCATGTCTGCATACCCGATGCCCCCCCGCAGACCTCTGTCTGCAGATACGATGCCCTAGCAGACTCTGTCTGTAGACCAGATGCCCCCGCAGACCTCTGTCTCCAAACCCGATGCACCCAAAGACCTCTGTCTGCAGACCCGATGCCTACAGCGGTCGTCTGTCTGCAGAACCGATGCCCCCACAGACCTCTGGCTGTAGACCGGATGCCCCCGCAGATTCTGTCTGCAGACCATGCCCCGACAGACCACTGTCTCCATACTCAATGCCCCCACAGACCTCAGTCTTCAGGCCCGATGCCCCCACAGACCTTTGTATGCAGAATCAATGCCCTCAGAGACCTCTGTCTGCAGACACGATGTCCCCATAGACCTCTGTCTGCAGACCCAAAACCCATAGCCGACCTCTGTCTGCAGAGCCCTTGGTCAAAGTGTTCCTCTGTCTGCAGACTCGATGCCCCCACAGACCTCTGTCTGCAGACCTGATGCCCCCAAAGACCTCTGTTTGCAGACCAGATGCACCCACGGACCTCTATCTGCAAACACGATGTCCCCATAGACCTCTGTCTGCAGACCCGAAACCCATAGCCGACCTCTGTCTGCAGAGCCCTTGGTCAAAGTGTTCCCCTGTCTGCAGACTCGATGCCCCCACAGACCTCTGTCTGCAGACCTGATGCCCCCAAAGACCTCTGTTTGCAGACCAGATGCACCCACGGACCTCTATCTACAAACACGATGCCCACAGAGACCTCTGTCTGTAGAACCGATGCTCCCACGGACCTCTCTCTGCATACGCGATGCCCCCACTGGACCTCTGTTTGCACACCCAATGACCCCAGCGGACCTCCTTCTGCAGACCCGATGCCCCCACTGACCTCTGTCTGCAGACCTGATGCCTCCATAGACCTCTGTCTGTACACCCGATGCACGCATAGACCTCTGTCTGCAGACGCGATGCCCACACAGACCTCTGTCTGCAGTCCCGATGCAACAACAGACCTCTGTCTGCAGACTGGATGAACCCAGGGGACCTCTTTCTGCAGACTCAATGCCCTAGCAGACTCTGTCTGCAGACCAGATTCCCCCGCAGACCTCTGTCTACAGACCCGATGCCCCCATAGACCTCTGTCTGCAGACCTGATGCCAACAGTGGGCGTCTGTCTGCAGACCCGATGCACTCGCAGACTCTGTCTTCAGACTAGACGCACCAGCAGACCTCTGTCTACAGACCGGATGCTCCCAATGACCTCTGTCTGCAGACCTGATGCCAACAACGGTCGTCTTTCTACCGACCCGATGCCCCCAGAGACCTCTGTGTGCAGACCCAATGTACAAACAGACTTCTGTCTGCAGTCTCGAAGCCCCCAGAGGACCTCTGTCTGCAGACCCGATGCCCCCAGCGGACATCTGTCTGCAGACCTGATGCCTCCACAGACCTCTGTCTGCAGACCCGATGCCCCCAGATACCTCTGTCTGCGGACCCGATGCCCCCAGAGACATTTTTCTGCGGACTCGATGCTTCCAGAGACCTCTGCAGACCCGATGCCCCCAGAGGACCTCTTTCTGCAGACCCGATGACCCAACAGACCTCTGTCTGAAGTCCCGATGCCCCCAGAGATCTCTGTCTGCAGACCCGATGCACCCACAAACCTCTGTCTGCAGTCCGATGCACACATAGACATCTGTCTGCAGACCCGATTCCCCCACCGGACCTCTGTCTGCAGACCCGATGCCCCCACGGACCTCTGTCTGCAGACCTGATGCCCCCAGAGACCTCTGTCTGCAGACCAGATGCACCCACGGACCTCTATCTGTAAACACAATGCCCACAGAGACCTCTGTCTGCAGACACGAGGCCCCCACAGACCTCTGTCTCCAGACCCGATGCCCCCCAGCGGACCTCTGTTTGCAGACCCGATGACCCCAGAGACCTCTGTCTGCAGACCCAATGCCCCCATAGACCTCTGTCTGTAGAACCGATGCTCCCACGGACCTCTCTCTGCATACCCGATGCCCCCACTGGACCTCTGTGTGCAGAGCCGATGCCCCCAGGAGACTTCTGTCTGCAGACCCGATGACCCTCGTAGACTCTTTCTGCAGACCAGATGCCCCCGCAGACCTCTGTCTACAGACTCGATGCCCCCCATAGACCTCTGTCTCCAGACCTGATTCCAACAGTGGTCGTCTGCCTGCAGACCCGAGGCCACCAAAGACCTCTGTCTGTAGACCAGATGCCCCCCAGAGGACCTCTCTCTGCAGACCCGATGCCCCCAAAGTCTTATGTTTGCAGACCCACTGCCCCCCAGCGGAACCCTGTCTGCATACACGATGCCCCCCTCGCAGACCTCTGTCTGCAGATACGATGCCCTAGCAGACTCTGTCTGTAGACCAGATGCCCCCGCAGACCTCTGTCTCCAAACCCGATGCACACAAAGACCTCAGTCTGCAGACCCGATGCCTACAGCGGTCATCTGTCTGCAGAACCGATGCCCACACAGACCTCTGTCTGTAGACCGGATGCCCCCGCAGACTCTGTCTGCAGACCATGCCCCGACAGACAACTGTCTCCATACTCAATGCCCCCACAGACCTCAGTCTTCAGGCCCGATGCCCCCCACAGACCTTTGTATGCAGAAACAATGCCCTCAGAGACCTCTGTCTGCAGACACGATGTCCCCATAGACCTCTGTCTGCAGACTCGAAGCCCAAAGCGGACCTCTGTCTGCAGCCCCCTTGGTCACAGTGGACCTCTTTCTGCAGACTCGATGCCCCCACAGACCTCTGTCTGCAGACCTGATGCACCCAGAGACCTCTGTCTGCAGACCAGATGCACCCAAGAACCTCTATCTGCAAACACGATGCCCACAGAGACCTCTGTCTCCAGACCCGATGCCCCCCAGCGGACCTCTGTTTGCAGACCCGATGATTCCACAGACCTCTGTCTGCAGAATCAATGCCCCCATAGACCTCTGTCTGTAGAACTGATGCTCCCACGGACCTCTCTCTGCATACCCGATGCTCCCACTGGACCTCTGTATGCAGACCCGATGCCCCCAGCGGACCTCTGTCTGCAGACCCGATGCCCCCACTGACCTCTGTCTGCAGACCCGATGCCTCCACAGACCTCTGTCTGTACACATGATGCACACATAGACCTCTGTCTGTAGACGCGATGCCCACACAGACCTCTGTCTGCAGTCCCGATGCACCAACAGACATCTGTCTGCCGACCGGATGCCCACAGCGAACCTCTTTCTGCAGACTCAATGCCCTAGCAGACTCTGTCTGCAGACCAGATTCCCCCGCAGACTTCTTTCTGCAGACCCGATGCCCCCACAGACCTCTGTCTTTAGAACCGATGCCTCCCCAGACCTCTGTCTGCCGACCTGATGCCCATAGTGACCTCTGTCTGCAGAAGGGATGCCCACACAGAAATCTGTCTGCAGACCCAGTGCCCCCACTGACCTCTGTCTGCAGACTCGATGCCCCCAGAGACCTCTGTCTGCAGACCGGATGGCCCCAGCGGACCTCTGTCTGCAGACTCGATGCCCTAGCAGACTCTGACTGCAGACCAAATGCCCCTGCAGACCACTGTGTAGAGACTCAATGCCCCCAAAGACCTCTGTCTCCGGACCTGATTCCAATAGTGGTCGTCTGCCTGCAGACCCGATGCCACCAAAGACCTCTGTCTGTAGACCAGATGCCCCCAGAGGACCTCTCTCTGCAGACCCGATGCCCCCAAAGACCTATGTTTGCAGACCCACTGCCCCCAGCAGACCCATGTCTGCATACCCGATGCCCCCCCGCAGACCTCTGTCTGCAGATACGATGCCCTAGCAGACTCTGTCTGTAGACCAGATGCCCCCGCAGACCTCTGTCTCCAAACCCGATGCACCCAAAGACCTCTGTCTGCAGACCCGATGCCTACAGCGGTCGTCTGTCTGCAGAACCGATGCCCCCACAGACCTCTGGCTGTAGACCGGATGCCCCCGCAGATTCTGTCTGCAGACCATGCCCTGACAGACCACTGTCTCCATACTCAATGCCTCCACAGACCTCAGTCTTCAGGCCCGATGCCCCCACAGACCTTTGTATGCAGAATCAATGCCCTCAGAGACCTCTGTCTGCAGACACGATGTCCCCATAGACCTCTGTCTGCAGACCCAAAACCCATAGCCGACCTCTGTCTGCAGAGCCCTTGGTCAAAGTGTTCCTCTGTCTGCAGACTCGATGCCCCCACAGACCTCTGTCTGCAGACCTGATGCCCCCAAAGACCTCTGTTTGCAGACCAGATGCACCCACGGACCTCTATCTGCAAACACGATGTCCCCATAGACCTCTGTCTGCAGACCCGAAACCCATAGCCGACCTCTGTCTGCAGAGCCCTTGGTCAAAGTGTTCCCCTGTCTGCAGACTCGATGCCCCCACAGACCTCTGTCTGCAGACCTGATGCCCCCAAAGACCTCTGTTTGCAGACCAGATGCACCCACGGACCTCTATCTACAAACACGATGCCCACAGAGACCTCTGTCTGTAGAACCGATGCTCCCACGGACCTCTCTCTGCATACGCGATGCCCCCACTGGACCTCTGTTTGCACACCCAATGACCCCAGCGGACCTCTGTCTGCAGACCCGATGCCCCCACTGACCTCTGTCTGCAGACCTGATGCCTCCAGAGACCTCTGTCTGTACACCCGATGCACGCATAGACCTCTGTCTGCAGACGCGATGCCCACACAGACCTCTGTCTGCAGTCCCGATGCAACAACAGACCTCTGTCTGCAGACTGGATGCCCCCAGGGGACCTCTTTCTGCAGACTCAATGCCCTAGCAGACTCTGTCTGCAGACCAGATTCCCCCGCAGACCTCTGTCTACAGACCCGATGCCCCCATAGACCTCTGTCTGCAGACCTGATGCCAACAGTGGGCGTCTGTCTGCAGACCCGATGCACTCGCAGACTCTGTCTTCAGACTAGACGCACCAGCAGACCTCTGTCTACAGACCAGATGCTCCCAATGACCTCTGTCTGCAGACCTGATGCCAACAACGGTCGTCTTTCTACCGACCCGATGCCCCCCAGAGACCTCTGTGTGCAGACCCAATGTACAAACAGACTTCTGTCTGCAGTCTCGAAAGCCCCCAGAGGACCTCTGTCTGCAGACCCGATGCCCCCAGCGGACATCTGTCTGCAGACCTGATGCCTCCACAGACCTCTGTCTGCAGACCCGATGCCCCCAGATACCTCTGTCTGCGGACCCGATGCCCCCAGAGACATTTTTCTGCGGACTCGATGCTTCCAGAGACCTCTGCAGACCCGATGCCCCCAGAGGACCTCTTTCTGCAGACCCGATGACCCAACAGACCTCTGTCTGAAGTCCCGATGCCCCCCAGAGACCTCTGTCTGCAGACCCGATGCACCCACAAACCTCTGTCTGCAGTCCGATGCACACATAGACATCTGTCTGCAGACCCGATTCCCCCCACCGGACCTCTGTCTGCAGACCCGATGCCCCCACGGACCTCTGTCTGCAGACCTGATGCCTCCAGACACCTCTGTCTGCAGACGCGGTGCCCACAGATACCTCTGTCTGGAGACCTGATGCCCCCACAGACCTCTGACTACAGACCCGATGACTTCACAGACCTCTGTATGCAAAACCGATGCACCCATAGACCTCTGCCTGCAGATCCGATTCCACCACCGGACCTCTGTCTGTAGACGCTATGTCCTTACGGACCTCTGTCTGCAAACCTGATGCCTTCACAGACCTCTGTCTGCAGACCCGGTGCCCCCAGATACATCTGTCTGGAGACCCGAAGACCCCAGAGACCTCTGTCTGCAGAGCCAAATCCATCAGAGACCTCTGGCTGGAGACCCGATGCGCCCCGCAGACTTCTTTCTGCAGAACCTATGCCCCCCACAGACCTCAGTCTTCTGGCCCGATGCCCCCACAGACCTTTGTATGCAGAAACAATGCCCTCAGAGACCTCAGTCTGCAGACACGATGTCCCCATAGACCTCTGTCTGCAGACCCGAAAGCCCAAAGCGGACCTCTGTCTGCAGACCCCTTGGTCAAAGTGGACCTCTGTCTGCAGACGCGATGTCCCCCACAGACCTCTGTCTGCAGACCTGATGCCCCCAGAGACCTCTGTCTGCAGACCAGATGCACCCACGGACCTCTATCTGTAAACACAATGCCCACAGAGACCTCTGTCTGCAGACACGAGGCCCCCCACAGACCTCTGTCTCCAGACCCGATGCCCCCCAGCGGACCTCTGTTTGCAGACCCGATGACCCCAGAGAGACCTCTGTCTGCAGACCCAATGCCCCCATAGACCTCTGTCTGTAGAACCGATGCTCCCACGGACCTCTCTCTGCATACCCGATGCCCCCCACTGGACCTCTGTGTGCAGAGCCGATGCCCCCAGGAGACTTCTGTCTGCAGACCCGATGACCTCGTAGACTCTTTCTGCAGACCAGATGCCCCCGCAGACCTCTGTCTACAGACTCGATGCCCCCCATAGACCTCTGTCTCCAGACCTGATTCCAACAGTGGTCGTCTGCCTGCAGACCCGATGCCACCAAAGACCTCTGTCTGTAGACCAGATGCCCCCCAGAGGACCTCTCTCTGCAGACCCGATGCCCCCAAAGTCTTATGTTTGCAGACCCACTGCCCCCAGCGGAACCCTGTCTGCATACACGATGCCCCCCCTCGCAGACCTCTGTCTGCAGATACGATGCCCTAGCAGACTCTGTCTGTAGACCAGATGCCCCCCGCAGACCTCTGTCTCCAAACCCGATGCACACAAAGACCTCAGTCTGCAGACCCGATGCCTACAGCGGTCATCTGTCTGCAGAACCGATGCCCACACAGACGTCTGTCTGTAGACCGGATGCCCCCGCAGACTCTGTCTGCAGACCATGCCCCGACAGACAACTGTCTCCATACTCAATGCCCCCACAGACCTCAGTCTTCAGGCCCGATGCCCCCACAGACCTTTGTATGCAGAAACAATGCCCTCAGAGACCTCTGTCTGCAGACACGATGTCCCCATAGACCTCTGTCTGCAGACTCGAAGCCCAAAGCGGACCTCTGTCTGCAGCCCCCTTGGTCACAGTGGACCTCTTTCTGCAGACTCGATGCCCCCACAGACCTCTGTCTGCAGACCTGATGCACCCAGAGACCTCTGTCTGCAGACCAGATGCACCCAAGAACCTCTATCTGCAAACACGATGCCCACAGAGACCTCTGTCTCCAGACCCGATGCCCCCAGCGGACCTCTGTTTGCAGACCCGATGATTCCACAGACCTCTGTCTGCAGAATCAATGCCCCCATAGACCTCTGTCTGTAGAACTGATGCTCCCACGGATTTCTCTCTGCATACCCGATGCTCCCACTGGACCTCTGTATGCAGACCCGATGCCCCCAGCGGACCTCTGTCTGCAGACCCGATGCCCCCACTGACCTCTGTCTGCAGACCTGATGCCTCCACAGACCTCTGTCTGTACACATGATGCACACATAGACCTCTGTCTGTAGACGCGATGCCCACACAGACCTCTGTCTGCAGTCCCGATGCACCAACAGACCTCTTTCTGCAGACTCAATGCCCTAGCAGACTCTGTCTGCAGACCAGATTCCCCCGCAGACCTCTGTCTACAGACCGGATGCTCCCAATGACCTCTGTCTGCAGACCTGATGCCAACAGTGGGCGTCTGTCTGCAGACCCGATGCACTCGCAGACTCTGTCTTCAGACTAGACGCACCAGCAGACCTCTGTCTACAGACCGGATGCTCCCAATGACCTCTGTCTGCAGACCTGATGCCAACAACGGTCGTCTTTCTACCGACCCGATGCCCCCAGAGACCTCTGTGTGCAGACCCAATGTACAAACAGACTTCTGTCTGCAGTCTCGAAGCCCCCAGAGGACCTCTGTCTGCAGACCCGATGCCCCCAGCGGACATCTGTCTGCAGACCTGATGCCTCCACAGACGTCTGTCTGCAGACCCGATGCCCCCAGATACCTCTGTCTGCGGACCCGATGCCCCCAGAGACATTTTTTTGCGGACTCGATGCTTCCAGAGACCTCTGCAGACCCGATGCCCCCAGAGGACCTCTTTCTGCAGACCCGATGACCCAACAGACCTCTGTCTGAAGTCCCGATGCCCCCAGAGACCTCTGTCTGCAGACCCGATGCACCCACAAACCTCTGTCTGCAGTCCGATGCACACATAGACATCTGTCTGCAGACCCGATGCCCCCACGGACCTCTGTCTGCAGACCTGATGCCTCCAGACACCTCTGTCTGCAGACGCGGTGCCCACAGATACCTCTGTCTGGAGACCTGATGCCCCCACAGACCTCTGACTACAGACCCGATGACTTCACAGACCTCTGTATGCAAAACCGATGCACCCATAGACCTCTGCCTGCAGATCCGATTCCACCACCGGACCTCTGTCTGTAGACGCTATGTCCTTACGGACCTCTGTCTGCAAACCTGATGCCTTCACAGACCTCTGTCTGCAGACCCGGTGCCCCCAGATACATCTGTCTGGAGACCCGAAGACCCCAGAGTCCTCTGTCTGCAGAGCCAAATCCATCAGAGACCTCTGGCTGGAGACCCGATGCGCCCGCAGACTTCTTTCTGCAGAACCTATGCCCCCACAGACCTCAGTCTTCTGGCCCGATGCCCCCACAGACCTTTGTATGCAGAAACAATGCCCTCAGAGACCTCAGTCTGCAGACACGATGTCCCCATAGACCTCTGTCTGCAGACCCGAAGCCCAAGCGGACCTCTGTCTGCAGACCCCTTGGTCAAAGTGGACCTCTGTCTGCAGACCCGATGTCCCCACAGACCTCTGTCTGCAGACCTGATGCCCCCAGAGACCTCTGTCTGCAGACCAGATGCACCCACGGACCTCTATCTGTAAACACAATGCCCACAGAGACCTCTGTCTGCAGACACGAGGCCCCCACAGACCTCTGTCTCCAGACCCGATGCCCCCAGCGGACCTCTGTTTGCAGACCCGATGACCCCAGAGACCTCTGTCTGCAGACCCAATGCCCCCATAGACCTCTGTCTGTAGAACCGATGCTCCCACGGACCTCTCTCTGCATACCCGATGCCCCCACTGGACCTCTGTGTGCAGAGCCGATGCCCCCAGGAGACTTCTGTCTGCAGACCCGATGACCTCGTAGACTCTTTCTGCAGACCAGATGCCCCCGCAGACCTCTGTCTACAGACTCGATGCCCCCATAGACCTCTGTCTCCAGACCTGATTCCAACAGTGGTCGTCTGCCTGCAGACCCGATGCCACCAAAGACCTCTGTCTGTAGACCAGATGCCCCCCAGAGGACCTCTCTCTGCAGACCCGATGCCCCCAAAGACCTATGTTTGCAGACCCACTGCCCCCAGCGGAACCCCTGTCTGCATACACGATGCCCCCTCGCAGACCTCTGTCTGCAGATACGATGCCCTAGCAGACTCTGTCTGTAGACCAGATGCCCCCGCAGACCTCTGTCTCCAAACCCGATGCACACAAAGACCTCAGTCTGCAGACCCGATGCCTACAGCGGTCATCTGTCTGCAGAACCGATGCCCACACAGACCTCTGTCTGTAGACCGGATGCCCCCGCAGACTCTGTCTGCAGACCATGCCCCGACAGACAACTGTCTCCATACTCAATGCCCCCACAGACCTCAGTCTTCAGGCCCGATGCCCCCACAGACCTTTGTATGCAGAAACAATGCCCTCAGAGACCTCTGTCTGCAGACACGATGTCCCCATAGACCTCTGTCTGCAGACTCGAAGCCCAAAGCGGACCTCTGTCTGCAGCCCCCTTGGTCACAGTGGACCTCTTTCTGCAGACTCGATGCACCCACAGACCTCTGTCTGCAGACCTGATGCACCCAGAGACCTCTGTCTGCAGACCAGATGCACCCAAGAACCTCTATCTGCAAACACGATGCCCACAGAGACCTCTGTCTGCAGACACGATGCCCCCACAGACCTCTGTCTCCAGACCCGATGCCCCCAGCGGACCTCTGTTTGCAGACCCGATGATTCCACAGACCTCTGTCTGCAGAATCAATGCCCCCATAGACCTCTGTCTGTAGAACTGATGCTCCCACGGACCTCTCTGCATACCCGATGCTCCCACTGGACCTCTGTATGCAGACCCGATGCCCCCAGCGGACCTCTGTCTGCAGACCCGATGCCCCCACTGACCTCTGTCTGCAGACCTGATGCCTCCACAGACCTCTGTCTGTACACATGATGCACACATAGACCTCTGTCTGTAGACGCGATGCCCACACAGACCTCTGTCTGCAGTCCCGATGCACCAACAGACATCTGTCTGCCGACCGGATGCCCACAGCGAACCTCTTTTCTGCAGACTCAATGCCCTAGCAGACTCTGTCTGCAGACCAGATTCCCCCCGCAGACTTCTTTCTGCAGACCCGATGCCCCCACAGACCTCTGTCTTTAGAACCGATGCCTCCCCAGACCTCTGTCTGCCGACCTGATGCCCATAGTGACCTCTGTCTGCAGAAGGGATGCCCACACAGAAATCTGTCTGCAGACCCAGTGCCCCCCACTGACCTCTGTCTGCAGACTCGATGCCCCCAGAGACCTCTGTCTGCAGACCGGATGGCCCCAGCGGACCTCTGTCTGCAGACTCGATGCCCTAGCAGACTCTGACTGCAGACCAAATGCCCCTGCAGACCACTGTGTAGAGACTCAATGCCCCCAAAGACCTCTGTCTCCAGACCTGATTCCAATAGTGGTCGTCTGCCTGCAGACCCGGCCACCAAAGACCTCTGTCTGTAGACCAGATGCCCCCAGAGGACCTCTCTCTGCAGACCCGATGCCCCCCAAAGACCTATGTTTGCAGACCCACTGCCCCCAGCAGACCCATGTCTGCATACCCGATGCCCCCCCCGCAGACCTCTGTCTGCAGATACGATGCCCTAGCAGACTCTGTCTGTAGACCAGATGCCCCCGCAGACCTCTGTCTCCAAACCCGATGCACCCAAAGACCTCTGTCTGCAGACCCGATGCCTACAGCGGTCGTCTGTCTGCAGAACCGATGCCCCCACAGACCTCTGGCTGTAGACCGGATGCCCCCGCAGATTCTGTCTGCAGACCATGCCCCGACAGACCACTGTCTCCATACTCAATGCCCCCACAGACCTCAGTCTTCAGGCCCGATGCCCCCCACAGACCTTTGTATGCAGAATCAATGCCCTCAGAGACCTCTGTCTGCAGACACGATGTCCCCATAGACCTCTGTCTGCAGACCCAAAACCCATAGCCAACCTCTGTCTGCAGAGCCCTTGGTCAAAGTGTTCCTCTGTCTGCAGACTCGATGCCCCCCACAGACCTCTGTCTGCAGACCTGATGCCCCCCAAAGACCTCTGTTTGCAGACCAGATGCACCCACGGACCTCTATCTGCAAACACGATGTCCCCATAGACCTCTGTCTGCAGACCCGAAACCCATAGCCGACCTCTGTCTGCAGAGCCCTTGGTCAAAGTGTTCCCCTGTCTGCAGACTCGATGCCCCCACAGACCTCTGTCTGCAGACCTGATGCCCCCAAAGACCTCTGTTTGCAGACCAGATGCACCCACGGACCTCTATCTACAAACACGATGCCCACAGAGACCTCTGTCTGTAGAACCGATGCTCCCACGGACCTCTCTCTGCATACGCGATGCCCCCACTGGACCTCTGTTTGCACACCCAATGACCCCAGCGGACCTCTGTCTGCAGACCCGATGCCCCCACTGACCTCTGTCTGCAGACCTGATGCCTCCATAGACCTCTGTCTGTACACCCGATGCACGCATAGACCTCTGTCTGCAGACGCGATGCCCACACAGACCTCTGTCTGCAGTCCCGATGCAACAACAGACCTCTGTCTGCAGACTGGATGCCCCCAGGGGACCTCTTTCTGCAGACTCAATGCCCTAGCAGACTCTGTCTGCAGACCAGATTCCCCCGCAGACCTCTGTCTACAGACCCGATGCCCCCATAGACCTCTGTCTGCAGACCTGATGCCAACAGTGGGCGTCTGTCTGCAGACCCGATGCACTCGCAGACTCTGTCTTCAGACTAGACGCACCAGCAGACCTCTGTCTACAGACCGGATGCTCCCAATGACCTCTGTCTGCAGACCTGATGCCAACAACGGTCGTCTTTCTACCGACCCGATGCCCCCAGAGACCTCTGTGTGCAGACCCAATGTACAAACAGACTTCTGTCTGCAGTCTCGAAGCCCCCAGAGGACCTCTGTCTGCAGACCCGATGCCCCCAGCGGACATCTGTCTGCAGACCTGATGCCTCCACAGACCTCTGTCTGCAGACCCGATGCCCCCAGATACCTCTGTCCTGCGGACCCGATGCCCCCAGAGACATTTTTCTGCGGACTCGATGCTTCCAGAGACCTCTGCAGACCCGATGCCCCCAGAGGACCTCTTTCTGCAGACCCGATGACCCAACAGACCTCTGTCTGAAGTCCCGATGCCCCCAGAGATCTCTGTCTGCAGACCCGATGCACCCACAAACCTCTGTCTGCAGTCCGATGCACACATAGACATCTGTCTGCAGACCCGATTCCCCCACCGGACCTCTGTCTGCAGACCCGATGCCCCCACGGACCTCTGTCTGCAGACCTGATGCCTCCAGACACCTCTGTCTGCAGACGCGGTGCCCACAGATACCTCTGTCTGGAGACCTGATGCCCCCACAGACCTCTGACTACAGACCCGATGACTTCACAGACCTCTGTATGCAAAACCGATGCACCCATAGACCTCTGCCTGCAGATCCGATTCCACCACCGGACCTCTGTCTGTAGACGCTATGTCCCTTACGGGACCTCTGTCTGCAAACCTGATGCCTTCACAGACCTCTGTCTGCAGACCCGTGCCCCCAGATACATCTGTCTGGAGACCCGAAGACCCCAGAGACCTCTGTCTGCAGAGCCAAATCCATCAGAGACCTCTGGCTGGAGACCCGATGCGCCCGCAGACTTCTTTCTGCAGAACCTATGCCCCCCACAGACCTCAGTCTTCTGGCCCGATGCCCCCACAGACCTTTGTATGCAGAAACAATGCCCTCAGAGACCTCAGTCTGCAGACACGATGTCCCCATAGACCTCTGTCTGCAGACCCGAAGCCCAAAGCGGACCTCTGTCTGCAGACCCCTTGGTCAAAGTGGACCTCTGTCTGCAGACGCGATGTCCCCACAGACCTCTGTCTGCAGACCTGATGCCCCCAGAGACCTCTGTCTGCAGACCAGATGCACCCACGGACCTCTATCTGTAAACACAATGCCCACAGAGACCTCTGTCTGCAGACACGAGGCCCCCACAGACCTCTGTCTCCAGACCCGATGCCCCCAGCGGACCTCTGTTTGCAGACCCGATGACCCCAGAGACCTCTGTCTGCAGACCCAATGCCCCCATAGACCTCTGTCTGTAGAACCGATGCTCCCACGGACCTCTCTCTGCATACCCGATGCCCCCACTGGACCTCTGTGTGCAGAGCCGATGCCCCCAGGAGACTTCTGTCTGCAGACCCGATGACCCTCGTAGACTCTTTCTGCAGACCAGATGCCCCCGCAGACCTCTGTCTACAGACTCGATGCCCCCATAGACCTCTGTCTCCAGACCTGATTCCAACAGTGGTCGTCTGCCTGCAGACCCGATGCCACCAAAGACCTCTGTCTGTAGACCAGATGCCCCCAGAGGACCTCTCTCTGCAGACCCGATGCCCCCAAAGTCCTATGTTTGCAGACCCACTGCCCCCAGCGGAACCCTGTCTGCATACACGATGCCCCCTCGCAGACCTCTGTCTGCAGATACGATGTCCTAGCAGACTCTGTCTGTAGACCAGATGCCCCCGCAGACCTCTGTCTCCAAACCCGATGCACACAAAGACCTCAGTCTGCAGACCCGATGCCTACAGCGGTCATCTGTCTGCAGAACCGATGCCCACACAGACCTCTGTCTGTAGACCGGATGCCCCTGCAGACTCTGTCTGCAGACCATGCCCCGACAGACAACTGTCTCCATACTCAATGCCCCCACAGACCTCAGTCTTCAGGCCCGATGCCCCCACAGACCTTTGTATGCAGAAACAATGCCCTCAGAGACCTCTGTCTGCAGACACGATGTCCCCATAGACCTCTGTCTGCAGACTCGAAGCCCAAAGCGGACCTCTGTCTGCAGCCCCCTTGGTCACAGTGGACCTCTGTCTGCAGACCCGATGTCCCCACAGACCTCTGTCTGCAGACCTGATGCCCCCAGAGACCTCTGTCTGCAGACCAGATGCACCCACGGACCTCTATCTGTAAACACAATGCCCACAGAGACCTCTGTCTGCAGACACGAGGCCCCCACAGACCTCTGTCTCCAGACCCGATGCCCCCAGCGGACCTCTGTTTGCAGACCCGATGACCCCAGAGACCTCTGTCTGCAGACCCAATGCCCCCATAGACCTCTGTCTGTAGAACCGATGCTCCCACGGACCTCTCTCTGCATACCCGATGCCCCCACTGGACCTCTGTGTGCAGAGCCGATGCCCCCAGGAGACTTCTGTCTGCAGACCCGATGACCTCGTAGACTCTTTCTGCAGACCAGATGCCCCCGCAGACCTCTGTCTACAGACTCGATGCCCCCATAGACCTCTGTCTCCAGACCTGATTCCAACAGTGGTCGTCTGCCTGCAGACCCGATGCCACCAAAGACCTCTGTCTGTAGACCAGATGCCCCCAGAGGACCTCTCTCTGCAGACCCGATGCCCCCAAAGACCTATGTTTGCAGACCCACTGCCCCCAGCAGACCCATGTCTGCATACCCGATGCCCCCCTCGCAGACCTCTGTCTGCAGATACGATGCCCTAGCAGACTCTGTCTGTAGACCAGATGCCTCCACAGACCTCTGTCTGTACACATGATGCACACATAGACCTCTGTCTGTAGACGCGATGCCCACACAGACCTCTGTCTGCAGTCCCGATGCACCAACAGACCTCTTTCTGCAGACTCAATGCCCTAGCAGACTCTGTCTGCAGACCAGATTCCCCCCGCAGACCTCTGTCTACAGACCGGATGCTCCCATAGACCTCTGTCTGCAGACCTGATGCCAACAGTGGGCGTCTGTCTGCAGACCCGATGCACTCGCAGACTCTGTCTTCAGACTAGACGCACCAGCAGACCTCTGTCTACAGACCGGATGCTCCCAATGACCTCTGTCTGCAGACCTGATGCCAACAACGGTCGTCTTTCTACCGACCCGATGCCCCCAGAGACCTCTGTGTGCAGACCCAATGTACAAACAGACTTCTGTCTGCAGTCTCGAAGCCCCCAGAGGACCTCTGTCTGCAGACCCGATGCCCCCAGCGGACATCTGTCTGCAGACCTGATGCCTCCACAGACATCTGTCTGCAGACCCGATGCCCCCAGATACCTCTGTCTGCGGACCCGATGCCCCCAGAGACATTTTTTTTGCGGACTCGATGCTTCCAGAGACCTCTGCAGACCCGATGCCCCCAGAGGACCTCTTTCTGCAGACCCGATGACCCAACAGACCTCTGTCTGAAGTCCCGATGCCCCCAGAGACCTCTGTCTGCAGACCCGATGCACCCACAAACCTCTGTCTGCAGTCCGATGCACACATAGACATCTGTCTGCAGACCCGATGCCCCCCACGGACCTCTGTCTGCAGACCTGATGCCTCCAGACACCTCTGTCTGCAGACGCGGTGCCCACAGATACCTCTGTCTGGAGACCTGATGCCCCCACAGACCTCTGACTACAGACCCGATGACTTCACAGACCTCTGTATGCAAAACCGATGCACCCATAGACCTCTGCCTGCAGATCCGATTCCACCACCGGACCTCTGTCTGTAGACGCTATGTCCTTACGGACCTCTGTCTGCAAACCTGATGCCTTCACAGACCTCTGTCTGCAGACCCGGTGCCCCCAGATACATCTGTCTGGAGACCCGAAGACCCCAGAGTCCTCTGTCTGCAGAGCCAAATCCATCAGAGACCTCTGGCTGGAGACCCGATGCGCCCGCAGACTTCTTTCTGCAGAACCTATGCCCCCACAGACCTCAGTCTTCTGGCCCGATGCCCCCACAGACCTTTGTATGCAGAAACAATGCCCTCAGAGACCTCAGTCTGCAGACACGATGTCCCCATAGACCTCTGTCTGCAGACCCGAAGCCCAAAGCGGACCTCTGTCTGCAGACCCCTTGGTCAAAGTGGACCTCTGTCTGCAGACGCGATGTCCCCCACAGACCTCTGTCTGCAGACCTGATGCCCCCAGAGACCTCTGTCTGCAGACCAGATGCACCCACGGACCTCTATCTGTAAACACAATGCCCACAGAGACCTCTGTCTGCAGACACGAGGCCCCCACAGACCTCTGTCTCCAGACCCCGATGCCCCCCAGCGGACCTCTGTTTGCAGACCCGATGACCCCAGAGACCTCTGTCTGCAGACCCAATGCCCCCATAGACCTCTGTCTGTAGAACCGATGCTCCCACGGACCTCTCTCTGCATACCCGAGTGCCCCCACTGGACCTCTGTGTGCAGAGCCGATGCCCCCAGGAGACTTCTGTCTGCAGACCCGATGACCTCGTAGACTCTTTCTGCAGACCAGATGCCCCCCGCAGACCTCTGTCTACAGACTCGATGCCCCCCATAGACCTCTGTCTCCAGACCTGATTCCAACAGTGGTCGTCTGCCTGCAGACCCGATGCCACCAAAGACCTCTGTCTGTAGACCAGATGCCCCCCAGAGGACCTCTCTCTGCAGACCCGATGCCCCCCAAAGTCCTATGTTTGCAGACCCACTGCCCCCAAGCGGAACCCTGTCTGCATACACGATGCCCCCCTCGCAGACCTCTGTCTGCAGATACGATGCCCTAGCAGACTCTGTCTGTAGACCAGATGCCCCCTGCAGACCTCTGTCTCCAAACCCGATGCACACAAAGACCTCAGTCTGCAGACCCGATGCCTACAGCGGTCATCTGTCTGCAGAACCGATGCCCACACAGACGTCTGTCTGTAGACCGGATGCCCCCGCAGACTCTGTCTGCAGACCATGCCCCGACAGACAACTGTCTCCATACTCAATGCCCCCCCACAGACCTCAGTCTTCAGGCCCGATGCCCCCCACAGACCTTTGTATGCAGAAACAATGCCCTCAGAGACCTCTGTCTGCAGACACGATGTCCCCATAGACCTCTGTCTGCAGACTCGAAGCCCAAAGCGGACCTCTGTCTGCAGCCCCTTGGTCACAGTGGACCTCTTTCTGCAGACTCGATGCACCCACAGACCTCTGTCTGCAGACCTGATGCACCCAGAGACCTCTGTCTGCAGACCAGATGCACCCAAGAACCTCTATCTGCAAACACGATGCCCACAGAGACCTCTGTCTGCAGACACGATGCCCCCACAGACCTCTGTCTCCAGACCCGATGCCCCCAGCGGACCTCTGTTTGCAGACCCGATGATTCCACAGACCTCTGTCTGCAGAATCAATGCCCCCATAGACCTCTGTCTGTAGAACTGATGCTCCCACGGACCTCTCTGCATACCCGATGCTCCCACTGGACCTCTGTATGCAGACCCGATGCCCCCAGCGGACCTCTGTCTGCAGACCCGATGCCCCCACTGACCTCTGTCTGCAGACCTGATGCCTCCACAGACCTCTGTCTGTACACATGATGCACACATAGACCTCTGTCTGTAGACGCGATGCCCACACAGACCTCTGTCTGCAGTCCCGATGCACCAACAGACATCTGTCTGCCGACCGGATGCCCACAGCGAACCTCTTTCTGCAGACTCAATGCCCTAGCAGACTCTGTCTGCAGACCAGATTCCCCCGCAGACTTCTTTCTGCAGACCCGATGCCCCCACAGACCTCTGTCTTTAGAACCGATGCCTCCCCAGACCTCTGTCTGCCGACCTGATGCCCATAGTGACCTCTGTCTGCAGAAGGGATGCCCACACAGAAATCTGTCTGCAGACCCAGTGCCCCCACTGACCTCTGTCTGCAGACTCGATGCCCCCAGAGACCTCTGTCTGCAGACCGGATGGCCCCAGCGGACCTCTGTCTGCAGACTCGATGCCCCTAGCAGACTCTGACTGCAGACCAAATGCCCCTGCAGACCACTGTGTAGAGACTCAATGCCCCCAAAGACCTCTGTCTCCAGACCTGATTCCAATAGTGGTCGTCTGCCTGCAGACCCGATGCCACCAAAGACCTCTGTCTGTAGACCAGATGCCCCCCAGAGGACCTCTCTCTGCAGACCCGATGCCCCCAAAGACCTATGTTTGCAGACCCACTGCCCCCAGCAGACCCATGTCTCACACCCGATGCCCCCCCGCAGACCTCTGTCTGCAGATACGATGCCCTAGCAGACTCTGTCTGTAGACCAGATGCCCCCGCAGACCTCTGTCTCCAAACCCGATGCACCCAAAGACCTCTGTCTGCAGACCCGATGCCTACAGCGGTCGTCTGTCTGCAGAACCGATGCCCCCACAGACCTCTGGCTGTAGACCGGATGCCCCCGCAGATTCTGTCTGCAGACCATGCCCCGACAGACCACTGTCTCCATACTCAATGCCCCCACAGACCTCAGTCTTCAGGCCCGATGCCCCCACAGACCTTTGTATGCAGAATCAATGCCCTCAGAGACCTCTGTCTGCAGACACGATGTCCCCATAGACCTCTGTCTGCAGACCCAAAACCCATAGCCGACCTCTGTCTGCAGAGCCCTTGGTCAAAGTGTTCCTCTGTCTGCAGACTCGATGCCCCCCACAGACCTCTGTCTGCAGACCTGATGCCCCCAAAGACCTCTGTTTGCAGACCAGATGCACCCACGGACCTCTATCTGCAAACACGATGTCCCCATAGACCTCTGTCTGCAGACCCGAAACCCATAGCCGACCTCTGTCTGCAGAGCCCTTGGTCAAAGTGTTCCCCTGTCTGCAGACTCGATGCCCCCCACAGACCTCTGTCTGCAGACCTGATGCCCCCAAAGACCTCTGTTTGCAGACCAGATGCACCCACGGACCTCTATCTACAAACACGATGCCCACAGAGACCTCTGTCTGTAGAACCGATGCTCCCACGGACCTCTCTCTGCATACGCGATGCCCCCACTGGACCTCTGTTTGCACACCCAATGACCCCAGCGGACCTCTGTCTGCAGACCCGATGCCCCCACTGACCTCTGTCTGCAGACCTGATGCCTCCATAGACCTCTGTCTGTTCACCCGATGCACGCATAGACCTCTGTCTGCAGACGCGATGCCCACACAGACCTCTGTCTGCAGTCCCGATGCAACAACAGACCTCTGTCTGCAGACTGGATGCCCCCAGGGGACCTCTTTCTGCAGACTCAATGCCCTAGCAGACTCTGTCTGCAGACCAGATTCCCCCGCAGACCTCTGTCTACAGACCCGATGCCCCCATAGACCTCTGTCTGCAGACCTGATGCCAACAGTGGGCGTCTGTCTGCAGACCCGATGCACTCGCAGACTCTGTCTTCAGACTAGACGCACCAGCAGACCTCTGTCTACAGACCGGATGCTCCCATTGACCTCTGTCTGCAGACCTGATGCCAACAACGGTCGTCTTTCTACCCCCGATGCCCCCAGAGACCCTCTGTGTGCAGACCCAATGTACAAACAGACTTCTGTCTGCAGTCTCGAAGCCCCCAGAGGACCTCTGTCTGCAGACCCGATGCCCCCAGATACCTCTGTCTGCGGACCCGATGCCCCCAGAGACATTTTTCTGCGGACTCGATGCTTCCAGAGACCTCTGCAGACCCGATGCCCCCAGAGGACCTCTTTCTGCAGACCCGATGACCCAACAGACCTCTGTCTGAAGTCCCGATGCCCCCAGAGACCTCTGTCTGCAGACCCGATGCACCCACAAACCTCTGTCTGCAGTCCGATGCACACATAGACATCTGTCTGCAGACCCGATTCCCCCACCGGACCTCTGTCTGCAGACCCGATGCCCCCCACGGACCTCTGTCTGCAGACCTGATGCCTCCAGACACCTCTGTCTGCAGACGCGGTGCCCACAGATACCTCTGTCTGGAGACCTGATGCCCCCACAGACCTCTGACTACAGACCCGATGACTTCACAGACCTCTGTATGCAAAACCGATGCACCCATAGACCTCTGCCTGCAGATCCGATTCCACCACCGGACCTCTGTCTGTAGACGCTATGTCCTTACGGACCTCTGTCTGCAAACCTGATGCCTTCACAGACCTCTGTCTGCAGACCCGGTGCCCCCGAGATACATCTGTCTGGAGACCCGAAGACCCCAGAGACCTCTGTCTGCAGAGCCAAATCCATCAGAGACCTCTGGCTGGAGACCCGATGCGCCCGCAGACTTCTTTCTGCAGAACCTATGCCCCCACAGACCTCAGTCTTCTGGCCCGATGCCCCCACAGACCTTTGTATGCAGAAACAATGCCCTCAGAGACCTCAGTCTGCAGACACGATGTCCCCATAGACCTCTGTCTGCAGACCCGAAGCCCAAAGCGGACCTCTGTCTGCAGACCCCTTGGTCAAAGTGGACCTCTGTCTGCAGACCCGATGTCCCCACAGACCTCTGTCTGCAGACCTGATGCCCCCAGAGACCTCTGTCTGCAGACCAGATGCACCCACGGACCTCTATCTGTAAACACAATGCCCACAGAGACCTCTGTCTGCAGACACGAGGCCCCCACAGACCTCTGTCTCCAGACCCGATGCCCCCAGCGGACCTCTGTTTGCAGACCCGATGATTCCACAGACCTCTGTCTGCAGAATCAATGCCCCCATAGACCTCTGTCTGTAGAACCGATGCTCCCACGGACCTCTCTCTGCATACCCGATGCCCCCACTGGACCTCTGTGTGCAGAGCCGATGCCCCCAGGAGACTTCTGTCTGCAGACCCGATGACCTCGTAGACTCTTTCTGCAGACCAGATGCCCCCGCAGACCTCTGTCTACAGACTCGATGCCCCCATAGACCTCTGTCTCCAGACCTGATTCCAATAGTGGTCGTCTGCCTGCAGACCCGATGCCACCAAAGACCTCTGTCTGTAGACCAGATGCCCCCAGAGGACCTCTCTCTGCAGACCCGATGCCCCCAAAGTCCTATGTTTGCAGACCCACTGCCCCCAAGCGGAACCCTGTCTGCATACACGATGCCCCCCTCGCAGACCTCTGTCTGCAGATACGATGCCCTAGCAGACTCTGTCTGTAGACCAGATGCCCCCGCAGACCTCTGTCTCCAAACCCGATGCACACAAAGACCTCAGTCTGCAGACCCGATGCCTACAGCGGTCATCTGTCTGCAGAACCGATGCCCACACAGACCTCTGTCTGTAGACCGGGATGCCCCCGCAGACTCTGTCTGCAGACCATGCCCCGACAGACAACTGTCTCCATACTCAATGCCCCCACAGACCTCAGTCTTCAGGCCCGATGCCCCCACAGACCTTTGTACGCAGAAACAATGCCCTCAGAGACCTCTGTCTGCAGACACGATGTCCCCATAGACCTCTGTCTGCAGACTCGAAGCCCAAAGCGGACCTCTGTCTGCAGCCCCCTTGGTCACAGTGGACCTCTTTTCTGCAGACTCGATGCCCCCACAGACCTCTGTCTGCAGACCTGATGCACCCAGAGACGTCTGTCTGCAGACCAGATGCACCCAAGAACCTCTATCTGCAAACACGATGCCCACAGAGACCTCTGTATCCAGACCCGATGCCCCCAGCGGACCTCTGTTTGCAGACCCGATGATTCCACAGACCTCTGTCTGCAGAATCAATGCCCCCATAGACCTCTGTCTGTAGAACTGATGCTCCCACGGACCTCTCTCTGCATACCCGATGCTCCCACTGGACCTCTGTAGCAGACCCGATGCCCCCAGCGGACCTCTGTCTGCAGACCCGATGCCCCCACTGACCTCTGTCTGCAGACCTGATGCCTCCACAGACCTCTGTCTGTACACATGATGCACACATAGACCTCTGTCTGTAGACGCGATGCCCACACAGACCTCTGTCTGCAGTCCCGATGCACCAACAGACATCTGTCTGCCGACCGGATGCCCACAGCGAACCTCTTTCTGCAGACTCAATGCCCCTAGCAGACTCTGTCTGCAGACCAGATTCCCCCGCAGACCTCTTTCTGCAGACCCGATGCCCCCACAGACCTCTGTCTTTAGAACCGATGCCTCCCCAGACCTCTGTCTGCCGACCTGATGCCCATAGTGACCTCTGTCTGCAGAAGGGATGCCCACACAGAAATCTGTCTGCAGACCCAGTGCCCCCACTGACCTCTGTCTGCAGACTCGATGCCCCCAGAGACCTCTGTCTGCAGACCGGATGGCCCCAGCGGACCTCTGTCTGCAGACTCGATGCCCTAGCAGACTCTGACTGCAGACCAAATGCCCCCTGCAGACCACTGTCTACAGACTCAATGCCCCCAAAGACCTCTGTCTCCAGACCTGATTCCAATAGTGGTCGTCTGCCTGCAGACCGATGCCACCAAAGACCTCTGTCTGTAGACCAGATGCCCCCAGAGGACCTCTCTCTGCAGACCCGATGCCCCCAAAGACCTATGTTTGCAGACCCACTGCCCCCAGCAGACCCATGTCTGCATACCCGATGCCCCCCCGCAGACCTCTGTCTGCAGATCGATGCCCTAGCAGACTCTGTCTGTAGACCAGATGCCCCCGCAGACCTCTGTCTCCAAACCCGATGCACCCAAAGACCTCTGTCTGCAGACCCGATGCCTACAGCGGTCGTCTGTCTGCAGAACCGATGCCCCCCACAGACCTCTGGCTGTAGACCGGATGCCCCCGCAGATTCTGTCTGCAGACCATGCCCCGACAGACCACTGTCTCCATACTCAATGCCCCCACAGACCTCAGTCTTCCAGGCCCGATGCCCCCACAGACCTTTGTATGCAGAATCAATGCCCTCAGAGACCTCTGTCTGCAGACACGATGTCCCCATAGACCTCTGTCTGCAGACCCAAAACCCATAGCCGACCTCTGTCTGCAGAGCCCTTGGTCAAAGTGTTCCTCTGTCTGCAGACTCGAGTGCCCCCACAGACCTCTGTCTGCAGACCTGATGCCCCCCAAAGACCTCTGTTTGCAGACCAGATGCACCCACGGACCTCTATCTGCAAACACGATGTCCCCATAGACCTCTGTCTGCAGACCCGAAACCCATAGCCGACCTCTGTCTGCAGAGCCCCTTGGTCAAAGTGTTCCCCTGTCTGCAGACTCGATGCCCCCACAGACCTCTGTCTGCAGACCTGATGCCCCCAAAGACCTCTGTTTGCAGACCAGATGCACCCACGGACCTCTATCTACAAACACGATGCCCACAGAGACCTCTGTCTGTCAGAACCGATGCTCCCACGGACCTCTCTCTGCATACGCGATGCCCCCCACTGGACCTCTGTTTGCACACCCAATGACCCCAGCGGACCTCTGTCTGCAGACCCGATGTCCCCCACTGACCTCTGTCTGCAGACCTGATGCCTCCAGAGACCTCTGTCTGTACACCCGATGCACGCATAGACCTCTGTCTGCAGACGCGATGCCCACACAGACCTCTGTCTGCAGTCCCGATGCAACAACAGACCTCTGTCTGCAGACTGGATGCCCCCAGGGGACCTCTTTCTGCAGACTCAATGCCCTAGCAGACTCTGTCTGCAGACCAGATTCCCCCCGCAGACCTCTGTCTACAGACCCGATGCCCCCATAGACCTCTGTCTGCAGACCTGATGCCAACAGTGGGCGTCTGTCTGCAGACCCGATGCACTCGCAGACTCTGTCTTCAGACTAGACGCACCAGCAGACCTCTGTCTACAGACCGGATGCTCCCAATGACCTCTGTCTGCAGACCTGATGCCAACAACGGTCGTCTTTCTACCGACCCGATGCCCCCAGAGACCTCTGTGTGCAGACCCAATGTACAAACAGACTTCTGTCTGCAGTCTCAAGCCCCCAGAGGACCTCTGTCTGCAGACCCACGATGCCCCCAGCGGACATCTGTCTGCAGACCTGATGCCTCCACAGACCTCTGTCTGCAGACCCGATGCCCCCAGATACCTCTGTCTACCGGACCCGATGCCCCCAGAGACATTTTTCTGCGGACTCGATGCTTCCAGAGACCTCTGCAGACCCGTGCCCCCAGAGGACCTCTTTCTGCAGACCCGATGACCCAACAGACCTCTGTCTGAAGTCCCGATGCCCCCAGAGATCTCTGTCTGCAGACCCGATGCACCCACAAACCTCTGTCTGCAGTCCGATGCACACATAGACATCTGTCTGCAGACCCGATTCCCCCACCGGACCTCTGTCTGCAGACCCGATGCCACGGACCTCTGTCTGCAGACCTGATGCCTCCAGACACCTCTGTCTGCAGCGCGGTGCCCACAGATACCTCTGTCTGGAGACCTGATGCCCCCACAGACCTCTGACTACAGACCCGATGACTTCCACAGACCTCTGTGTATGCAAAACCGATGCCCCCCACAGACCTCTGTCTGCAGACCCGATGCCCACAGCGGACCTCCGACTGCAACCCGATGCCTCCAAAGACTTCTGTCTGCAGACCCAATGCCCCCAATGACCTATGTCTGCAGACCCGATGCCCCCACAGACCTCTGTCTGCAGGCCCGATGCCCCCACAGACCTCTGTCTGCAGAACCGATGCCCCCAGAGACCTCTGATTGCAGACCCCATTACGACAGACCTCTGTCTGCAGACTGATGCCCACACGGAACTCTGTCTGCAAACCCGATGCCCCCACAGACCTCTGTCTGCAGACCTGATGCCAAAAGGTCGTCTGTCTGCAGACCCAATGCCCCCACAGACCTCTGTCTGCAGACGCGATGCCCTCACAGACCTCTTTCTGCAGACCGGATGCCATCCAGACCTCTGTCTGCAGTCCCGATGCCCCCACAGGACCTCTGTCTGCAAACCCGATGACACCAGCGAACGTCTGTCTGCAGACCCGATGTCCCACAAACCTCTGTCTGCATACCCGATGCCCCCACAGACCCCTGTCTGCAGACTCGAATCCCCTGTGGACCTCTGTCTTCAGACCCGATGGAACCAGAATCCTCTGTCTGCAGACCCCGATGCCTCCACAGACTACTGTATGCAGACCCGATGACCACAGAGACTTTTGTCTGGGGATCCGATGCCCCCACAGACCTCTGTCTGCAGACCCGATGCCTCCATAGACCTCTGTCTGCAGACCCGATGCCCCCCACAGACCTCT
>CAWTZC010000203.1:0-11560 GCA_963919715.1 Microtus obscurus | reverse complement strand
AGGACCTCTGTATGCAGAACCGATGCCCCCAGCACCCCCCTGTCTGCAGATTCGAACTCTGTGGAATCCCCAGTTCAGACCCGATGCCCCAGAATCCTCTGTCTGCAGACCCAATGCCTCCACAGACCACTGTATGCAGACCCGATGATCACAGAGACCATGTCTCGGGATCCGATGCCCCCACAGACTCCTGTCCAGACCATGCCTCCATAGACCTCTGTCTGCAGACCCGATGCTCCATGACTCTGGTCTGTAGACCTGATACACCCACAGACCCTGTCTGTGCACTTAATGCCCACAAAGGATCGGCCTGCAGGCCCGATACCTCCAAAGACTCCCCTGTCCAGAATCCAATGCCCTCTAGGTGACTCTGTCTGCAGACCATGCTCATGAAATCTGTCTGCAGACCCGATGCCCCCATTGACCTCTGTCTGCATACCTGATTCCCCATACAATTTCTGTCTGCAGATTCGATGCCTCTCACACCTCTTTCTGCAGACTCAGCTCCCAGACCTCTCTCTCTCTCTCTCTCTCTGTCCCAGAGACCATGGCTGGGGGCGGGCTCTGTCTGCAGTCTGGATGTCTTTAAGCAGACTCCTGTCTGCAGACCCGATGCCCCCACAAAAATCTGCCTGTGACCTGATGCCCCTATTGATCTCTGTCTAAACCAAATGCCCAGCGGTCTCCACCTGCTGCAGACATGATGCCCCTCACCGACCCTGCTGCCGTCACTCTGCCATGTTGCCAGCCAAGGCTTGCCTGGTCCATATGCGCAGACCCGATGCCCCCAACGGACCTCTTTCTGCAGACCTAATGAACCCACATATCTCTGTCTGCAGACTCGGCTGCCACCAGCGTGACCTCTGTCTGTGATCCGATGACCTACAGACGTCTCTCTGCAGACCCGCTGCTCTAGAGTTCTGTCTGCAGACCATATGCCCCCAGAGGACCTCTGTCTGCAGAACTGATGCTCCAAATGACCTATGTTTTACAGACCTTGCCTTCTTAGCGGATCCTGTCCGTGGATAATTCATGCCCCCACAGACCATCTGCTATCCGATGCCCTAGCAGACTCTGTCTGTAGACCAGATGTTTCGCAGACCTCTGTCTCCAAACCCGATGCTCCCACAGACCTGTGTCTGCAGAGCCAAATCCCCAAGAGACCTCCACCCGAGACCGCAGCCCCCGCAGACTCCTTTCTGCAGACCCGATGCCCCCACAGACCTCTGTCTGTAGACCTGATTCTGAGACTCTGTCTGCAGACCATGCCCCCACAGACCTCTGTCTCCATACTCAATGCCCCCACAGACCCTGGGGTCTGCAGGCCCGATGCGCCACAGACCTTTGTATGTGGAAACGATGCCCTCAGAGACATCTGTCTGCAGACCATGCTCCCCATATAGTCACTGTCTGCACCCCCAATGTCTCCAGGTAAGGACAACAGTCAGAGAGTGACATGATGAGAACACCCCTGTGTGCAGACCCGATGCTACTCACAAAAATCTGTCTGCACCCCTGATGCCCCCGACACCTCTCTGGTGACCCGATTCCCCATAGACCTCTGCCCGGCAGACCAACCCGCACAGAAATCTGTCTGCAGACCTAATGTCTCCCAGTCACCCGTCTGCAGACTGATGGCCTCAGCTGACCTCTGTCTGCAGACTCAATGCCCTAGCAGACTCTGCCTGCAGACCAGATGCCCCCGCAGACCTCTGTCTCCAACCCGATGAACGAAAGACCCTTGTCTGCAGTCCCGATGCCCAGCGGCTCGTCTGTCTGCAGACCCGAGCTCCCCACAGACCTCTGTCTGTAGACCGGATGCCCCAGACTCTGTCTGCAGACCACGCCCCACAGACCACTGTCTCCATGCCCAATGCCTCAACAGACCTCAGTCTTCAGGCCTACGCCCACAGAGCTTTGTATGCAGCAGAAACAATGCCTCAGAGACTCTTGTCTTGCACACGATGTCCCTCATAGACCTCTGCCCAGCAGATCCCAACCCAAGAGGACTCGGCAGAGCCTTGGTCAAAGTGGACCCTGTCTGCAGACCCGATGCTCCCATGACATCTGTCTGCAGACCTAATGCTCCCCAGAGACCCTGTTTGCAGACCAGATGCACTAATGAACTTATCTGCAAACACGATGCCCACAGAGACCTCTGTCTGCAGACAAGAAGCTCCCACAGACTCCTGTCTCCAGACCCGATGCCCCCAGCGGACCTGTTTGCACACCCGATGACCCCAGAGACCTCTGTCTGCAGACCCACCACCACAGACCTCTGTCTGTAGAACCGATGCTCCCACTGACCTCTCTCTCTGCATACCCAATGCCCCCACTGGACCTCTGTGTGCAGACCCTGAGTGCCCCAGCGGACCTCTGTCTGCAGACCCGCGATGCCCCCACTGACCTCTGTCTGTAGACCTGATACCTCCATAGACCTCTGTTCACACCCGATGCACGCATAGACCCCTGTCTGCAGACGTTATGTGCTCACACAGACCTCTGTCTGCAGTCCTGATAAAACAACAGACCTCTGTCTGTAGACTGATGCCTCAAGCGGACTCCTTTCTGCAGACTCAATGCCCTAGCAGACTGTCTGCAGACCAGATTCCACCGCAGACCTCTGTCTACAGACCCGATGCTCCCATAGACCCCTGTCTTGACCCTGATGCCAACAGTGGGCGCCTGTCTGCAGACCCGATGTGACCAAAGACCTCTGTCTGTAGAACTGATGCCCATCGGACCTCTGTCTCCAAACCCGATGCCTCCACAGACCTCTCTGGTCTGCAGACCTAATGCTCCCCAGAGGCCTCTGTCTGCAGACCAGATATCCCCAGAGGACTCTGTCTGCAGACCCGATGCCCCCAAATGTCTGCAGACCCACTGCCCCCAGTGGACCCCTGTCGTATGCTACTTGATGCCCCCCTGCAGACCTCTGTCTGCAAAAACGTGCCATAGCAGACTCTGTCTGTAGATCAGATGCCCCAGACCTCTCTGTCTCCCCAAACCCGATGTACCCAAAGACCTCTGTCTGCAGACTGATGTTTACAGCGGTCATCTGTCTGCAGACACGATGCCTGCACAGACCGTCTTTTGTAGACCGGATGCCCTATAGACTTCTGTCTGCAGACCAGATGCCCCCACTGGACTCTATCTGCAACCCGATGCCTACAGAGACTCTGTCTGCAGACACGAAGCTCCCCACGGACTCTGTCTACATAACTGATGCTCTACAGACCACCCTTAGAGCCGATGCCCCACAGACCTAGGTCTTTAGACTCATGGCCCCAGAGACCCTGGTTCATGACCCGATGCGACCAAAGATCTCTGGTCTGTATACCCAATGCCCCCTCAGACCTGGATGCCCGAGACCTCTGTCCGCACCCGATGCCTCACAGACTTATCTGTACATCCGATGCCCCCACAGACCTCTGTCTGCAGACACGATGCCTCTCAGCGCTCCCCAATCTGCAGACCAAAGTGCCCTCACCAACCACTGTCTGCAGACCCACCCCCAGACCCTGGCTGAGACCCGATGCCTCTCGCAGACCTCCTTTCTGCAGGACCCATGCCCACCCAGACCCCGCCTCAGACCCGATGCCCCGGGCACCTCTGTCTGCAGACCCGATGCCCACACAGAAATCTGTCTGCAGACCCGGCGCCGCCACTGACCCTCTGTCTGCAGACCCGATGCCCCACAGACCTCTGTCTGCAGACCAGATGCCCCCACGGACCTCTGTTTACAGAACTGATGCCTTCTGACTGACCTCTGTCTTTAGACCCAATGCCCCCACAGACCGAGGTCTTTAGACTCGATGGCCCCAGAGACCTCTGTCTGCAGAACTTTTTGGCGTTACAAAAGATCTCTGTGTGTATACCCAATGCTCCTACAGCTCTGTCTGCAGACCCGATGCGCCCACAGACCTCTATCTGCAGACTCGTTGCCCACACAGAACTCTGTGTGCAGACCCATGATACAAATATTTCTCTCTGCAGATGCGATGCCCCCTTAGACCTCTGTCAGCAGACACGATGCCCTCACAGATAATCTGTTTGCAGACCGGATGCTCCTCATGGACTTTATCTGCAGACCTAGTCCCTACTGACTCCCAGTCTACAGAAGTGAGCTTCCACGGACCTCTGCTCCTCAGACTCATTGCCCCAGAGGCCTCTGTTTGCCGACCGATGCTCACAGAGGGACTTCATGCAGAACCATGCTCCCAATGACCGCTGTCTGCACACCATGCTCCCATAGACCTCTGTCTGCAGAACCGATGCCCCTTATTAGACCCTGTCTGCAGACCTGATGCCCCCAGAGACCTCTGCCTGCAGACCATGCACCCACGGACCCCCGTCTGCAGAGCCCTTGGCCAAAGGGACCTCTGCCTGCAGACCCTATGCCCTCACAGACCTCTGTCTGCCGACCCGGGTTCCGAGGACTCTGTCTGCAGAACCCATGGCCAAAGGGACCTCTGTCTGCAGACCCGATGACCCGACTCCTGTCTGCAGACCTGATGCCCCCCAGAGACCTCTGTCAGCAGACTCATGCACCCACGGACTTATCTGCAAAACCCGATGCCCCCAGAGTCCTCTGTCTGCAGAACCATGCCGCTCCACAGACTCTGTTTGTAGACCCAATGCCCCCAAGACCTCTGTCTGGAGACCCCATGCTTCACAGAACTCTTCCTGCAGAAGCAATGCCCCCCAGTGGAACGCCTGCTGACCCGATGCCCACAGAACCTGTCTGCAGACCCGAAGCCCCCAGTGGACCTCTGTCTGCAGAGTACATGGCCAAAGTGGACCATCACCAGACCCGATGCCCCCACAGACTCCCACTGCAAGACCTGATGTGCCCACAGACCTCTGTTTAGACCCAATGCCCCCAAGACATCTGTCTGGAGACCAGATGCTCCCTGGTGACCCCTGCCTATAGACCCGATGCTCCCATAGACTCCTGTCTGCAGACCTGATGGCAAGAAGGCCCCTGTCTGCAGACCCGATGCCCACGGACCTCTGTCTAGCAGAACTGATGCCTCTCATGGACCTCTGTCTCAAGACCCTATGCTCCCACAGACTGTCTGCAGACACGATGCCCAACAGACCATCAGTCTGCAGACCCGATGCTCCCCAGCGGACATCTGTCTGGAAGACCTGATGCCCCCACAAACCTGATCATCTGCAGACTGATGACCCCACAGACCTCTCCCGCAGACCTGATGCCACACAGACCCTGCCTTTGACCCGGATGCCCCCATGACCCTCTGTCTGCAGACCCGATACTCCTACAGACTTCTGTCTGCAGACCCGATGCCCCCACAGACCTCTCTCTCTGCAGACCCGATGCCCCAGCGGGACCTCCATCTGCAGACCCGATGCTCCCACTGACTGTCCAGGACCCACCTCTGAGACCTTGCTCTGGAGACCCGATGCCCTGCCGCATCTCTCTGCAGACCCGATGCCCACCCAGACCCGTCTTCAGACCCAATGCCTCCACAGACCTCTGTCTGCAAACCAATGCCCGCAGTGACCTCTGTCTGCAGACCCGATGCCCACACAGAAATCTGTCTGCAGACCCGAGCGGCCACTGAACTCTGTCTGCAGACCCGATGCCCCCACAGACCTCTGTCTGCAGACCTGATGGCTCTCAACCAACCCTGCCCTACATATTCCGATTCCCTCGGACCTCTGTCTGCAAATTGATGCTCTACGGACCTCTGTCTTAGACCCGGATACCCCTAATGAATCCCTGACTTTAGACCCGATGGCCCTTAGACTCCTGTCTGCAGACCCGATGCGACCAAAGATATCTTTCTGTATACCCAATGCCCTTACAGATTTCTGTCTGGCAGAACCGATACCACCACAGACCTCTATTCAGCAGACTCAAGTGCTCCCCAGAGACCTCTGTGTGCAGACCCAATGACCTACATATCTTCTGTAGACGGGATGCTCCTTTAGTCCTGTCGGCAGACACGATGCCCCCACAGACAATCTGCTTGCAGACCGGATGCCCTCATGGACCTTTGTCTACAGAAATGATGCCTCCATGGACTGTTTCCAGACCCGATGCCAGCATAAAAATGTCTACAGAACTGATGCCCCATGGACCCTGTCTTCAGACCCGCGGCTCTAGAGCCCTTGTCTGTCACACTCATGACTACAGAGGAACTCTGTATGCAGAACTGATGCTCCCAATGACCACTGTCTGCACACCCGATGCCTCTATAGACCTCTGTCTGCAGAACCGATGGTCCCACAGACTCCCTGTCTGCAGACCCGATACCAGACTCTCTGTTTGAGGGACACGATGCCCTCCGTAGGTCTTCGTTCTGGAGACCATGCCTTCTAGACCCTGTCTGCAGTCCAGATGCCATTGCAGACCTCAGTTCACAGACATGATGCCAGCACAGCTGTCTTTCTGCAGACTTGAGGCCCCCACTGAATTTGTCTGCAGACCCGATGTCCCAACAGACCTCTGTCTGCAGACCCGATGCCCTCACAGACTTCTGTCTGCAGAACCACAATGCTCCTCAGAGACCCCACTGCAGACCCCATTACTGCACAGACTTGTCTGCAGACTGATGCCCACACGGAACTCTGTCTGCAAACCCGATGCCCCAGACCTCTGTCTGCAGACCTGATGCCAAGGGGCCGTCTGTCTGCAGACCCAATGCTCACACAGACCTCTGTCTGCAGACGCGAGTGCTCCCTTACAGACCTCTTTCAGACCGATACATCCCAGACCTCTGTCTGCAGTCCCGGTGCCCCCACAGACCTCTGTCTGCAAACCCGATGACACCAGCGGACGTCTGTCTGCAGACCCGATGTCCCACAAACTCTGTCTGCATACCCGATGCCCCCACAGACCCTAGTCTGCAGACCTGAATCCCCCTGTGAACCTCTGTCTTCAGACCTGATGGAACCAGGAATCCTCTGTCTGCAGACCCGATGCCTCACAGACTACTGTATGCAGATCCGATGACCACAGAGACTTTTTGTCTGGGGATCCGGCGCTCCCCATATACCGGTCTGCACCTGATGCCTTCCATAGACCCTGTCTGCAGACCCGAAGTGCCCCCACAGACCTCTGCTGTAGACCTGATACTCCCCACAGACCTCTGTCTGCAGACCCGATGCCTTACAGCGATTCGACTGCAGACCCCTGGTTTCCAAAGACTTCTGTCTGCAGACCCAATGCCCCTTAATGGCCCCTGTCTGCAGAACCGATGCCCCCACAGAAACTGCTCTGCACACCCGATGCCCCCATTGACCTCTGTCTGCATACCTGATTCCCCTATAGACCTCTGTCTGCAGACCCATGACCCCACAGACCTCTTGCTACAGACCTGAAGCCCCCATGGACCTCTGTCTCCAGAGACCATAACTAAAGGTGGACCTCTGTCTGCAGACCCGATGCCCCCACAGACCTCTGTCTGCAGACCTGATGCCCCCAGGTGAGACCTCTGTCTGCAGACCCGCGGCCCCCACAGACCTCTGTCTGCAGACCCGATACCCCAGAGACCTCTGGCTCCAGACCTGATGCTCCCACAGACCTCTGTTTGTAGACCCACCCCCATAGACCTCTGTCTGCAGACTCACCTAAAAGCGGTCATCTGTCTGTAGACCTGCCGTCTCCACGGACCTCTGTCTACAGAACTGGATGCCTTCATGAACCTCTGTCTTTAGACACAATGCTCCCACAGACCTTCCTGTGCAGACACGATGCCCCACAGACCATCAGTCTGCAGACCCGATGTTTCAGCGGACATCTGTCTGCAGACTCTGATGCGTGCACAAATCTCTATCTGCAGACTGAGGACCTCTGGCTGTACTTTCTCTGAAGACCTGATGCCACACAGACCCTGTCTTTCCACCCAATACCGCAATAGTACTTCTGTCTGCAGCACAAGATGTGACCATCACACACTTCTGTCTGTATTCCAGGGTTGCCATCCTAACAGGCTCTCCATCTGCAGACCTGCTGCCTTCAACCACCTCTGCCTGGTAGTTAACCCAGGGCGGGCTTCAATGATATCTGATGCCCCCGCAAACTCCTTTTCTGCAGACGCGATGCTCCCCACGGACTCTGTCTTTAGGGACCCCGAAGGCCGCAGAGACTTCTGTCTGAAGACCACATGACCAAGATTCTGTCTGTATAACCAATGACCTCACAGACTGTCCTCTGCAGACCCGATGCCACCAGACTTCTATCTTGCAGACCCGCTGCTCCCACAGACCTCTGTGTGCAGACCCAATGACCCACATATCTCTCTCTGTACACGCGATGCCCCTTAGACCTCTGTCGCAGACACGATGCCCGCACGTGACCTCTGTCTACAGAAATGATGGCCCAGCACCCTGGTTCCCAGACCCCGATGTTTCAGAGGCCTCTGTCTGCCGACCCGATGCCCCCAGAGGACTCCTGTGGGCGAGAACTGATGCTCGAACAGATTCCTGTCTGGTGACTAACTTCTGTGGAACTCTGTCTGCAGACCCGATGCCCCCAGGAATCCCCTGCCCGTAGACCCAATGCCTCCAGACCACTGTATGTAGACCCGACACCAGAGACCTATGTCCGGGATCCGATGCCTCCTGACAGACTGTCTTGAGACCCGATGCCTCCATAGACCTCTGTCTGCAGACCCGATGCCCCCACAGACCTCTGTCTGTAGACCTGATGACACCCACAGAATCTCTGTCTGCAGACCCAATGCCCACAGCGGACCTCCGCCTCGCAGGCCCGATGCCTCCAAAGACTTCTGTCTGCAGAACTAATGCCCCCAGGACTCTGTCTGCAGACCCATGCCCCCACAGAAATCTGTCTGCAGACCCGCGGGCCCCATTGACCTCTGTCTGCATACCTGATTCCCCCATACACCCTGTCTGCAGATTCGATGCCCTCACAGACCTCTTCCTGCAGACCTGAAGCCCCCAGGACCTCTGTCTCAGAGACCATGGCTAGTGACCTCTGCTTGCAGACCCGATGCCCCTACAGACCTCTGTCTGCAGACCCGGGTTCTCCTATTAAAAACTACCTCTGCAGACCTGATGCCCCCATTGACCTCTGTCTGCAGACCATGCCCGTAGTCCTCCACCTGCAGACATGATGCCTCCACCAACCTCTGCTCCAGCAGACTCGATGCCCCCACGGACCTCTTCTGCAGACCCAATGAACCCACATATCTCTGTCTGCAGACTCGATGCCACCAGCGGACCTCTGTCTGCAGACCCGATGACCCATGACCTCTCTCTGCAGACCTGTTGCCCCCAGAGTCTCCTGTCTGCAGACCATATGCCCCAAGAGGACTCTGTCTGCAGAACTGATGTCTCCCCAATGAACTATGTCAACAGACCCTTTGCCCCCAGCGGATCCCTGTCTGCATACCCGATGCCCCCCCACAGACCTCAATCTGCATATCCGATGCCCCCAGCAGACTCTGTCCAGACCGATGCCCCCGCAAACCTCTGTCTCCAAACCTGGAAGCTCCCACAGACCTGTGTCTGCAGAGCCAAATCCCCAGAGACCTCTGGTCGAGACTCCATGCGCCTGCAGACTCTTCTGCAGACCCAATGCCCCCACTCAACCCTGTCTGCAGACTGGATAACTTCAGCGGACCTCTGTTCAGACCAATGCCCTAGCAGACTCTGTCTGCAGACCAGATGCCCCCGCAGACCTCTGTCTCCAAACCCGATGCACCCAAAGACCTCTGTCTGCAGTCCCGATGCTTCCACAGCGTGCTCGTCTGTCTGCAGACCCGATGCCCCCACAGACCTCTGTCTGTAGACCGATGCCCCCGCAGACTCTGTCTGCAGACTCATGCCCCGACAGACCACTGTCTCCATACTCAATGCCCCCACAGACCTCAGTCTCAGGCCTGACGCCCCCACAGACCTTAGCGCAGAAACAATGCCCTCAGAGATTCTCTGTCTGCAGACACGATGTCCCCATAGACCTCTGTCTGCAGACGCAAAACTCATAGCCGACCTCTGTCTGCAGAGGCCTTGAACAAAGTGTTCCCTCTGTCTGCAGACGCCATGCCCCCACAGACCTCTGTCTGTTGACCTGATGCTCCCAAAGTGACCTCTGCTTGTAGACCAGATGCACCCACGGGACTTATCTACAAACACGATGCCCACAGAGACTCCTGTCTGTAGAACCGATGCTCCCACGGATTTCCCCTGCATACCCGATGCTCCCACTGGACCTCTGTTTGCACACCCGATGACCTCAGCGGACCTCTCTGCAGACCCGATGCCCCCACTGACCTCTGTCTGCAGACCTGATGCCTCCATAGACCTCTGTCTGTACACCCGGCTGCACGCATAGACCTCTGTCTGCAGACGCGATGCCCACACAGACCCTGTCTGCAGTCCCGATGCAACAACAGACCTCTGTCTGCAGACTGGATGCCCCCAGCGGACCCCTTTCTGCAGACTCAATGCTCCTAGCAGACTCTGTCTGCAAACCAGATTCCACCGCAGACCTCTGTCTACAGACCCGGCGTCCCCTCTATAGACCTCTGCCTGCAGGCCTGATGCCAACAGGCGTCTGTCTGCAGACCCGATGCCACCAAAGACCTCTGTCTGTAGAACTGATGCCTCCAGCGACCTCCATCTGCATGTTCGATGCCTCCACAGACCTCTGCCCGCAGACCCAATGCCCCCAGAGGCCTCTGAACGCAGACCAGATGCTCCCAGAGGAATTCTGTCTGCAGACCTGATGCCACCAGTGGGCGTCTGTCTGCAGACCCGATGCCACCAAAGACCCTGTCTGTAGAACTGATGCTCTCCAGCGGACTCCCGTTCCATGCCCGATGCCTCCACAGACCTCTGCCAGCAGACCCACGTTCTAGAGGCCTGTCTGCAGACCAGATGCCCCCAGAGACCTCTGTCTGCAGACCGATGCCCCCAAAGAAGTATGTCTGCAGACCACTGCCCCCCAGTGGACCCCTGTCTGCATACCCGCGTCCTCGCAGACTGTCTGCAGATCTGATGTCTTGAGAGACTCTGTCTGCAGACCCGATGTTTCCACAGACCTCTGTCTGTAGACCCATTGCCCCCAGTGAAACTGTCTGCAGACCAGATTCCCCGCAGACCCTGCCCAGCAGACCCGATGCCCCCGTGCAGACCTCTGTCTGCAGATCCTATGCCCCTACTAGACCCTGTCTGTAGAACTGATGACCGCGCAGACCTATGTCTCCAAACCCGATACCCAAAGACCTCTGTCTGCAGACCCCATGCCTACAGAGGTCGTCTGTCTGCAGACATGATGCCCACACAGACCTCTGTCTGTAGACCTGATGCTCCCCTGCAGAGTCTGTCTGCAGACCATGTCCCCAGACTCTGTCTCCATACTCAATGCCCCACAGACCTTGTGAAACAATGCCCTCAGAGACCTCTCAGACCTGATGCCTCAAAGACCTCTGTTTGCAGACCAGATGCACCCACGCGATCTGCTAAACACGATGCCCACAGAGACCTCTAACTGTAGAACCGATGCTCCCACGGACCTCTCCCTGCATACCCGCGTTCACTGACCCTCTTGTCTGTACACCCGATG
>CAWTZC010000202.1:0-277500 GCA_963919715.1 Microtus obscurus | reverse complement strand
TGTATTTTGGAGATGAGGACCTCTGTCTGATGTGGGGTTAGTGAAGATCTTTTCCCCATTCTGTAGGCCGTCATTTTGTCTTGTTGGCCGTGTTCTTTGCTTTACAGAAGCTTCTCAGTTTCAGGAGGTCTCACTTATTAATTGTTTCTCTCAGTGTCTGCGCTACTAGGGTTCTATTTAGGAAGCAGTCTCCTGTGCCAATGTGTTCAAGTGCATTTGATATTTTTATTTTTATATTCTTTTATTGTGGATGAAGTCAATTATTTGAACTCTCAAACATTTTTATTGCATTATCTCTTTGTTTGTTTATTTGTGGTTGTTCAGCATACGGTTTCGTTGTGTACCCTTGTATGCTCTGGGACTCACTTTGTAGACAAGACTGGCCTCCAGACTCACAGAGCTCCATCTGCCTCTGCTTCCTAATGCTGGGATTAAAGGCATGCACTAAAGAACCTTTTTCATATATTTCTTTCTAATAATTTCTTTATTTTTATTTTATCGGCATTGGTGTTTTGCCTGCATGTATGTCTATCTGAGGGTGTCAGATCTTGGAGTTACCGACAGCTGTTAACTGCCATGTGGGTGGTAAGAATTGAACCTGATTCCTCTGGAAGAGCAGTCAGTACTCTTAACCACAGAGCCATCTCTCCAGCCCCCACCTTTTTTTTGAAAACAGGGTTTCTCTGTGTCACTTTGCCTTGCCTGTCCTGAATCTCAATCTGCAGAACTAGGGAGCCTTAAACTCACAGTGATCTTCTGCCTGCCTTGGTCTCCCTGATCTTGGAGGTGTTTTTATCATCTCTCTGTCTGGCTATCTATCTATCTATCTATCTATCTATCTATCTATCTATCTATTCATTCATTTATTCGTTTATTTATTTATTTATTTTTGTTTTCTGAGACAGGATTTCTCTCTAGCTTTGGAGTCTGTCCTGGATTCAAACCTGGTCACAGCTGTACCCGGAAACAAAACAAAACAAAACAAAGCAAAGCAAACAAAAGCCAGGCAGGACTGTATGGTTGACCTTCCCTTTCTCCCCTCCTTCCCCATGGGCTCCCCAGAGGCAGTGAGGCCTCCTGCAAGGAATCCACAGAGCCTCTGCCCAAGGCTCTCCAGGGGACCTACTCGCTCCCTTTTCCCCCCAGCCCCACCCAGAGCTGCCGGCCACATCTATCTCAGGCACAGGTGGCTGGCACTCTGGCTATCCAGGACGTGACAGACACAGATACTTCACAGAAGCAGGGAGGAAAGTTGCCCACTCTCTTTGACTAGATGCAGGAGGAACAATGAAAGAATGAGAACTGGAGAGATGAATTTCTGGAATGTCCAGAAACCACATCGTGGGGATCTAGTGCCCTCTTCTGGTCACAGGGAGTACAGCACAGATTTGGGTTCTTGTGCTCCTGAGACCTACCCCAATTTAATACTGACATTATCCTATCATACCCTATATATCACATTTAGGCTTGCTTGATATCACACACATACACTGCCTGCGTTTCTGCCTGACCCCTGTGAGAGAGCCTGGTACCTTCAGAAGACAGAAGATGGGGTGTGGGTCTGTCTGTCTGTCTGTCTGTCTATCTGTCCATCTATTCTTCCATCTATGTATGCATCTATTGATTTATGTAATACTTTATTCTTTTGTTTGTTTGTTTGTTTGTTTGTTTGTGACAGGGTTTCTCTCTAGTTCTCTCTAATTGAGTCAGTCCTGGAACTAGCTTTTGGAGACCAGACCACCGAGTGCTGGAATTAAAGGCGTGTACCACCATTAGCCAAGAAAAAGAAAAGAAAGACAGATAAAAAGAAAGAAAATGAAGAAACAAAACAACAAAGGAAGGCAGAGCTAGGGCCCCAGTTGGTGGCTGAGAAGGGAGCCATGACCTGGTTGCATCCTCTGCCATGTCTGCTGTAACCCCAGTACCCCATTACTCAGGAGCTGTAAAGGGTCTGAGAAGCTCATTCCAAGCTTTTGCTGCTGGGTAATCATTTATGTATCTGGCTTATGTCAGAGGGGCAGGGGAAGCTGACAGTGCAGAACAAAGTAGCCTCAAACTCACAGCAATCTGCCTGCCTGTGCCTCTCCTGATTTCTGAGGGCTGAGAACCGAGAATAAAGAAATGTGCTGCCACCATTACCCAGCTAGGCAGCTGCCCAAAATATACTGCTGCTGCAATTAAAAAAAAATTAAAATAAAATAACCTGAAAATAACAAAAAAAGGAAACACCTGTTTTTCCTTCCTTCCTTCCTTCCTTCCTTCCTTCCTTCCTTCCTTCCTTTTTCCTTACTTTTTTTTTTCTGTTTTCTTCTTTTATTATTTTTTATTTTTGGTGCAGGGTTTTTCTGTATAATACCTTTAACTCTCTCTATATATATATATATATTTTTTTTTTCTGTGTGTCTCATGTCTCCTGTGTCTTTCTCTAAGCAGGCCAAGGAACCATAAGCGCCTGTAGGTGATCTAGGAAATCTCCAGTCGCAGGGGCCTGGCCTCCACTCCTGTCCCCTGAGGGCACCTGGTAAAAGTAAGAAGGCAGATTTCAGAGACTAGTAAAGTTCAAGGTCACCAGCCCTTCCCAACAGCTAGGACTCCTTGCTGAACCTTTAAACACTACCTTCTTGCTGAAGTTGGATATTGTTGAATTCAATCATTTTCAGGTTTCTTAGAAAAACAAAACAAAACAAAATGCCCCTTCTTTGTTTTATTTCACATTTTAATTTGACTTTTTTTTTGAGACAGGATGACCTGTCTTTTTATTTGTGTTTCAGTGTTTCAGACAAACTATTTCATTACATGGCCCAGGACTTCTTCTTCTTTTTTTTTTTTTTGGTTTTTCAAGACAGGGTTTCTCTGTAGCTTTGGCGCCTATCCCTGAACTAGCTCTTGTAGACCAGGCTGGCCTTGAACTCACAGAGATCCGCCTGCCTCTGCCTCCAGAGTGCTGGGATTAAAGGCGTGTGCCACCACCGCCCGGCTTGGCCCAGGACTTCTTTATGAACACTTTTGCTGCAAATACAATCTTTTCTCTTTTCTTTGTTTTTATTTATTTATTTATTATGTATACAGCATTCCTTCCATGTATGTCTGAAGGCCAGAAGAGGGCACCAGACCCCATTACAGATGGTTGTGAGGCAGGAATTGAACTCAGTACCTTTGTAAGAATGGTCAGTGCTCTTAAAAACACCCTGCATTTTCTTCCTCTTATTTTCTATCTGCAGTCAGCATTGGTGTAAGGACTGTGCACCTGTATATTCACTGCTCTGATCCTTCTTGCCATCCTTCGTTCCTTTGTTCCTTCCTTCCTTCCTTCCTTCATTCCTTCCTTCTTCCTAGCTTCCATATCCTGGTCATGTCTAAAATACTGTCTGGCAGTATCTGGCCCTTTGGCTCTTACAGTCTTCTATGCCCTCTTCCCCTGACTTTAGGTGTAGGGCTGTGTTTGGATGTACCAACTGGGGTTGGGAACTCCATGATCTCTTATTCTATAGCTTATATACATATGTATGTTTGATAGCCATATATGTGAATGCAGATTAGTGCTTGTCACAGCCTGCCAGCAGCAGTCAAACAGCCACCTTTACGAATCTGTTAGCTCTTTCTCCTATGTGTTCTGAGGATCAAACTTAGCCTCTCAGGCTTGCACAGCAGACACTTCTGCATGCTAAACCATAACACTGACTCTAGTTCTTTATATATCTTTAACATGTACACAAATTAAATGTATTCAGATAGTTAAATGTCACTCAAATCAAATAGTGTCTGACATATAGAATGTTCTTCATAAACTATTTCTTCATGAATCAAGAAATAATAAAAGAGAATAAGAAAATCTGAATAAAGGGGGATGAGGAACAAGTGGATACAGGCAATGTACATGAGTTATGAAAGAAGATACAAGGCTAAGCGGTTTTCTAGTTCTAATTATGCCAGGGATGTTTGGGTCTTGGAGGACTATAAATGCACAGAATATATTCAATACTGAAAGCATAAAATCTAATGTGAAGCTTCACAGCTTCCATCCTAAATTCCAATTCTAATTATATTTAAGTTCATTAAGCTGTATGACTTTGGGTCTCACTAATTTCAGTGTGTACTGATTTTATTTATTTGCAAGTTTTTATCATATTTTAAGAGTTCTTTTGTGTTAGTAATGAGAATGTTTTTTCTTAAAGATGGAGTAACTTGAAACCACTGGTACATAACCCTTATAACCACACACCTGAAGAGAATGTACTAGTCTCACTATGCAATTCTCAAATAAATACAATTTCTCTATTATTAAAGAACCCAAACATATTTTATGTTATATACAGATGATTTGTCTAAATATCACTGTTTTGTAAAATATGTAAGTTCAGTTATGGGCACTCACAGAGAACAGAATTTAAACATATAATACCTGGTATTTAGTGACCAAGTCTTCCAATCCCTCTATTTTGGAATCTTGCAGAACTGAGTATGTCTTGATGGTTGTAAAGATGTCCATTATCTTGGCCAGACGTCGATGGAAAGTTTCAAATTTTCCAAAAATATACATCTCGCTAAAGTCAAATTGTTTTTCATTTGGATTTTGCTTCAGCTTTTATTTTGTCTCATGAAAGCAGGACTGATACCCCTGATGGTCCAAAGCAAAGAGCGTAAGGAAGGTATAGCCCAGAATAGAACACCTACTTAACATCTACACAACCTGGGTTCACCCCCTAACAAGGAAGGAACAGGGTGAGGGTGGGGGGGGCAGGAAGGAATTCATCTGATTTCTCAACTGAAGGTGACAGCAGAACTGGACTGAAAATCCCCATCTTTTCGTGCTTGTATTCCTATGCATTTAGCCTTCTGTCTGAAGCATTATCCGTTCTGTTCGTCTACTCCATTATTTCTAGTACAACTCACACCTGCATCTTTTCCTCTGTGGTCCCACTATTTCAGTAACAGAATCGCTTTATGTCTATCTCCCCATTGGTCTATAGGATATCTGAAGAAAACTGATCATAGTCACCAGGGTATCTCAGAACTTTAGGAGAATAAATGGACATACATTCTCAGAAGATTTATTAATGCTCAATTTCCTTAACAATGAAGTTATTTTTAAAAATAAAACAAATTGCTTTTCTGTTTAGCTACCAAAAATATCATTGACAAATGATTTAACTTGGTCTCAGAAGAGCAACATAAAACACAAGATGTAGGAGCACACTACCAACCTAAACTAGCCATTACCTGCTTGAGTTGAATTGCAGACAATATCTTTTATGTAACAATGTCCTGAGGCTGGCTCCAGATGGTGGCAGTCCCATTGTTGGTGATGTGGGCTTTACAGGTGGATATCATCTGATTCGTCACCTGGAATGTTTCCAATAAAATAATGTTAGGTGCATAAAACTCTGAGGAACTATAAACCTGAATCAAATCCTTGAGTCTTCTTCCTCTCGGAATCCACCATCTGTGACCTCCATCTTCGACTTTGCTTTTCCCTCACAACTCTGACCTCTAATACAGTCAGAATCAACATGGTGACTCAAAGCTGTCTGGAACTCCATGTCCAGGGGATCTGATCTACTCTTCCAGCATATGCAGGCACCAAGATGCACACAGTGCACAAGCATACATGCAAGCTAAAAACCCATACACATAAAATCAAAATAAATAAATCTTGGAAGGGAGGGTGTGGCAAAGCAATATTAGTCATGTGTTGCTGCCCATTGATTTTAAAACTATGTTTGTGTTGGGAGCTAAGAGTCAGTATACAATTCCTTCTCCTCTTGTACTACCTGAAAATGTCCGTAATAAGATGCTTCTGGTCATCAGTAGTTTCACAAGAACATACAAATGATACACATAAAATACCAATCACACAAATGGACTTTTGTGTCTCATTTACCAAGAAAATATTCCCTCTAACTTAAAATGCCTACAAGTCAGAATGTGGTCTTACAGTATAAACATTATTGTGGTTTGGGGCAGATTTGTTTTAACTACTTTATGGAATTCCAAAATATTGCATCTTATAACCGTGGTTACTATTGTATTAGGGTTAGGGTTAGGGTTATCTTATAACCTGGGTCCTCTGGAAGACCAGTCAGTACTCTTAACCACAGAGCCATCTCTCCAGCCCCCAACCTTTTTTTGGTTTTTTTGAGACAGGGTTTCTCTGTGGCTTTGGAGCCTGTCCTGGAACTAGCTCTGTAGACCAGACTGGTCTCGAACTCACAGAGATCCACCTGCCTCTGCCTCCCGAGTGCTGGGATTAAAGGCGTGTGCCACCATCGGCCGGCCCCCACCTTTTTTTTTAAATATTTTTTTAAATATTTATTTATTATGTATACAACTTTCTGTCTGTGTGTATGCCTGCAGGCCAGAAGATGGCACCAGACCTCATTACAGATGGTTGTGAGCCATTATGTGGTTGCTGGGAATTGAACTCAGGACCTTTGGAAGAGCAGGCAATGCTCTTAACCTCTGAGCCATCTCTCCAGCCCCCACCTTTTTTTTGAAAACAGGGTTTTCTCTGTGTCACTTTGCCTTGCCTGTCCTGAATCTCAATCTGCAGAACAAGGGAGCCTTAAATTCACAGTGATCTGCCTGCCTTGGTCTCCCTGATCTTGGAGGTGTTTTTATCATCTCTCTGTCTGGCTATCTATCTATCTATCTATCTATCTATCTATCTATCCATTTATTTATTCGTTTATTTATTTATTTATTTATTTATTTATTTATTTATTTATTTTTGTTTTCTGAGACAGGATTTCTCTCTAGCTTTGGAGTCTGTCCTGGATTCAAACCTGGTCACAGCTGTACCCAGAAACAAAACAAAACAAAGCAAAGCAAACAAAAGCCAGGCAGGACTGTATGGTTGACCTTCCCTTTCTCCCCTCCTTCCCAATGGGCTCCTCAGAGGCAGTGAGGCCTCCTGCAGGGAATCCACAGAGCCTCTGCCCAAGGCTCTCCAGGGGACCTACTCGCTCCCTTTTCCCCCCAGCCCCACCCAGAGCTGCCGGCCACATCTATCTCAGGCACAGGTGGCTGGCACTCTGGCTATCCAGGACGTGACAGACACAGATACTTCACAGAAGCAGGGAGGAAAGTTGCCCACTCTCTTTGACTAGATGCAGGAGGAACAATGAAAGAATGAGAACTGGAGAGATGGAATTTCTGGAATGTCCAGAAACCACATCGTGGGGATCTAGTGCCCTCTTCTGGTCACAGGGAGTACAGCACAGATTTGGGTTCTTGTGCTCCTGAGACCTACCCCAATTTAATACTGACATTATCCTATCATACCCTATATATCACATTTAGGCTTGCTTGATATCACACACATACACTGCCTGCGTTTCTGCCTGACCCCTGTGAGAGAGCCTGGTACCTTCAGAAGACAGAAGATGGGGTGTGGGTCTGTCTGTCTGTCTATCTGTCCATCTATTCTTCCATCTATGTATGCATCTATTGATTTATGTAATACTTTATTCTTTTGTTTGTTTGTTTGTGACAGGGTTTCTCTCTAGTTCTCTCTAATTGAGTCAGTCCTGGAACTAGCTTTTGGAGACCAGACCACCGAGTGCTGGAATTAAAGGCGTGTACCACCATTAGCCAAGAAAAAGAAAAGAAAGACAGATAAAAAGAAAGAAAACGAAGAAACAAAACAGCAAAGGAAGGCAGAGCTAGGGCCCCGGTTGGTGGCTGAGAAGGAGCCATGACCTGGTTGCATCCTCAGCCATGTCTGCTGTAACCCCAGTACCCCATTACTCAGGAGCTGTAAAGGGTCTGAGAAGCTCATTCCATGCTTCTGCTGCTGGGTAATCATTTATGTATCTGGCTTATGTCAGAGGGGCAGGGGAAGCTGACAGTGCAGAACAAAGTAGCCTCAAACTCACAGCAATCTGCCTGCCTGTGCCTCTCCTGATTTCTGAGGGCTGAGAACCGAGAATAAAGAAATGTGCTGCCACCATTACCCAGCTAGGCAGCTGCCCAAAATATACTGCTGCTGCTGCAATTAAAAATAAATTAAAATAAAATAACCTGAAAATAACAAAAAAAGGAAACACCTGTTTTTCCTTCATTCCTTCCTTCCTTCCTTCCTTCCTTCCTTCCTTTTTCCTTACTTGTATTTTTTTTCTGTTTTCTTCTTTTATTATTTTTTATTTTTGGTGCAGGGTTTTTCTGTATAATACCTTTAACTCTCTCTCTCTCTCTCTCTCTCTCTCTCTCTCTCTCTATATATATATATATATATATATATATATATATATATATATATATATATATTTTTTTCTCTGTGTCTCATGTCTCCTGTGTCTTTCTCTAAGCAGGCCAAGGAATCATAAGCGCCTGTAGGTGATCTAGGAAATCTCCAGTTGCAGGGGCCTGGCCTCCACTCCTGTCCCCTGAGGGCACCTGGTAAAAGTAAGAATGCAGATTTCAGAGAATAGTAAAGTTCAAGGTCACCAGCCCTTCCCAACAGCTAGGACTCCTTGCTGAACCTTTAAACACTACCTTCTTGCTGAAGTTGGATATTGTTGAATTCAATCATTTTCAGGTTTCTTAGAAAAACAAAACAAAACAAAATGCCCCTTCTTTGTTTTATTTCACATTTTAACTTGACTTTTTTTTGAGACAGGAGGACCTGTCTTTTTATTTGTGTTTCAGACAAACTATTTCATTACATGGCCCAGGACTTCATTATGAACACTTTTGCTGCAAATACAATCTTTTCTTTTTATTTTAAAAAAATATTTATTTATTTATTTATTTATTTATTTATTATGTATACAATATTCTGTCTGTGTGTATGTCTGCAGGCCAGAAGAGGGCACCAGACCTCATTACAGATGGTTGTCAGCCATTATGTGGTTGCTGGGAATTGAACTCAGGACCTTTGGACGAGCAGACAATGCTCTTAACCACTGAGCCATCTCTCCAGCCCAATCTTTTCTTTTTTTAAATTTATTTATTTATTATGTATACAGCATTCCTTCCATGTGTGTCTGAAGGCCAGAAGAGGGCACCAGACCCCATTACAGATGGTTGTGAGCCAGGAATTGAACTCAGTACCTTTGTAAGAACAGTCAGTGCTCTTAAAAACACCCTGCAATTTTCTTGCTTGCTTTTTCTTCTTTTATTATTTTTTTGAGGCACAGTTTCTCTGTGTAACAGCCCTAGCTCTCCTGGAACTCAGTTTATAGACCTGGCCCGGCTGTCTTCTTGGTAACGTTCTGTTTCTTTTTTTTTCTTTCTTAATTCCTATCTGTAAATTCACATTTCTTCTCTCTCTCTCTCTCTCTCTCTCTCTCTCTCTCTCTCTCTCTCTCTTTCTCTCTCTCTCTCTAGACCAGGCTGTCCTTTTGGTGACATTCTATTTTTTTTCTTCCTCTTATTTTCTATCTGCAGTCAGCATTGGTGTAAGGACTGTGCACCTGTATATTCAATGCTCTGATCCTTCTCGCCATCCTTTGTTCCTTCCTTCCTTCCTTCTTCCCTTCTTTTCTTCCTTACTTTCATATGTCTGCCCACTCACAAAAACCCAAAAATTTCTAGCCTCCCAACCCAATTAAAAATAACTAAAATTTTAGTAAACTAGCAGTTAAAAAAGGAAGGAAGGAAGGAAGGAAGGAAGGAAGGAAGGAAGGAAGGAAGGAAGGAAGGCCTGGATGGTGGTTGTGAAGGGAGCCCTGGCCTAGTCATATCCTCTGCCATGACTGTAACCCCAGTACTCAGGAGCTCTAAAGGGTCTGAGAAGCTGCTTTCATGCTTCTGCTGCTGAGCATTTATTTATTTATTTATTTATTTATTTATTTATTTATTTATCTGGCTTATGTGGGAGGGGAAGGGGAAGCCAAAGCCTTGTCCTGTGGGCTCCATGCTCTCGGTAGTGTCTCATAAACTTGAGTGTGAGGGCCCATGTCTGTCATGCCAGCAGCACTCAGAAATTGAAAACACGAGGATCAGGAGATCATCATCAGCAACTCTCAAGTGCGAACCATCGTAGTGTCTTTCCAGTAAATGTTGGTGTAATTACTGTGCATCTGTATGTTCAGTACTCTGATCCTTTCAAATGGTTGTGAAGGGAGCCCTAGCCTAGGCCCTCTTCCAAGAAATGACTAAAGTGATCTGTTTATTTTTTTTCTGTCCTAAGTGAAAATGTTGACAACACACCACTCTGACGATATTTATTATTCCTGGAAATGAAATCCGAGTGGGATTTTTTTTTAAAAAACTGTTTTTATTTTATTATTATTATTATTTTTTAAAAAAACTATTCCACGACTGTTTTAATTTTCTCCGACTCGGTATTTAGTCTGAGAAGTGTGGGCTGAGGGCGTGGGGAGTGGGGTGAAGAAAAAGAACCACAAAGTAAGCAAGCAAGCAAGCTAGCAAGCAGTGGCCATGGTGAAAGGAGACTTAGATGGCAGGGAACTGCCATTGCCGCCTCCCTCCCCCCCTCCCTCGGTCCCTCGGTCCCTCGGTCCCCCTCTGTCCCCCTCGGTCCCCCTCGGTCCCCCTCGGTCCCTCCCTCTCACCATGCCCTAATGGTGGCAGAAGCCCCTGGCCCACCTAGTGCTGTCACCGATCGGTGAGACAATCTCTTTGTTTCCCCGCGAGCGAGCGATCGATTCGCCTGTTTTCCTAGCTGCCTGTGGTCTCGGTGCTACTTTCGTTTTCGTAGCCCCGAATGTCTAGCCAGGACAGCCCTGTTCACCGTGTTCGGGGGTGGGGTGGGGAGGGGTGTGGGAACCGACAGGGGAGTTCCCTGTGCTGTTGTGGGCCCGTGCCACCTCCGGGCGTGAGCGTGGGGGGATGCTGTCACGCCAGAGAAGGTGAAGACGCCATGGCGGAGCGAGCAAGCGAGGGATCTATGTCGGTCGGTTGTCGGGCGCCCCCTAGCGGTGGCCTATTTCTGCAATGCTCCTGGTCCTCGGTCGTTGACCGAAGAAGGGACGAAATGGCTTTTGTGAGGTGGAAAGAGTGATGAGAGTCCCGCCCCGGCAGGCGGGTGTGTCCCGGAGGCAGTGTCCTGCTTGGGAACGGTCTCTGTGTAGGAGGTTGTGGCAGAAGAATCACCCAGGGCGGTTGATCCTGGCTTCCCCACTGCACCATCAAGGACTACATTGGGGTCTCGGGCCCTTTCTATTTTATTTTTTTTTCCTCTTGCCAGAACGCTCTGTCCTCAGCGGCAGGCCTTGCCATCCTGAGGCCGAGCGGTGACCTCTGTCTGCAGACCCTATGCCCCCACAGACATCAGTCTGCAGACCCGTTGCCCCCACAAACCTCTGTCTGCAATCCCGATGCCCCCACGGATCTCTGTCTGTAGACCAGATATCCCCAGAGACCTCTGTCTGCAGACCCGATGCCCCCAGCTGACCTCCATCTGCAGACCCGATGCTCCCACAGACCTCTGTCTGCAGACCCAATGCCCCCACAGAACTCTGTCTGCAGACCCGATCCCACCACAGGCCTCTGTCTGCAGACGCGATGCCGCCATAGACCTCTGTCTGCAGACCAGATGCCTCAAGAGGCAATTGTCTGCAGACGCGATGCCGCCAGAGGACCTCTGTCTGCAGAAGCGATGCTTCCAGTGACCACTGTCTGCAGACCCGATGCCGCCATAGGCCTCTGCCTGCAGAACCAATGGTCCCACAGACCTCTGTCTGCAGACCCGATGCCGCCACAGACCTCTGACTGCGGACACGATGCCCTCCGCAGACCTCGTTCTGGAGACCTGATGCCCTCACAGACTCTGTCTGTAGTCCAGATGCCCCTGCAGACCTCTGTCTACAGACCTGATGCCAAAAGCGGTCGTTTCTCTGCAGACTTGATGCCCCCACCGACCTATGTCTGCAGACCCGATGCCCCCACAGACCTCTGTCTGCAGACCCGATGCGCTCAGAGCCTTCTGATTGCAGACCCCATTCCCACACAGACCTCTGTCTGCAGACCCGATGCCTTTGCAGAATCTGTTTGCAGAACAGATGCCCCTGCAGACATCTGTCTGCAGACCCAATGCCCCCACAGACCTCTGTCTGCAGACCCGATGCCCCCAGCGGTCCCCATCTGTAGACACGATGCCCCCACCGACCTCTGTCTACAGACCCATTGCCCCCATGGACCTCTTTCTGCAGACCCAATGAACCCACAGATCTCTGTCTGCAGACTTGATGCCACCAGCGGACCTCTGTCTGCAGAACCGATGACCCACAGACCTCTGTCTGCAGACCCATTGCCCCATAGACCTCTGTCTGCAGACCCGATGCCCCCACAGACCCTCTGTATGCATACCGAATGCCCCCATGGTATATCTCTCTGCAGACCTTTATCCCCTACAGACCTCTCTCGGCAGACTGATGCCCACACAGACCTCTCTCTGTAGACCTGATGACCCACAGTCCCTGTAGGTTGACCAGATGCCCCCACAGAACACTGTCTGCAGACCCGATGCCCCCGCAGACATCTGTCTGCAGACCCGTTGCCCCCGCAAACTTCTGTCTGCAATCCCGATGCCCCCACGGATCTCTGTCTGTAGACCAGATACCCCCAGAGACCTCTGTCTGCAGACCAGATGTCCACAGCGGACCTCCGTCTGCAGACCAGATGCCTCCAAAGACTTCTGTCTGGAGACCCGATGCCCCCAGAGGCCTCTGTCTGCAGACCCGATACGCCGACAGACCAATGTCTGCAGACCCAATGCCCCCACAGAACTCTGTCTGCAGACCCGATCCCACCACAGGCACTGTCTGCAGACCCGATGCCCCCACAAACCTCTGTCTGCAAACCCGATGCCCCCACCCATCTCTGTCTGTAGACCAGATACCCCCAGAGACCTCTGTCTGCAGACCAGATGTCCACAGCGGACCTCCGTCTGCAGACCCGATGCGTCCAAAGACCTCTGTCTGGAGACCTGATGCCCCCAGAGACCTCTGTCTGCAGACCCGATGCGACCACAGACCTCTGTCTGTAGACCCAATGCCAGCACAGACACCTATCTGCAGACCCGATGCCTCCGCAGCCTCTGTCTGCAGAACAGAAGCCCCAGTAGATCTCTGTCTCCAAACCCGATACCCCCATAGACCTCTGTCTGCAGACCTGATGCTGACAGCGGTCCTCTGTCTGCAGACCCGATGCCTGCACAGACCTCTGTTTGCAGACCTGATGCCAACAGCAGTCGTCTGTCTGCAGACCCGATACACCCACAGACCTCTGTCTGCAGACCCCAAGCCATCGCAGACTCTGTCTGCAGACCAGATGCCGACGCAGACCTCTGTCTCCATACCCGATGCCCCCACAGACCTTAGTCTGTGGACCCGATGTCCCCACAGAGCTCTGTCTGCAATACTAATGCCCCCACAGACCTCTGTCTGCAGACCTGATGCCCCCAGTGGACCTCTGTCGGCAGACCCAATGCCCCCACTGGACTTCTGTCTGCAGAAGCGATGCCCCCACAGTCCTCAGTCTGGAGACCCGATGCACCCACAAACCTCAGTCTGCAGACCCGATGCAAACACAGACCTCTGTCTGCAGACCCAAAGCCCCCCCACAGACCTTGTTTTGCAGACCCGATGCTCCCAGCGGACCGCTTGCAAAGCCGATGGCCCCAGAGAACATCTGTCTGGAGAACTTATGCCTCCACAACCTCTATCTGCAGACTATTGATGCCACAGACCTCTCTGTGCAAACCTGATGCCACACAGACACTGTCTGTTGACTGGATGCCCCGAGAGACCTCTGTCTGCAGACCTGATGCCCCTATAGACCTTTGTCTGCAGACCAGATGCCCCCAGGACACCACTATCTGCAGACCCGATGCCCCCACAGACCTCTGTCTTGAGACCCGATACCCCCAGAGACCTCTGTCTGCAGACGCGATGCCCTCACACTGCCCTGTCTGCAGACCCGATTCCTCCACAGACCTCTGTCTGCAGACCCGATGCCACCACAAACCTCAGTCTGCATAACCGATGACTCCAGAGACCTCTGTCTGCAGACCCGATGCCCCCTGCAGACCTCTGTCTGAAGATCCGATGCCCCCACAGACCTCTGTCTGCAGACCCGATGCCCCCACAGACCATTGTTTGCAGACCCGATGCCCCTTTGATCTCTGTCGGCAGACCCGATGCCCCCACCAGATATCTGTCTGCAGACCCGATGACCCACAGACCTCTCTCGGCAGACTGATGCCCCCACAGACCTCTCTCTGCAGACCTGATGCCCCACAGACCCTGGCTGTTGACTGGATGCCCCACAGAACTCTGTTTTCAGAACCAATGCCAGCACAGAGCCCTATCTGCAGACCTGATGCCCCGAAAGTCCTCTGTCTGGAGAACCACTGCCCCCAGCAGACCTCTGTCTGCAGACCTGAGGCCAACGGCCGTCATTTTCTGCAGACCCGATGCCTCCACAGACTTCTGTCTGCAGATCTGTTGCCAACAGCGGTCGTCTGTCTGCAGACCTGATGCCTTCACAGACCTCGGTCTGTAGATCCGATGCGCTCGCAGACTCTGTCTGCAAACCAGATGTCCACGCAGACATCTGTCTCCATACCCGATGCCCCCACAGACCTCACTCTGCGGACCCAATGTCCCCACAGAGCTCTGTCTGCAGTACCGAAGGACTCACAGACCTCTGTATGCAGACCCGATGCCCCCACAGACCTTTGTTTGCAGTCCCGATACCGCCCAGACCTCTGTCTGCAGGCCTGATGCCCCCACAGACCTATGACTGCAGACTGGATGCCCCTGAAGACTCTGTCTGCAGACTATACCCCGGCAGACCTCTGTCTCCATACTCAATGTCCCCACAGACCTCAGTCTGCACACTCGATGACCCCTGCGGACCTCCGTCTGCAGACCCAATGCCTCCACAGACCTCTGTCTGCAGACCCGATGCCCCCAGCAGACCTCGGTCTTCAGACCGAATGCCCCAACAGGCCCTCTGTCTCCAGAACCTATGCCCCCACACACCAGTGTCTGCAGACCCGATGCCCACACAAACCTCTGTCTGCAGACCTGATGCCCCTACAGACCTCTGTCTGCAGACCAGATGCCCCCAGGACACCACTATCTGCAGACCCAATGCCCCCACAGACCTTGTCTGCAGACCCGAAGCCCCCCAGGCAGACCTCGTTTTGCAGACCCGATGCTCCCAGCGGACCCATGTTTGATGAGCCTATGGCCAAAGCGGACATCTGTCTGCAGAACTTATGCCTCCACAACCTTTATCTGCAGGCTATTGACGCCACAGAACTCTGTGCAGACCTGATGCCACACAGACCCTGTCTGTTGACTGGATGCCACCACAGACCTCTGTCTGCAGACCCGATGCCCCCAGCGGACCTCTGTGTGCAGATCCGATGACTGCACAGACCTCTGTCTGCAGACCTGATGCCCCCACTGACCGCTGTATGCAGACCCGATGGCCCCGCAGACTCTGTCTTCAGACCATGTTTCCGCAGACCTCTGTCTCCATACCCAATGCCCCCATAGACCTCAGTCTGCAGACCTGATGCCCCCACATACATCTGTCTGCAGTCTCGATGCCCCCACAGACCTCTGTCTGCAGACCTCATGCCCTCAGCGGACATCTGTCTGCAGAGGCGAAGCCCCCACAGACCTCTCTCTGCAGACTGGATGCCCTCACATACCTCTGTCTGCAGACCCTATGTCCTCGCAGACTGTCTGCAGAAACGATGCCCTCAGAGACCTCTGTTTGCAGACCTGATGCCAACAGTGGTCGTCTGTCTGCAGACCCGAAGCCCCCACAAACCTCTGTCTGCAGACCCGATGCCCTCGCAGACTTTGTCTGTAGACCAGATGCCCACACAGACCTCTGTCTTCATGCCCGATGCCCCGACAGAACTCTGTCTGCAGACCCGATACCCCCATAGACCTTTGTTTGCAGACCCGATGCCGACCAGACTTCTGTCTGCAGACCCGATGCCCCCACATACCTCTGCAAGCCCGATACACCCACAGACCTACAACTGCAGACCAGATGCCCCCGCAGACTCTGTCTGCGGACCATACCCCCGCAGACCTCTGTCTCCATACTCAATGTCCCCACAGACATCAGTCTGCAGGCCCGATGACCCCAGCAGACCTCCATCTTCAAACCCGATGCCTCCACCGTACCTCTCTCTGCAGACAAGATGCCCCCAGCGGACCTCCATCTGCAGACCCTATGCCCCAACAGGCCCTCTGTCTGCATACCCGATGGCCCCACAGACCACTGTCTGCAGACCCGATGCCCCCTGAAGACCTCTGTCTGAAGACCCGATGCCCTCGCAGACTGTCTGCAGACCAGATGCCCCCACATACCTCTGTCTGCAGACCTGATGCACAAACAAACCTCTGTCTGCAGTAGTGATGCCCACAAAGACCTCTGTCTGCAGACTCGAGGCCCCCACAGACCTTTGTTTGCAGACCCGATGCAGCCCAGACCTCTGTCTGCAGACCCGATGCCCCTACATACCTCTGTCTGCAGACCTGATGCCAAAGCGGTCATCTGTCTGCAGACCCGATGCCCCCAAAGACATTTGTTTGCAGACCCGATGCTGCCCAGACCTCTGTCTGCAGACCCGATGCCCCCACATAATTCTGTCTGCAGGCCCGATGCCCCCACAGACCTATGACTGCAGACTGCATGCCCACGCAGACTCTGTCTGCAGACCATAACCCCGCAGACCTCTGTCTTCATGCAGACCTCTGTCTTCATACTCAATGTCCCCACAGACTTCAGTCTGTAGGCCCGATGACCCCAGCGGACCTCCGTCTGCAGACACGATGCCCCCACAGACCTTTGTCTGCATACCCGATGCCCCCAGCAGGCCTCCTTCTGCAGACCCGATGCCCCAACAGGCCCTCTATCTGCAGACACTATGCCCCCACAGACCTCTGTCTGAAGAACTGATGCCCCTACAGACCTGTGTCTGCAGACCAGATGCCCCCAGGACACCACTATCTGCAGACCCGATTCCTTCACAGACATTTGTCTGCAGACCCGATGCCTTCAGCTTATGTCTTTCTGGAGACGCGATTCCCTCAAACTCCCTTGTCTGCAAACCCGATGCCTCCACAGACCTCTGTCTCCAGAACCAATGCCACGACAAACCTCAGTCTGCAGACCCATACACCCTCAGACCTCTGTCTGCAGACCCGATGCCCCCGCAGTCCTCTGTCTTCAGACCCGATGCCACCGCAGACCTCTGTCTGCAGACCGACCCTATGTCCTCGCAGACTCTGTCTGCAGACTAGATGCCCAGGCAGACCTCTCTCTCCATACCCGATGCACCCAAAAACCTCAGTCTGCGGACCCGATGCCCGCACATGACCTCTGTCTGCAGACTCGATGCCCACAAACACCTTTGTCTGCAGACCTCATGCCCCCACATAATACTGTCTGCAGGCCCGATGCCCCCACAGACCTCTGTCTGCAGACCGGATGTCCACACAGACCTCTGTCAGCAGAACCGATGCCCCCACCGGACATCTGTCTACAGACCTAATGCCATCCCAGACCTCGATGCAACCACAGACCTCTGTCTGCAGACGCGATGCCCCCAGAGTACTCTGTCTTGAGACCCGATGGCCCCAGAGACCTCTATCTTGAAAACCGATACTCCCAGAGACCTCTGTCTGCAGACCCGATGCCCCCGCAGACTCTGTCTGCAGACCATACCCCGCAGACCGTTGTCTCCATACCCAATGCCCACATAGACCTCCGTCTGCAGTCCTGATGCCCCCACATACCACTGTCTGCAGTCTCGATGCCCCCACAGATCTCTGTCTGCAGACATCATGCCCTCAGCGGACATCCGTCTGCTGACCCGAAGCCCCCATAGACCTCTGTCTGCAGACCGGATGCCCCCAGAGACCTCTGTCTGCAGACCCGATGCCTCCACCGGACTTCTGTCTACAGACCCGATGCCCCCATCGGACCTCTGTCTGCAGACCGGATGCCCCCAGCGGACCTCTGTCTGCAGACCCGATGCCATCCCAGACCCATGTCCTCAGACCAGATGCCCCCACAGACCTCTTTATGCAGACTCGATGCCAATACAGACCTCTGTCTGCAGACCCGATACCCACAGAGTCCTCTGTCTTGAGACGCGATGCACCCAGAGACCTCTGTCTTGAGACCGGATACCACCAGAGACCTCTGTCTGCAGAACCGATGCCTCTACAGACCTCTGTCTGCAGACCCAATGAACCCAGAGACCTCTGTCTGCAGAAACGATGCCCCCACAGACGTCTGTCTGCAGTCCCGATACCCCCACAAACCATTATTTGCAGACCCGATGCCCTTTTGATCTCTATCGGCAGACCCGATGACCCCATTGGACATCTGTCTGCAGACCCGATGACCCACAGACATCTCTCAGCAGACTGATGCCCCCACAGACCTCTCTTTGCAGACCTGATGCCCCACAGACCCTGTCTGTAGAACGGATGCCTCCACAGACCTCTGTCTGCAGACCCAATGCCAGCAAATACCCTTATTTGCAGACCCAATGCCCCAAAAGACCTCTGTCTGCAGACCCAATGAACCCAGAGACCTCTGTCTGCAGAAACGATGCCCCCACAGACGTCTGTCTGCAGTCCCGATACCCCCACAAACCATTATTTGCAGACCCGATGCCCTTTTGATCTCTATCGGCAGACCCGATGACCCCATTGGACATCTGTCTGCAGACCCGATGACCCACAGACATCTCTCAGCAGACTGATGCCCCCACAGACCTCTCTTTGCAGACCTGATGCCCCACAGACCCTGTCTGTAGAACGGATGCCTCCACAGACCTCTGTCTGCAGACCCAATGCCAGCAAATACCCTTATTTGCAGACCCAATGCCCCGAAAGACCTCTGTCTGCAGACCCACTGCCCCCAGCACAATTCTGTCTGCAGACCAGAAGCCCCCGCAGACCTCTGTCTCCAAAACCGATGCACCCTTAGACCTCTGTCTGTAGACCCGATTCCGACAGTGGTCATCTGACTGCAGACCCGATGCCCCCACAGACCTCTGTCTGCAGACCCGATGCCCTCGCAGACTCTGTCTGCAGACCAGATGCCCACGCAGACCTCTGTCTCCATACCGGATGCCCCTACAGACCTCAGTCGGTGGAAACCATGTCCCCACAGAGCTCTGTCTGCAGTACAGATGCCACCACAGACCTTTGTCTGCAGACGCGATTCCCCCACAGAACTTTTTTTGCAGACCCGATGCCGCCCAGACCTCTCTCTGGAGACCCGATTCCCCCACATACATCTCTCTGCAGTCCTGAGACCCCACAGACGTCTGTCAGCAGACCATATGCCCTAAGCGGACCTCTGTCTGCAGACCCGATGCCCCCACAGACCTCTGTCTGCAGACCCGATGCCCCCACCAGAGCTCTGTCTGCAGACCTGATGCCCCCACCGGAGCTCTGTCTGCAGACATGATGCCCTCACAGACTCTGTCTGCTGACCAGATGCCCCTGCAGACCTCTGTATGCAGACTCGATGCCACCCCAGACCTCTGTCTGCAGACCCGATGCCACCAGAATCCTCCGTTCTGAGACCCGATGCACCTAGAGACCTCTATCTTGAGACCCGATACCCCCAGAGACCTCTGTCTGCAGAACCGATGCCTCTACAGACCTCTGTCAGCAGACCCGATGAACCCAGAGACCTCTGTCTGCAGACACGATGCCCCCACAGACCTCTGTCTGCAGACCCGATGCCCCCACAGACCATTGTTTGCAGACCCAATGCCCTATTGATCTCTGTTGGCAGACCCAATACCCCCCACCGGACATCTGTCTGCAGACCCGATGACCCACAGACATCTCTCAGCAGACTGATGCCCCCACAGACCTCTGTCTGCAGACACAATGCCAGCACAGACACCTATCTGCAGACCCGATGCCCCGAAAGACCTCTTTCAGCAGACCCACTGCCCCCAGCAGACCTCTGTCTGCAGAGCCAATGCGTCGGCAAACTCTGTCTCCATACCTGATGCCCCCACTGACCGCTGTATGCAGACCCAATGCCCCCGCAGACTCTGTCTGTCGACCAGATGTCCCCACAGACCTCTTTGTCCAAACCTAATGCACCCATAGACCTCTGTCTGCAGACCCAATGCCGACAGTGGTCGTCTGTCTGCAGACCAGATGCCCACGCAGACCTCTGTCTCCATACTCAAGCCCCCACGGACCTCAGTCTGCGGATCCGATGTCCCCACAGAGCTCTGTCTGCAGTACCGATGCCCCCACAGACCTTTGTTTGCAGACCTGATGCCGCCCAGACCTCTGTCTGCAGACACGATGCCCCCCAGACCTCTTTCTGCAGAACCGATGCCCCCACAAACCTTTGTTTGCAGACCCGATGCAGCCCAGACCATTGTCTGCAGACCCGATGCCCCCGCAGACTCTGTCTGCAGACCATACCCACGCAGACCTCTGTCTCCATACTCAATGTCCCCACAGACCTCAGTCTGCAGGCCCGATGACCCCAGCGGACCTCCGTCTGCAGACCCAATGCCCCAACAGGCCCTCTGTCAGCATACCCGATGCCCGCACAGACCTCTGTATGCAGAACAGATGCCCCCGCAGACCTCTGTCTACAGACCAGATGCCCCCATAGACCTCTGTGTGCAGACATGATGCCGACAGCAGTCGTTGCTCTGCAGACCCGATGCGCCCTCAGACCTCTGTCTGCAGACCCAATACCCCTGCAGTCCTCTGTCTGCAGACCCGATGCCCCCGCAGACCTCTGCCTGCAGACCCTATGTCCTCGCAGACTCTGTCTGCAGAACAGATGCCCATGCAGACCTCACTCTCCATACCCGATGTCCCCACAGACCTCAGTCTGCGGACCCGATGCCCACACCGGACCTCTGTCTGCAGACCCGATGCCCCCACTGGACCTCTGTCTGCATACTCGATGCCGCCCAGACCTCTTTCTACAGACCCGATGCCCCAGCAGACTCTGGCTGCAGACCATGCCCGCGCAGACCTCTGTCTCCATACCCAATGCCCCCATAGACCTCAGTCTGCAGACCTGATGCCCGCACATAACTGTCTCTGCAGTCTCGATGCCCCCACAGACCTCTGTCTGCAGACCTCATTCCCTCAGCAGACATCCGTATGCAGAACCGAAGCCCCCACAGACCTCTGTCTGCAGACCCGATGCAAACACAGACCTCTGTCTGCAGACCGGATGCCACTACAGACCTCTGTCTGCAGACCGGATGCCCCTACAGACCTCTGTCTGCAGACCCGATGTCCCCACCGGACTTCTGTCTACAGACCCGATGCAAACAGCAGACCTCTGTCTGCAGACCCGATGCCATCCCAGACCTCTGTCTGCAGACCGGATGCCCCCACAGACCTCTGTATGTGTACTCGATGCCAACAGAGACCTCTGTCTGCAGACCCGAAGCCCCCAGAGTCCTATGTCTTGAGACCCGATGCCCCCAGAGACCTCTGTCTTGATAACCAATACCCTGAGAGACCTCTGTCTGCAGAACCGATGCCTCTACAGACCTCTGTTTGCAGACCCGATGAACCCAGAGACCTCTGTCTGCAGAAACGATGCCCCCACAGACCTCTGTCTGAAGACCCGATGCCCTCGCAGACTCTGTCTGCAGACCAGATGCCCACGCAGACCTCTGTCTCCATACTTAATGCCCCCACAGACCTCAGTCTGAGGACCCGATGTACCCACAGAGCTCTGTCTGCAGGACCGATGCCCACAAAGACCTCTGTCTGCAGACCTGATGACCCAAAGACCTTTGTTTGCAGACCCGATGTCGCCCAGACCTCTGTCTGCAGACCCGATGCCCCCACATACCTCTGTCTGCAGACCTGATGCCCAAACAAACCTCTGTCTGCAGATTCGATGCCACCACAGACAATGGTCTGCAGAATCCATGCCACGACAGATCTCTGTCTGCAGACCTGATGTCCCCACTGACCGTTGTATGCAGACCCGATGCCCCCACAGACTCTGTCTGTCGACCAGATGTCCCTGCAGACCTCTGTCTCCAAACCTGATGCACCCATAGACCTCTGTCTGCAGACCCGATGCCAACAGTGGTCGTCTGTCTGCAGACCGGATGCCCCCGCAGAATCTGTATGTAGACCATAAACCTGCAAACCTCTGTCTCCATACTTAATGTCCCCACAGACCTGAGTCTACAGACGCGATGACCCCAGTGGACCTCCGTCTACAGCACCGATGCCCCCACATTCCTCTGTCTGCAGGCCCGATGCCCCAACAGAAATCTGTCTGCAGACAGGATGCCCCCGCAGTCCTCTGACTGCAGACTCGATGCGGCCCAGACCTCTGTCTGCAGATCCGATGCCCCTACAGACCTCTGTCTGCAGACCTGATGCCCTCGCCAACTCTGTCTGCAGACCATGCCCCCGCAGTCCTCTGTCTCCATACCCAATGCCCCCATAGACCTCAGTCTGCAGACCTGATACCCCCACATACCTCTGTCTGCAGTCTCGATGCCCCCACAGACCTCTGTCTGCAGAACTCATGCCCTCAGCGGACATCCGTCTGCAGAGCCCACAGACCTCGGTCTGCAGACCGGATGCAACCACAGACCTCTGTCTGCAGATCCGATGCCCCCATCGGACTTCTGTCTACAGACCCGATGCCCCCAGAGTCCTCTGTCTTGAGAACCGATGCCCCCAGAGTCTTCTGTCTTGAGACCCAATGCCCGCATAGACCTCTTTGTGCAGACCTGTTTCCAACAGCGGTCGTCAGTCTGCAGAACCGATGCGCCCACAGAACTCTGTCTGCAGATCCCATGTCCCCACAGAGATCTGTCTGCAGTACCGATGCCCCCACAGACCTATGACTGCAGACCGGATGCCCCCGCAGACTCTGTCTGCAGACCAGAAGCCCCCGCAGACCTCTGTCTCCAAACGCGATGCACCCATAGACCTCTGTCTGCAGATCCGATGCCGACAGCGGTCGTTGGTCTGCAGAACCGATGCGCCCACAGACCTCTGTCTGCAGACCCGCTGCCCCGGCAGACCTCTGTATGCAGAACCGATGCCCCCGCAGACCTCTTTCTGCAGACCCTATGTCCTCGCAGACTCTGTCTGCAGACCAGATGCCAACGCAGACCTCTGTCTCTATACCCGATGCCCCAACAGACCTCAGTCTGTGGACCCGATGCCCCCACTGGACCTCTATCTGGAGACCCGATGCCCCCACTGGACATCTGTCTGTAGACCCGATGCCCACACAGTCCTCAGTCTGGAGACCCGATGCCCCCACAGACCTCTGTCTGCAGACCCGATGCCCCCACTGGACCTCTGTCTGTAGACCCGATGCCCACACAGTCCTCAGTCTGGAGACCCGATGCCCCCACAGACCTCTGTCTGCAGACCCGATGCTGCCGCAGACTCTGTTGGCGAACGGGATGCCCCCACAGACCTCTGTCTGCAGACCCAATGCCCCCAGCGGAATTCTGTCTGCAGACCCGATGCCATCCCAGACCTCTGTCTGCAGACCGATGCCACCACAGACCTCTGTCTGCAGACCCGATGCCCTTACAGACCATTGTTTGCAGACCCGATGACCCTTTCATCTCTGTCGGCAGACCCGATGCCCCCACAGTCCTCTGTCTTGAGACCCGATGCCCCCAGAGACCTCTGTCTTGAGACCCGATACCCCCAGAGACCTCTGTGTGCAGAAGCGATGCCTCTACAGACCTCTGTCTGCAGACCCGATGCCCTTACAGACCATTGTTTGCAGACCCGATGACCCTTTCATCTCTGTCGGCAGACGCGATGCCCCCACTGGACATCTCTCTGCAGACCCGATGACCCACAGACATCTCTCTGCAGACTGATGCCCCCACAGACCTCTCTCTGCAGATCTGATGCCCCACAGACCCTTTCTGATGAACGGATGCCACACAGTCCTCTGTCTGCAGACCCAATGCCAGCACAGACCCCTTTCTGCAGACCCGATGCCCCAAAAGACCCCTGTCGGCAGACCCACTGCCCCCAGCAGACCTCTGTCTGCAGACCCGATGCCTGCGCAGACTCTGTCTGCAGAACAGAAGCCCCCACAGACCTCTGTCTCCAAACATGATGCACCCATAGACCTCTGTCTGCAGACCCGATGCCGACAGCGGTAGTTGGTCTGCAGAACCAATGCGCCCACAGACCACTGTCTGCATACCCACCTTCCACGCAGACGTCTGTATGCAGAACCGATGCCCCCCAGACCTCTGTCTGCAGACCTTATGTCCTCGCAGACTCTGTCTGCAGACCAGATGCCAATGCAGACCTCTGTCTCCATACCCGATGCCCCAACAGACCTCAGTCGGCGGACCCGATGCCCCCACTGGACCTCTGTTTGCAGAACTGGTGCCTCCACTGGACCTCTGTCTGTAGAACCGATGCCCACACAGTCCTCAGTCTGGCGACCCGATGCCCCCACAGACCTCTGTCTGCAGACCCGATGCCCCCGCAGACTCTGTCTGCAGACCGGATGTACCCACAGACCTCTGTCTGCAGACCCGATGCCTTCACTGGACTTCTGTCTACAGACCCGATGTCCCCATCGTACCTCTGTCTGCAGACCCGAAACCCCAGCAGGCCTCTGTCTGCAGACCCGATGCCATCCCAGACCTCTGTCTGCAGACCGGCTGCGCCCACAGACCTCTCTATGGAGACTCGATGCCACCACAGACCTCTGTCTGCAGACCCGATGATCCCAGAGTCCTCTGTCTTGAGACCCGATTCTCCCAGAGACTTCTGTCTGCAAAACTGATGCCTCTACAGACCTCTGTCTGCAGACCCGATGAACCCAGAGACCTCGGTCTGCAGAAACGATGCCCCCACAGACCTCTGTGTGCAGACCCGATGCCCCCACAGACCATTGTTTGCAGACCCGATGACCCTTTCATCTCTGTCGGCAGACCCGATGCCCCCACTGGACATCTGTCTGCAGACCCGATGACCCACAGACATCTCTCGGCAGACTGATGCCCCCACAGACCTCTCTCTGCAGACCTGATGCCCCACAGACCTTGTCTGTTGAACGGATGCCACCACAGTCCTTGTCTGCAGACCCAATGGCAGCACAGACCTTTATCTCCAGACCCGATGCCCTGAAAGACCTCTGTCTGCAGACACACTGCCCCCAGCAGACCTCTGTCTGCAGACCTGATGCCTGCGCAGACTCTGTCTGCAGACCAGAAGCCCCCGCAGACCTCTGTCTCCAAACATGATGCACCCATAGACCTCTGTCTCCAGAACCGATGCCACGACAATCCTCAGTCTGCAGACGAGATGAGCCCAGAGACCTCTGTCTGCAGACCCGATGCCCCCAGCGGACCTCTGTCTGGAGACCGGATGCCCCCAGCGGACCTCTGTCTGCAGACCCGATGCCATCCCAGACCTCTGTCTGCAGACCCGATGCCACCACAGACCACTGTCTGCAGACTCGATGCAACCACAGACCTCTCTCTGCAGAACCGATGCCCCCAGAGACCTCTGTCTTGAGAGCCGATACCTTCAGAGACCTCTGTCTGCAGAACCGATGCCCCAACAGTCCCTCTGTCTGCATACCCGATGCCCACACAGCCCTCTGTCTGCAGACCTGCTGCCCCTACAGACCTCTCTCTGCAGACCAGATGCCCCCAGGACACCACTATCTGCATACCCGATACCCCCACAGACCTTTGATGGAGACGCGATGCCCCCAGCTTACCTCTGTCTACAGACGCGATGCGATAACACTCCCCTGTCTGGAGACCCGAAGACTCAACAGACCTCTGTCTCCAGAACCGATGCCACGACAATCCTCAGTCTGCAGACCAGATGACCCCAGAGATCTCTGTCTGCAGACCCGATGCCCCCTGCAGACCTCTGTCTGAAGACCCGATGCCCTCGCAGACTCTGTCTGCAGACCAGATGCCCCCGCAGACCTCTGTCTACAGACCAGATGCCCCCATAGTCCTCTGTGTGCAGACCTGATGCCGACAGCGGTCATCGGTCTGCAGACCCGATGCGCCCTCAGACCTCTGTCTGCAGACCCGATGCCCCCGCAGTCCTCTGTCTGCAGACACGTTGCTGCCCAGACCTCTGTCTGCAGACCCGATGCCCCTACAGACCTCTGTCTGCAGACCCGATACCCCCGCAGACTTCTTTCTGCAGACCCTTGTCCTCGCCGACTGTGTCTGCAGACCAGATGCCCACACAGACCTCTGACTCCCATACTCGATGCCCCCGCAGACCTCAGTCTGCGTAACTGATGTCCGCACAGAGATCTGTCTGCAGTACCGATGCCCCCAGAGACCTCTTTCTGCAGACCCAATGCCCCCACAGAACTTTCTTTGTAGACCCGATACCGCCCAGACCTCTGTCTGCTGACCTGATGCCCCCACAGACCTCTGTGTGCAGACCCGATGCCCCTAGCGTACCTCTGTCTGCAGACCCGATGACCCACAGACCTTTCTCTGCAAGCCCGATGCCCCCACAGACCTATGACTGCAGACCGGATGCTTCCGCAGACTCTGTCTGCAGACCATACCCCCGCAGACCTCTGTCTCCAAACTCAGTGTCCCCACAGACCTCAGTCTGCAGGCCCGATGACCCCAGCGGACCTTTGTCTGCAGTACCGATGCTTCCGCAGATTCTGTCTGCAGACCATACCCCCGCAGACCTCTGTCTCCATACTCAATGTCCCCACAGACCTCTGTCTACAGACCAGATGCCCCATAGACCTCTGTGTGCAGACCTGATGCTGACAGCCGTTGTCGGTCTGCAGACCCAATGCAACCTCAGACCTCTGTCTGCAGACCCGATGCACCCGCAGTCCTCTGACTTCAGACCCGATGCTGCCCAGACCTCTGTCTGCAGATCCGATGTTCGTACAGACCTCTGTCTGCAGACCCGATGCCCTCGCAGACTCTGTCTGCAGACCAGATGCCCCCGCAGACTCTGTCTGCAGACCAGATGCCCCCGCAAACTCTGTCTGCAGACCATGCCCCCACAGTCCTCTATCTCCATACCCAATGCCCCCATAGACCTCAGTCTGCAGACCTGATACCCCCACATACCTCTGTCTGCAGAACTCATGCCCTCAGCGGACATCCGTCTGCAGAGCCCACAGACCTCTGTCTGCAGACCGGATGCACCCACAGACCTCTGTCTGCAGACCCGATGCCCCCATCGGACTTCTGTCTACAGACCCGATGCCCCCAGAGTCCTCTGTCTTGAGACCCGATGCCCCCAGAGTCCTCTGTCTTGAAACCCCATGCCCCCATAGACCTCTTTGTGCAGACCTGTTGCCAACAGCGGTCATCAGTCTGCAGAACCCATGCGCCCACAGACCTCTGTCTGCAGATCCGATGCCCACGCAGACCTCTTATGCAGACCAGATACCACCACAGACTTCTGTCTGCAGATCCTATGTCCTCACAGACTGTGTCTGCAGACCAGATGCCCACACAGACCTCTGACTCCCATACTCGATGCCCTTACAGACCTCAGTCTGCGGACCCGATGTTTCCACAGAGATCTGTCTGCAGTACCGATGCCCCCACAGACCTTTGTCTGCAGACCCGATGCCCCCACTGGACCTCTGTCTGTAGACCCGATGACCCCTCTTGACCTCTGTTGACCCGATGCCAACACAGTCCTCAGTCTGGAGACCCGATGCCCCCAGCGTACCTCTGTCTGCAGTCCCGATGCCCCCAGTGGACCTCTATCTGCAGACCTGATTCCTCCCCAGACCTCTGTCTGCAGACCCGATGCCACCACAGACTCTATCTAAAGACCATGCCCCCACAGACCTGTGTCTGCAGAACGGATGCCCCCACAGACTTCAGTCTGCAGACCTGATGCCCCTCAAATGTCTGTCTGCAGTCCCTAAGAACCCAGAGACCTCTGTCTGCAGACCCAATGCACCCGCAGACCTCTGTCTGCAGACCCGATGCCCCCAAAAACCTCTGTCCTCAGACCCGATGGCCCCACTGGACCTATGTCTGCAGAACCGATGCCCTCAACAGACCTCGGTCCGCAGACCCGATGCCCTCACTGGACCTCTGTCTGTAGACCCGAAGCCCCCCCACGCAGACCTCGTTTTGCAGAACCGATGCCCCCAGGGGACCTCTGTTTGCAGACCCGATGCCCCCAGCGGACCTCTGTCTGCAGACCCGATGCCATCACAGACCTCTATCTGCAGAATGAAGACCCCACAGACCTCTCTGTGCAGACCTGATACCACACAGTCCTCTGTCTGCAGACCCGATGCCCCCACAGATCTCTGTCTGCAGTCGCACTGCCCACAGCGGATCTCTGTCTGCAGACCCGATGCACCCATAGAACTCTCTCTGCCGACCCGATGACGACCATGGTCGTCTGTATGCAGACCCGATGCCCCCACAGACCATTGTTTTCAGACTCGATGCCCCTTTGATCTCTGTCTGCAGACCCGATGCTCCCACCGGACATCTGTCTGCAGACCCGATGACCCACAGACCTCTCTCGGCAGACTGATGCACCCACAGACCTCTCTCTGCATACCTGAGGCCCCACATACCCTGTCTGTTGAACTGATGCCCCCACAGACCTCTGTCTGCAGACGGAATGCCAGCACAGACCATTATCTGCAGACCAGATGCCCCGAAAGACCTCTGTCTGCAGACTCACTGCCCCCAGCAGACCTCTGTCAGCAGACCCGATGCCTCCGCAGACTCTGTCTCCAGACCAGAAGCCCCTGCAGACCTCTGTCTCCACACCCGATGCCCCCATAGACCTCTGTCTGCAGACCCGATGCCGACAGTGGTCGTCTTTCTGCAGACCCGATGCCCCCACAGACCACTGTCTGCAAACCCGATGCCCTCGCAGACTCTGTCTGCAGACCAGATGCCCATGCAGACCTCTGCCTCCATACCCGATGCCCCCACAGACCTCAGTCTGCAGACCCGATGCCCCCACAGACTCTGTCTGTCAACCAGATGTCCCCGCAGACCTCTGTCTCCAAACCTGATGCACCCACAGACCTCTGTCTGCAGAACCGATGCCAACAGGGGTCGTCTGTCTGCAGACCGGATGCCCCCGCAGAATCTGTCTGTAGACCATACCCCCGCAAACTTCTGTCTCCATACACAATGTCCCACAGACCTCAGGCTGCAGACGTGATGACCCCAGTGGACCTCCGTCTGCAGACCCGATGCCCCCACAGACCTCTGTTTGCAGACCCGATGCCCCCACAAACCTCTGTCTGCAGATCCGATGCCCCCACAGACATCTGTCTGCAGACCCGATGCCCCCAGCGTACCTCCGTCTACAGACACGATGCCACCACAGACCTCTGTCTACAGACCTGATGCCACCACAAACCTCTTTCTGCAGACCCGATGAACCCATAGACCTCTGTCTGCAGACCAGATGCCCCCAGCGCACTTCTGTCTGCAGACCCGATGCCCCCACAGACCTCTCTCTGCAGAAACGATGCCCCACGGACCCTGTGTCTGCAGAACCGATGTCCCCAGCGGACCTCTGTCTGCCGACCTAATGCCCCCACATGTAACACCCGATTTTGGTGTTACCCCCTCGGTACAGTTCGCGCGCAGCTGTACCGAATGTGAGTCTGGGCAAGGCCTGGAGGTTGAACAAAAGAGACAGACACCATGGGTCATTCGAAAGGAGATCAGCCGAATGCCGTTTGTTCAAAGTTGGGGGAGCCTATTTCTACCTCACTGCAGCACATAGATCTCTGCGCCCAGGAAGGTGGGAAATTACCATATTAACAATAGGTAAGATGCCTGCAGCTAGTCACCAGGTGGGCAGGGATAGCACGGAGACACACAGGAAGCTTAGTTAACTGATTGTAATCTGTCTTCACCAATGCAGCCCAGGAATAAGGGAGACCAGGGCCCTTACAGGTCCCCCCTAAATATAAATTATGACTAGGCCTGTCTTGGATGGCCTTGGACGTCAGGCAATACCTGATGTGGGAGTGTCATATATCAATCTGTTGATTTCATTGGTTCAATAAAGAAAATGCCTGGGCCCTGATAGGACAGAAAATTAGGTAGGCGGAGTAGACAGAGAGGATTCTGGGAAAGAGAAGCTGAGTGAGGAGTCTCCATGATGTTCCCACTCCAGAGAGACGCAGGCTAGAATCTCCCTGATAAGCACACCATGGGGTGCTACACAGATTATCAGAAATGGGCTAGTCCAGGTGCAAGAGCTAGCCAATAAGAGGCTGGAACTGATGGGCCGGTCAGTGTTTAAATGAATACAGTTTGTGTGTTGTTATTTCGGGGCATAAGCTAAGCCATGCGGGCGGCCGGGTACAGGGTCACAGCCCGGCCGCTCCCTCTTACTACAAATTGGCGCCCGACGTGATGGACTAAATCCACTTAAAAGCCTGAGAAGGCTTAAAAATATGGGTGAGAGAGTTTAACAAAGATTTTTGCTGTTTGTTGGTGGCATGCTATAGAAAGATTTCCTGGTTCGGCAATAGCAGCAGAAAAAAAGCTGCGTCATTTTAAAGTGCGGCTTTCTGGGCTGTGCCGCCATTGCAATCTCTGTCTGGCTCCTGTGAGAGACAGAGCTTTTGAATGGAGCATTTGGAATAAAGTGCTATGGCTTGCTTGATGGCAATATGGACTGCTGTATGCCTGGAATTGTGCGCAGCTCAGGGGCACCAAATGGCTCTGAGGCAGGGGCGGCTCAGCTCCGCCATGCTGAACTGAGCTGGTCTCAAGCAGGAACTACCGTAATTACCTTAATGACGGCACACATAAGGTTTCTACTGGGCAGAATGCAGGCGGTACCGTATTATCTGTATAAGAAGCAACTTAAGTTTTTAAGAAGTGCTTAACATTTTAAAAAAATGCTCCTGGATAGTAAAAAAATTACAGATTCACAATAAAACAGATTCAGACAGACCACTAAATGAGTCACAATGTTGGATAAATGTACGTGGGCTTGAGAGAGAAAAATATATAGAGAGAGAGAGAATAAAGTTAATGCCTTTAAAATTAAAAAGGTAAAGTCTTTAAAGAGACAGAGTACAGATAGTTAAGAGAGTAAAAGAAATAAAGAAAAATAAGCCACGTAAAAATGGAAAATTCACAGAGAATCTGGATTATGTACATTGTGTTTTCTTTAAAATTTTTGACTGTAAAGGAGCTAATTACAGAGAGTCATTTCATTACATGGGCTGCCAAGCTAAACCAGACTGGATATAAGGGTATTACGATTTCAAAATTTGGGTCTAAGGATATGATGCTTCGGAGAGGGTCTTCTTTTGTTTTCACAGAGGACCAGACCCTATGGATTGCATCTATTCCGATATGGTATGATAGACCACGCCCTCCTGAAAGGTTGCTGTGAACACTCTCAAAAAATTACTTCACTCAACTGCCAACTGAGATGACCCTGGCACACAGGTTCCATCATGAAAGATCTGATTAACAGCGCCGCCATTCAGCAGGAAGCAGTTTGGAGAGAAAAAAACTACGCCCATGTTCCCAAATATTGTTTATAAATGTTCTTTTACATTTAAAGGGGGATATGATATAGATATGAATAATTTGCATTGGCGTGGATTTTAAAGTCAATTTTGTTATATGTATATGTATTTCTGATCTTGATTAAGGTATTGTGATTGTGTAGTTAATTTTTAAAATGTAATGTATAATTAGGAAATATAGGTTGTTGTTAAATAATTGTAAATAATAGTCAAGCTTGTAGTCATGTTAGATTTTCTAGATATATAGAGATATATTTCAATTAGATAGGCATTCTTCATATCTTTCAAAGACTGCAGAATATGGCATTTAAAATATTTTAATAACTTAGGGTTTTTCTTGACAATGAGACACGTCTGCTCCTGGCAGCACCAATCTACGTTGAGAGGAGGATGGGCATCGAAGAGGATCCTTATGGGGTTTGATAGCCATTTGGGCAAGAAACTGCTCTTGCCTGGACTGATGCATAAACTGGACACAAAGAACCCGCAGAGAGAGGACTGCTGAACTTGCCTAAAGGTGAGATGATCTTTCACGGTTCCTGATTCATGAAAGAGTCTACAAGACATTCTGCAGGACGCACGACACAGCAGAAAGTGACTGAACTGTCTTTGGAATTTCCTGCTTCATGGAAATGTCTGCTGGATACTATGGGCCTGGAGGCCGAAGATGGATGCCCAAACTGTACAGAGGAACTTTGGGTGACTATCCAGGCAGCGAGATGTCTCTGTCATTTCTAGAGTTTGGATTTCTTGTTTGTTTAAATAATTTTATATCCTTCTGGAGTCTTTGATGGGGTTGAAGAATGGTTAGTTATAGTTATAGTTTTCCTTAGTTATGATAAAAGACAAAGTAGATATAAATATTGTAACTGTAATTCTTACTTGATAACTGTTTTGTTATATGTGATTTTACTATGTTAAAGTTAAAGCTTTTCTTTTTTGTTTAAACAGAAAAAGGGGAAGTGATGTGGGAGTGTCATATATCAATCTGTTGATTTCATTGGTTCAATAAAGAAAATGCCTGGGCCCTGATAGGACAGAAAATTAGGTAGGCAGAGTAGACAGAGAGGATTCTGGGAAAGAGAAGCTGAGTGAGGAGTCTCCATGATGTTCCCACTCCAGAAAGACGCAGGCTAGAATCTCCCTGGTAAGCACACCATGGGGTGCTACACCGATTATCAGAAATGGGCTAGTCCAGGTGCAAGAGCTAGTCAATAAGAGGCTGGAACTGATGGGCCGGTCAGTGTTTAAATGAATACAGTTTGTGTGTTGTTATTTCGGGGCATAAGCTAAGCCATGCGGGCGGCCGGGTACAGGGTCACAGCCCGGCCGCTCCCTATTAAAACAAATACCGCTTACCCGTCATGGGAAAGCATCCAGGTCAAAAACACATTCCTGTCTTAGGTTGAGGCAGCCCCCCAAAGGCCTTTCCCGTCATTGGCTCACTAGTCATCCATCACCGAGTTCAGCCAGATTTGTGCTGAAAGATTCTCTGGGGCGATATCTAAGAGGACTTGCCATGTGGCAACATTAACCTGAGTTAGCCTTGTCTCTGGCATGACCATGAAGATGACATTCCAGCACATGTAAGCATCCCTTAAGGAGACTGTGCCTGCTCAATACTTAATAATTCTGCCCAAAATTGGAGCCCTTTAAGTAAGGTCTCAGCGCTGGTGAAAGGAACCCTGGTATAGCTAACTAAAACAATTTTAGAAGCCAATTTGTAAATTGTACACCTCAGGGTTCGAGAATAACAACAATAAGCTCATTACTGTAACATCTAGCAGTGGTCTTTTTTTTTTTTAAACCATGGCCAGGCCTATCACAGCAATACCAACTTCTGTCTTAGTTGGGGTTTCTATTGCTGTGAAGAGACACCATGACCATGGCAACTCTTTTTTTTATTTATTATTATTTATTTATTTATTTATTTATTATGTATACAATGTTCTGTCTGTATGCCTGCAGGCCAGAAGAGGGCGCCAGACCTCATTACAGATGGTTGTGAGCCACCATGTGGTTGCTGGGAATTGAACTCAGGACCTTTGGAAGAGCAGGCAATGCTCTTAACCACTGAGCCATCTCTCCAGCCCCTAGCAGTGGTCTTTAACCACAAAATTAACTGCAATATTCATATGTAAATTTAGCTCAAATTAATGCTATGGCGTTTGCAACCTGCCTGAGAAGGTATCCTTGTGCTAGCAGGAAGCAACTGACTGACTAAAAAGAATCATGGGGAAGGTAGATAGGTAGATGGGCAATCTTTGGCACTGGGACCACTGCAGCCAGCTCCTCAGGAAATCCGCAACTCTTCAGTTGACAAGCCAGAATCTCCTTGATCTCTTGGCTCTGTCCTGTCTTCAGGCTTCTGGACAGGAAAATCCACAGCACGCACCAGCCGCTCAGGTACCCATATTGGATTATCAGCATCCTGTGGGAAAACACAAACAGCCCCTCTACCCCACACCAGTACGGGATCTGGACCATACCAGGTGCCATCTGATAGATTCTTCCATTTTACATGAGGCTTACCGGAAGAATCTGGCCGCCAATGCCTGTCAGCGGCGGTATGAGATTGAGCATCCACAGTCAAAAAATTTAAAATGTATAAAATAAAAGATAAATGCTCTCGGGGGGTGGAACCATATTCCCCCTTTTTAGTTTTATGCAAATAGGCTTTGAGCGTGCGATGCGCTCGCTCCACTATAGCTTGTCCTTGAGGATTATGAGGTATTCCCGTTTTATGAGAAATTGAAAACTCAGAGCAAAATTTAGTAAAGCCAGTGCTAGTATAGGCAGGTCGATTATCAGTCTTTATAGTTTTAGGAACTCCCATATAGGCAAAAGCCTGGAGACAATGACTTTTAACATCTCGTAATCTTTCTCCTGTGTGAGCCGAGGCAAAAATGAGATGAGAATATGTATCCACGGTTACGTGAACATATTGCATGCGCCCAAAAGAAGGAACATGGGTGACATCCATTTGCCATAAATGATTAGGCGCAAGCCCATGAGGATTAACTCCCAAATGTGGAACAGTTAAAAGTTCTGTACACAGAGAGCATTTTTTTAACAATATTAGTGGCTTGCTCTCGAGATATCTTAAAGTGAAATCTTAAGGAACCAGCATTGAGATGAAAACGACTATGAGCTTTTTTTGCAGCTTTATAAGATTCCTGACTCACTACATAAATTTGACGAGTAAGCTGATCAGCCAAAGCGTTTCCTTCATTCAAAGGACCAGGGAGGTCAGTATGAGCTCGCAAATGCCCTACGTAAATGGGTACAGATCGTGCCCAAAGCAAAGCTTGAATAGCCAATAACTGCGTCTGGACTCGAGATACAGAGGCAATACAAGCTGCAGTTTCCAACGGTGCAAGAATTTTGCTTATATATTGACTGTCAGTAAACAGATTAAATGGAATATCAGCATATTTCTCTAGGGCTATCTGAACAGCAACCAATTCAGCCACCTGAGCAGAGTTAGTATTAACAGATTGAATTTTAAAATCAGGAGGAGAGGCTACTACAGCTCTCCCGGTAGAAGATCCATCAGTGAACACATTACGTGCCCCTGTCAGAGGCTGCAAAGAAATAACTTTAGGGAAACATACCGGATGATTCTTAAAGAAGGTGACTAACTTATCAGAAGGATAATGATTGTCTAACTTACAGGGATTAGTGCATAAAAATAAAGTCCAATCATCAGCAAAATTTTGCAACCAAGCTATTTCTGCCTGGGTATATGGTGCAATAACCTTATCAGGTAACATTCCAAAAGTTTGTAAACTAAGCTTATACCCTTTTTGAATAACACGTAGCACAGCTGACGGATATGAGATAACAATTTTTACAGGTGACACATGTTCATGTACCCACAGGATGGGTCCTTGCTGCCAAAAAACTCCAGTAGGACTATGCTTGGAGGGGAAAATTATCAAAAGCAGTGGCTGACTATAGTCAATATAATGAAGATGAGCAGAGGCAAGCTTTTCTTTAATTAAAGTAATGCATTGCCTTGCTTGAGGTGTTAACTCACGAAAGGAAGTTGGGTCTGGATTCCCTTGTAGAATGTCAAAAAGTGGTTTTAAGTCTCCAGTAGAAATTCCCAGACTGGGCCGGACCCAATTTAGGTCTCCAAGCAACTTTTGAAAATCATTTAAAGTTTGTAGTTTATCTAGGCGAAGAGTAACCTTCTGTGGTTTTATTCCCGTCTGCAACAGCTGATGCCCTAAGTATTGATATGGAAACTGTTCTTGTACCTTTTCAGAAGCAATAACTAACCCAGCATGTGCTAGGCATTCTTGCAAGTCAGCAAAAGCCTCTAGGACTATTTCTGGGTCCTGTCCAGCTAATAGGATGTCATCTAAATAATGACTTAAATACAGTTGAGAATATTTATGCCTTATCGGGGCAATAACCCGTGCCACAAACATTTGGCAAATTACAGAACTATTGGCCATACCCTGGGGCAATGTTACCCATTGGTAGCGCTTGTATGGTTCTTTGAAATTTACAGACGGTACACTGAAAGCAAATTTATCAGAGTCTTTTGGATGCAAGGGAATGCTGAAAAAACAATCTTTCAGGTCAATTACTAAAAGATGATATCCTGTAGGAATACCCACAGGCTGAGGCAACCCAGGTTGAGTTGTCCCCATAATTTCCATGCAATCATTTACTGCTCTAAGATCTTGCAGCAACCTCCATTTACCAGACTTTTTCTTAATAACAAAGATAGGGGTGTTCCAGGGAGAAGTGGATGGCACTATGTGCCCTGCTTCTAGCTGTTCCTGAACTAGAGTACGAGCAGCCTGTAATTTCTCTTTATTCAGGGGCCATTGCTCAATCCAAACGGGTTTTTTAGTTTTCCACTTTATAGGAATGCTTTCTGGCTGCTCTGCAATGGCCCCTAGGAAAAATTTCCTAACCCTGCACGCTGTCTAGGGGACTGTTGTATCATTTTCTTGTCTGCTAAAATCTGTACATCTCCCTGCAGATTTTTGCCTAAACCCTGAGCAGGGACAAAGCCCTGCTTTGATAGCATACGCTGCACAGGTTCAGTGGTTAGGACAGGACTGCTCCCATAGCTTGCAAAATATCTCCTCCCCACAAATTAAGAGGAAGGTGTTCCAGGACAAATGGTTTAAAAATGCCCTTATGGCCTTCTTCATCCTCCCAATTTAAATATTGAGTATTGCACTCAGGAGAACTGGCTGTTCCTACTCCCTGCAAGGTTGTAGAGGCCAGGCTGCAGGCCAATGCTTTTTAGCAATCACTGAAGAATCAGCCCCTGTGTCAGGGAGGCCTTGAAACCTTTTCCCATTGATAGTTAAAGTAAGTGTGGGGCGATTCTCTAAGCTAGAAACCCAAAAAGCTCCAGGGAACCTGTGGAGCCAAATCCCTTGTCTCCTCGCTCTTGTTTAAAGAAAGGATTAGTGGAGCGAAACATGGGTAAAAGCACTAATTGAGCTATTCTCACTCCTTGAGGGATGACAAGGACTCCCATACCAGCTTTAATCATAATTTTAATTTCTCCAGTATAATCACAGTCTATAATTCCTGGTAAAATTTTGATTCCTTTGAGCGCAGAGCTACTTCTACCCAAAACTATACCTATTGAACCCTCTGGGATAGGTCCAAATACTCCAGTCCCCAGGGCCTGCACACCCATTTGTGGGGTTAATACTGCTCGGGCAGAGGTACAGAGATCTAGTCCTGCACTTCCCGAGGTGCCTCGTACAAGGTCGTTGACAGTGAGGCATTTCTCTGAGGAATGAATCTGATGGGAGCTGCTGCTCTGCTCATGGCCCCATATACTTGTGTTTTGGGGGCCCGGGGCAGGCCCCTCCCCCCGTTTTTTGACCTGGGGATGAGATTTCCTTGACTGTCCGTCTTAGAGTGACAGTCGTTGGACCAATGTGCTCCCTTTTGACATTTAGGGCAAATACCTGGATTGCCTCTAGGCTGACTGACTGCTCCTTTGCCAGCAAGGCAGTTTCTTTTGAGGTGCCCTGACCTTCCACATTGAAAACAATTCCTAGGTCTAGCTCCAGCTTGGCCTTCCTTAAGCTCAGAAACAATTACCTGGCCCATTATGTGAGTGCCATCAATGTCTCTGCATAATCGGATAAACTCATTCAAATCTCCATCTCTATGGGGGCGTAAAACTTCCTGGCAGAACCTGTTTGCGTTCTCAAAGGCCAGGTGCCTGATGATTGGCATAGCTGAATCCACATCCCCAAAAATGCGACTTCCCACCTGTAGAAGGCGGTCAATGAACTCAGAATAAGGCTCTGAAGATCCTTGAAGGATCTTAGAAAGTTGCTCTCGTGATCCTTTGCTAGGTAAAGTTTTCCAAGCCTTAACGGCTGCTGCAGCTATCTGAGCATAAATCGCAGGATCATAAGCAATCTGTGCTTCTAAGCCAGCATATTGTCCTACACCAAGTAACTTGTCAAGATTATTTTGGGGGAAGCCTGCTTCAGTATTTTTTCCTGCTGTCTTTTTGCAATTTTCTTGCAATTCACCTCTCCATAACAAATAATCTCCCCCTGAAAGACAAGCCCTGCAAAGCTGCATCCAATCATTGGGTATTAGGTTTAGTTCCGCGAAGGATTCCAACAAAGCTACAGTGAAAGGAGCGTGAGCCCCGTAGTCCATGACTGCCTCTTTTAACTGCTTAATGTCCTTAAAGGCCAGGGGGTTATGCTGTCTGGCCCTCTATCCCTGCTGATCAATTTTTTCCATAACAGTATAAATCTGTTTCTCAATCTGCTTCTCTCTACTTAGTTCATTTAACCTATCCCGGATCTCTCGGATTTTCGCCTCTAAGTCCATAGGGGAAGAAGCAGTAGTACCAGGATTTTGTGGAGGAGATCTCATGGAGACGTCTCCTTTTGCTTCCTTTTTCTCCTCTTTCTCTAACTTCTTTTTTATCAGTGTGATCTCCTTTTTTAAATTTCTTCTTCTATATCCTTTCTAATGCTACCTGTTCCTAAAACTTCCTGTTCCTCAAAACTCTTAATAGAACTTACAGATTCTACTTCCTGAATCTCCTCAAGGGTTTTGTTTAAGCTCTGTAATTGCTCTTTGACTCTAACGTCATCACTGAGAAGAGCATCTCTGACCAAGCGCCATAGTGAAAATATCGCCATGGGGACTTCTTGTGGCCCTCGCTCTTTCAGAGCATTTTGAAGATCAGCCTTCATCTGATCCCAATCAGTAATGTTAAAACCTCCTGCATGTAGGAACCAGGGACTAAACTTTAAAACTGTCTTAATGGTCTCTTGCGCTGTCTCAACCTTAGTACCGGTGCCTCTATTTCCAAAAGACCTAATAACTGGCCTGTTAACTGGCCCTCCAAAATAGGAACAGAATAACTTGCACCCATAACCAATTCACCCTCGCCGCACAATTTCTTACCTTGTTGGCCAGTCTTCCCGAGGGCGACCTCTCAGGGATTCCCAATTCCCAATCTCGCAGATGGGTCTAGTTGCCGGTGATGATCATCCCAGCGGTGCCTCCAATTGTAACACCCGATTTTGGTGTTACCGCTCAGTACAGTTTGCGCGCAGCTGTACCGAATGCGAGTCCGGGCAAGGCCTGGAGGTTGAACAAAAGAGACAGAGACCATGGGTCATTCGAAAGGAGATCAGCCGAATGCCGTTTATTCAAAGTTGGGGGAGCCTATTTCTACCTCACTGCAGCACAAAGATCTCTCCGCCCAGGAAGGTGGGAAATTACCATATTAACAATAGGTAAGATGCCTGCAGCTAGTCACCAGGTGGGCAAGGATAGCACAGAGACACACAGGAAGCTTAGTTAACTGATTGTAATCTGTCCTCACCAATGCAGCCCAGGAATAAGGGAGACCAGGGCCCTTACACCCACAGACCTTTCTCTGCAGACCCGATGCCCCTTAGATCTCTGTCTCCAGACCTGATGCCTCCACAGACCTCTGTCTCCAGACAAAATGCCAGCAGAGACCTCTGTCTGCAGACCTGCTGCCCCCGCAGACCTCTGTTGCAGAAATGATGCCCCCGCAGACCTCTGTCTGCTGACCTCATGCCCTCAGCGGACCTCCGTCTGCAGACCCGATGTCCCCATAGACCTCTGTCTGCAGACTGGATGCCACCACAGACCTCTGTCTGCAGACCTGATTCCCCCACGGAACCTCTGTCTGCAGACCCAATGCCCCCAGCGGACCTCTGTCTGCAGACCCGATGCCCCCAGCGGACCTCTGTCTGCAGACCCGATTCCTCCCCAGACCTCTGTCTGCAGACCCGATGCAACCACAGAACTCTGTCTGCAGACCCGCTGCCCCCACAGACTTCTGTATGCAGAACTGATGCCCCCGCAGACCTCTGTCTGCTGACCTCATGCCCTCAGCGGACATCCGTCTGCAGACCCGATGCCCCCACAGACCTCTGTCTAGAACCGGATGCCCCCACAGACCTCTGCCTGCAGACCCGATTCCCCCACAGAACCTCTGTCTGCAGACCCCATGCCCCCAAGGACCTCTGTCTGCAGACCCAATGCCCCCAGCGGACCTCTGTCTGCAGACCCGATTCCTCCCCAGACCTCTGTCTGCAGACCTGATGCGACCACAGACTTCTGTCTGCAGACCCATTGCCTCCGCAGACCTCTGTATGCAGAACCGATGCCGCCACAAATCTTTGTCTGCAGAGACTATGTCCTCCCAGACTCTGTCTGCAGACCATATGCCAACGCAGACCTCTGTCTCCGTACGCGATGCCCTCACAGACCTCTGCCTGCAGACCCGATGCCCCCATCGAATCTCTGTCTGCAGACCCGATGCCCCCATCGAACCTCTGTCTGCAGACCCGATGCCACCATAGACCACTGTCTGCAGACTCGATGCAACCACAGACCTCTCTCTGCAGAACCGATGCCCGCAGACCTCTGTCTTGAGACCCGATACCTTCAGAGACCTCTGTGTGCAGAACCGATGCCTTGACAGACCTCTATCTGCAGACCCGATGCCCACAAAGACCTCTGTCTGCAAAACCACTGCCCCCAGCACACCTCTGTCTGCAGACCAGATGCCCCCGCAGACCTCTGTCTCCAAACCTGATCCCCCATAGACCTCTGTCTGCAGACCCGATGCCACCACAAAGCTCAGTCTGCAGACCCGATGCCCCCAATGACCTCTGTCTGCAGACCCGATGCCACCCTGCAGACCGTGTCTGCAGATCCGATGACCCCATAGACCTCTGTGTGCAGACCGGTTGCCAACAGCGGTCGTCAGTCTGCAGACCTGATGGCCCCACAGACCTATGTCTGCTGACCGGATGCCCCCGCAGACTCTGTCTGCAGAGCATACCCCCACAGACCTCAGTCTTCAGACCTGATGAGCCCAGCGGACCTCCATCTGCAGACCCGATGCCCCCACAGTCCTCTGTCTGCAGACCCAATGCGCCCACAGACATCTGTCCGCAGACCCGATGCCCCCACAGACCTCTGTCTACAGACCCGATGCCCCCACGGACCTCTTTCTGCAGACCCGATGAAACCACAGATCTCTGTCTGCAGACTCCATGCCCCCACAGACCTCTGTCTGCAGACCCGATGCCCCCACAGACCCTCTGTATGCAGACCGGATGCCCCCATCGGACATCTGTCTGCAGACCTTTATCCCCCACAGACCTCTCGGCAGACTGATGCCCCCATAGACCTCTCTCTGCAGACCTGATGACCCACAGTCCCTGTAGTTGACCAGATGCCCCAACAGAACTCTGTCTGCAGACCCAAAGCCCGCACAGACCTCTATCTGCAGACCCGATGCCCACAAAGACCTCTGTCTGCAAAACCACTGCCCCCAGCACACCTCTGTCTGCAGACCAGATGCCCCCGCAGACCTCTGTCTCCAAACCTGATTCCCCATAGACCTCTGTCTGCAGACCCGATGCCCGGACAGACCTCGGTCTGCAGACCCGATGCCCCCGCATACTCTGTCTGCAGACCATGCCCCCACAGACCTCTGTCCTCATACTCAATGGCTCCACATACCTCAGTCTGCAGACATGATGGCCCCACAGACCTCTGTCTGCAGACCCGATGCCCCCACAGGACCTCTGTCTGCAGACCCGATGCCCCCAGCAGACCTCTGTCTGCAGACCCGATGCCCCCAGCAGACCTCTGTCTGCAGAACCGATGCCCCCAGCAGACATCTGTCTGCAGAACGGATGACCCCACAGACCTGTATCTGCAGAATGATGACCCCACAGAACTCTCTGTGCAGACCTGATGACACACAGACCCTGTCTGTTGACCCGATGCCCCCACAGACCACTGTCTGCAGACCTGATGCCAGCACAGTCCTTTGTCTGCAGACCCGATGCCCCCACAGACCTCTGTCTGCAGTCGCCCTGCCCACAGCGGACCTCTATCTGCAGACATGATGTACCCACGGACCTCTATCTGAAACCTGTGCCCACAGAGACCTCTGTCTGCAGACCCGATGCCCCCACAGAACTCTGTCTGCAGATGCCATGCCCCCAGCAGACCTCTGTCTGCAGTCCCGATGTTGCCACAGACCTCTGTCTGCAGACCAGACGCCACCACAAACCTCAGTCTGCAGACGCGATGCCCACACAGACCTCTGTCTGCAGACCCGATGACCCAAGAGACATCTGTCTGCAGACCCGATGCCCCCATATACCTCTGTCTGCAGAACCGATGCTCCCACGGACCTGTCTCTGCAGACCCGATGCCCCCACTGGACCTCTGTCTGCAGACCTGAGGCCCCCAGCGGACCTCTGTCTGCAGTGCCGTTACCCCACGGACCTCTGTCTGCAGACCTGATGCCTCCACAGACCTCTGTCTGTACACCCGATGCACTCATAGACCTCTGTCTACAGACCCGATGCCCCCACAGACCTCTGTCTGCAGACCCGATGCCCCCACAGACCTCTGTTTGCATAGCAGATGCCCTCACAGACCTCTGTCTGCAGACATGATGCCCCCACAGACCTCTGTCTGCAGACCCGATGCCCCCACAGACCTCTGTTTGCATAGCGGATGCCCTCACAGACCTCTGTCTGCAGGACTGATGCCCCCGCAGACCTCTGTCTGCAGACCCGATGCTCCCACAGACCTCTGTCTGCAGACCCGAAGCCCACAGCGGACCTCCGTCTGTAGACCCGATGCCCCCAAAGACCTCTGTCTGCAGACCCGATGCCCGCAGTGACCTCTGTCTGCAGACCCGATGCCTTCACAGAAATCTGTCTGCAGACCCGATGCTCCATTGACCTCTGTCTGCAGACCCAATTCCCCCATAAACCTCTGTCTGCAGACCCGATGCCCCCACAGACCTCTGTCTGAAGTCCGGATGCCCCAGGCGGACCTTTGTCTGCAGACCCGATGCCCCCATGGACCTCTGTCTACAGAACAGATGCCTCCATGGACCTCTGTCTTCAGACCCGATGCGCCAACAGACCTCTGTCTGTAGACCCAATGCCCACACAGACCTCTGTTAAAGACCCGATGCCACCACAGACCTCTGTCTGAAGACCCGCTGCACCCGCAGACCTCTGTATGCCGAACCGATGCCCCCGCAGACCTTTGTCTCCAGAGCCTATGTCCTCGCAGACTCTGTCTGCATACCAGATGCTAACGCAGACCTCTGACTCCATACCCGATGCCCCAACAGACCTCAGTCTGCAGACCCGATGCCCCCACTGGACCTCTGTCTGTAGACCCGATGACCCCACTTGACCTCTGTCTGTTGACCCAATGCCAACACAGTCCTCAGTCTGGAGACCCGATGCTCCCAAAGTCCTCAGTCTGAAGACCCGATGCCCCCAAACACCTCTGTCTGCAGACCCGATGCCCCCAGAGGCCTCTGTCTGCAGACCATATGCCCCCAGAGGACCTCTGTCTGCAGAACCGATGCCACCAATGACATATGTTTGCAGAGACTTTGCCCCCAGCGGACCCCTGTCTGCATACCCGATGCCCCCCGCAGACCTCTGTCTGCAGATCCGATGCCCTAGCAGACTCTGTCTGTAGACCAGATGCCCTCGCAGACCTCTGTCTCCAATACCGATGATCCCACAGACCTCTGTCTGCAGAGCCAAATCCCCAAGAGACCTCTGGCTGGAGACCCGATGCGCCTGCAGACTTCTTTCTGCAGACCCGATGCCCCCACAGACCTCTGTCTGTAGACCGGATGCCCCCGCAGACTCTGTCTGCAGACCATGCCCTCAAAAACCTCTTTCTCCATACTCAATGCCCCCACAGACCTCAGTCTGCAGGCCCGATGCCCCCACAGACCTTTGTATGCAGAAACGATGCCCTCAGAGACCTCTGTCTTCAGACCCGATGCCCTCAGAGACCTCTGTCTGTAGACCCGATGCCCCCAGTGACCACTGCCTGTAGACCCGATGCCCCCACAAAAATCTGTCTGCAGACCTGATGCCCCCATTGACCTCTCTCTGCAGACCCGATTCCCCCATAGACCTCTGTCTGCAGACCCGGTTCCCCCACAGACCTCTGTCTGAAGTCCGGATGCCCCCAGCGGACCTTTGTCTGCAGACGCAATGCCCCCAGCGGACCTCTGTCTGCAGACCCGATGCTCCCACAGACCTCTGTCTGCAGAGCAAAATCCCCCAGAGACCTCTGGCTGGAGACCCGATGCGCCCGCAGACTTCTTTCTGCAGTCCCGATGCCCCCACAGACCTCTGTCTTCAGACCTGATGCCTCCACAGACCTCTGTCTTCAGACCCGATGCCCGAAGTGACCTCTGTCTGCAGACCCGATGCCCACACAGAAATCTGTCTGCAGACCCGATGCCCCCACTGACCTCTTTCTGCAGACCGGATGGCCCCAGCGGACTTCTGTCTACAGACTCAATGCCCTAGCAGACTCTTTCTGCAGACCAGATGCCCCCGCAGACCTCTGTCTACAGACTCGATGCCCCCATAGACCTCTGTCTCCAGACCTGATGCCAACAGTGGTCGTCTGTCTGCAGACACGATGCCACCAAAGACCTCTGTCTGTAGACAAGATGCTCCCAGAGGACCTCTCTGTGCAGACCCGATGCCCCCAAAGACCTATGTTTGCAGACCCACTGCCTCCAGCGGAACCCTGTCTACATATCCGATGCCCCCCGCAGACCTCTGTCTGCAGATACGATGCCCTAGCAGACTCTATCTGTAGACCAGATGCTCCCGCAGACCTCTGTCTAAAAAACCCGATGTACCCAAAGACCACTGTCTGCAGACCCGATGCCTACAGCGGTCGTCTGTTTGCAAACACGATGCCCGCACAGACCTCTGTCTGTAGACCGGATGCCCCCGAAGACTCTGTCTGCAGACCATGCCCCGACAGACCACTGTCTCCATACTCAATGCCCCCACAGACCTCAGTCTGCAGGCCCGATGCCCCCACAGACCTTTGTATGCAGAAACGATGCCCTCAGAGACCTCTGTCGGCAGACACGATGTCCCCATAAACCTCTGTCTGCAGACCCGAAACCCAAAGCGGACCTCTGTCTGCAGAGGGCATGGTCAAAGTGGACATCTGTCTGCAAACCCAATGCCCCCACAGACCTCTGTCTGCAGACCTGATGCCACCAGATACCTCCATCTGCAGACCAGATGCACCCACGGACCTCAATCTGCAAACCCGATGCCCACAGAGACCTCTGTCTTCAGACACGAAGCCCCCACAGACCTCTGTCTGCAGACCCGCTGAACCCAGAGACCTCTGTCTGAAGACCCTATGCCCCCATAGACCTCTATCTGCAGAACCGATGCTCCCACGGACCTTTCTCTGCATACCCGATGCCCCCACTGGACCTCTGTGTGCAGAACCGATGCCCCCAGCGGACCTCTGTCTGCAGACCCGATGCCCCCACTGACCTCTGTCTGCAGACCTGATGCCTCCAAAGACCTCTGTCTGTACACCTGATGCACGAACAGACCTCTGTCTGCAAACCCGATGCCACCAGCAGACGTCCGTCTGCAGACCTGATGTCCCACATACCTCTGTCTGCAGACCCGATGCCCCACAGACGTCTGTCTGCAGACCCGATGCCCCCACAGACCCCTGTCTGCAGAACCGAAGCCACTGTGGACCTCTGTCTGCAGACCTGATGCCCCAAGCGTCCTCTGTCTGCATACACAATGCCCCCACAGACAACTGTATGCAGACCAGATGCCCCCAGAGACCTCTGTCTGCAGACCCAGTGTGGCCACAGACCTCTGTCTGTAGACCCGATGCCCCACAGAAATCTGTCTGCAGACCCGATGCCACCACAGACCTCTGTCTGCAGACCCAGTGCCCGCAGTGACCTCTGTCTGCAGACCCGATGCCCACACAGAAATCTGTCTGCAGACCCGATGCCCCCACGGACCTCTGTCTACAGAACTGATGCCTTCACGGACCTCTGTTTTTGGACCCGTTGCCCCCACAGACCTCTGTCTTTAGGACCGATGGCCCCAGAGACCTCTGTCTGCAGACCCGATAACACCACAGACCTCTATCTGCAGACCCGTTGCCCCCACAGACCTCTGTGTGCAAACCCGATGACCCAAATATCTCTCTCTGCAGATGCGATGCCCCTTCAACCTCTTTCGGCAGACCGGATGCCCCCAGTGGACCTTTGTCTGCAGACCTGAAGCCCCAACGGACCTCTGTCTACAGAACTGATGCCTCCATGGACCTCTGTCTTCAGACCCGATGCCCCCAGAGGCCTCTGTCTGCAGACCCGATGCAACCAGAGGACATATGTATGCAGAACCAATGCTCCCAAAGACCACTGTCTGCACACCCGATGCCCACATAGACCTCTGTCTGCAGAAAAGATGGTCCCACAGACCTCTGTCTGCAGACCCGATGCCGCCACAGACCTCTGTCTGCGGACACGATGCCCTCCGCAGACCTCGTTCTGGAGAACCGATGCCCTCGCAGACTCTGTCTGCAGTACAGATGCACCTGCAGACCTCTGTCTACAGACCTGATGCCAAAGTCGGTCGTCTTTCTGCAGACTTGATGCCCCCACCGACCTATGTCTGCAGACCCCATGACCGCACAGACCTCTGTCTGCAGACCCGATGCCTTAGCAGACTCTGTCTGCAGACCAGATGCCCCAGCAGACCTCTGTTTGCAGACCCGATGACCCACAGATCTCCCTCTGCAGACGCGATGCCCCTTAGACCTCTGTCGGCAGACACCTTGCCTCCACAGACAATCTGGCTGCAGAACCGATGCCCCCAGCAGACATCTGTCTGCAGACCTGTAGCCCACACAGACCTCTTGCGGCAGACTGATGCCCACACAGACCTCTGTCTGCAGGCCCGATGCCCCGACGAACCTCTGTCTGCAGACCCAAAGCCCCAACAGACCTCTGTCTGCAGATCTGATGCCCCGCAGACTCTGTCTGCAAACCATGACCCCGAAGACCTCTGTCTGCAGACCCGATGCCCCCACAGACCTCTGTCTGTAGACACGATGCCCACAGAAACCACTGTCTGCAGACCCGATGCCCCCACAGACCTCTGTCTGCAGACCCGATGCCCCCAGCGGACATCTATCTGTAGACCTGTAGCCCCCACAGACCTCTGTCTGCAGACACAATGCCCCACAGACCTCTGTCTGCAGGCCCGATGCCCCCACAAACCTCTGTCTGCAGACCCGATGCCCCCACAGACCTCTGTCTGCAGACCCAATGCCCCCACAGACCTCTGTCTGCAGACCCGATGCCCCCACAGACCTCTGTCTACAGACCTGATGCCAAAAGGGGTCGTCTGTCTGCAGACCCAATGCCCCCACAGACCTCTGTCTGCAGACCCGATGCCCCCACAGACCTTTGTCTACAGACCGGATGCCATCCCAGACTCTGTCTGCAGTCCCGATGCCCCCACAGACCTCTGTCTGCAGTCCCGATGCCCCCACAGACCCCTGTCTGCAGACACGAATACCCTGTGGACCTCTGTCTGCAGACCCGATGCCCCCATTGACCTCTGTCTGCAGACCCGATGCCTCCACAGACCACTGTATGCAGACCCGATGACCACAGAGACCTTTTTCTGGGGATCCGATGCCCCCAAAGACCTCTGTCTGCAGACCTGATGCACCCACGGACCTCTGTCTCTTGACCAGATACCCCCACAGACCTCTGTCTGCAGACCCGATGCCCACAGCGGACCTCCGTCTGCAGACCCGACGCCTCCAAAGACTTCTGTCTGCAGACCCAATGCCCCCAGTGACCTCTGTCTGCAGACCCGATGCCCCCACAGAAATCTGTCTGCAGACCCGATGCCCCCATTGACCTCTGTCTGCAGACCCGATTCCCCCATAGACCTCTGTCTGCAGACCCGATGTCCCCACAGACCTCTGTCTTAAGACCGGATGCCCCCAGCGTACCTCTGTCTGCAGACACGATGCTCCCACGGACCTCTGTCTACAGAACTGATGCCTCCCTGGACCTCTGTCTTCAGACCCGATGAGGCCACAGACCTCTGTCTGTAGACCCAATGCCCCTACAGACATCTGTCTGCAGACCCGATGCCACCACAGACCTTTGTCTACAGACCTGATCCCCCACAGACCTCTCTCTGTAGAACCGATGCCCCCAGAGGCCTCTGTGTGCAGACCCGATGCACCCACAGACCTCTGTCTGCAGACCCGATGCCCCCACACACCTCTGTCTGCAGACCCGATGCCCACACATACCTCTGTCTGCAGACCTGATGAACCTACAGACCGCTGTCTGCAGACCAGATGCCCCCACATACCTCTGTCTGCAGGCCCGATGCCCCCGCAGACTCTGTCTGCAGACCATACCCCCGCAGAACTCTGTCTCCATACTCAATGTCCCCACAAACCTCAGTATGCAGGCCCCATGACCCCAGTGGACCTCTGTCTGCAGACCCGATGCCCCGTCAGACCTCGGTCGGGAGACCCGATTCCCCCAGCGGACCTCCGTCTGGAGACCCGATGCCCCAACAGGCCCCCTGTCTGCATACCCGATGCGCGCACAGACCTCAGTCTGCGGACCTGATGCCCCCACGGAACCTCTGTCTGCAGACCCGATGCCCCCAGCGGACTTCTGTCTGCAGACCCGATGCCCCCAGCGGACCTCTGTCTGCAGTCCCGATGCCCCCAGCGGACCTCTGTCTGCAACCCGATTCCTCCCCAGACCTCTGTCTGCAGACCCGATTGGCCCACAGACCTCGGTCTGCAGACCCGCTGCCCCCGCAGACCTCTGTATGAAGAACCGATGCCCCCGCAGACCTTTGTCTGCAGAGCCTATGTCCTCGCAGAGTCTGTCTGCATACCAGATGCTAACGCAGAACTCTTTCTCCGTTTCCCGATGCCCCCACAGACCTCAGTCTGCAGACCCGATGCTCCCACTGGACCTCTGTCTGTAGACCCGATGACCCCACTTGACCTCTGTCTGTTGACCCGATGCCCACACAGTCCTCAGTCTGGAGACCCGATGCTCCCACAGACCCTCAGTCTGCAGACCCGATGCCCCCAACTGACATCTGTCTGCAAACCCGATGAACCACAGACTTCTCTCGTCAGACTGATGCCCCCACAGACTCTGTCTGCATACCAGATGCCACCTCAGACCTCTGTCTGCAGACCCGATGCCCTCGCAGACTCTGTCTGCAGACCATGTCCCCACAGACCTCTGTCTCCATACCCAATGCCCCCATAGACCTCAGTCTGCAGACCTGAGCCCCCACGGAACCTCTGTCTGCAGACCCGATGCACCCACGGACCTCTATCTGCAAACCCGATGCCCCCAGAGTCCTCTGTCTGCAGACCCGATGCGCCCACAGACCTCTGTTTGTAGACCCAATGCCCCCAAGACCTCTGTCTGGATACCAGATGCCCCTGCAGACCTCTGTCTACAGACCCGATGCCCCCAAAGACCTCTGTCTGCAGACCTGATGCACCCACGGACCTCTGTCTCTTGACCAGATACCCCCACAGACCTCTGTCTGCAGACCCGATGCCCACAGCGGACCTCCGTCTGCAGACCCGACGCCTCCAAAGACTTCTTTCTGCAGACCCAATGCCCCCACAGACCTCTGTCTGCAGACCCAATGCTCCCACAGAAATCTGTCTGCAGACCCGATGCCCCCATTGACCTCTGTCTGCAGACCCGATGCCTCCACAGACCACTGTATGCAGACCCGATGACCACAGAGACCTTTTTCTGGGGATCCGATGCCCCCAAAGACCTCTGTCTGCAGACCTGATGCACCCACGGACCTCTGTCTCTTGACCAGATACCCCCACAGACCTCTGTCTGCAGACCCGATGCCCACAGCGGACCTCCGTCTGCAGACCCGACGCCTCCAAAGACTTCTGTCTGCAGACCCAATGCCCCCCACAGACCTCTGTCTGCAGACCCAATGCCCCCACAGAAATCTGTCTGCAGACCCGATGCCCCCCATTGACCTCTGTCTGCAGACCCGATTCCCCCATAGACCTCTGTCTGCAGACCCGATGTCCCCACAGACCTCTGTCTTAAGACCGGATGCCCCCCAGCGTACCTCTGTCTGCAGACACGATGCTCCCACGGACCTCTGTCTACAGAACTGATGCCTCCCTGGACCTCTGTCTTCAGACCCGATGAGGCCACAGACCTCTGTCTGTAGACCCAATGCCCCTACAGACATCTGTCTGCAGACCCGATGCCACCACAGACCTTTGTCTACAGACCTGATCCCCCACAGACCTCTCTCTGTAGAACCGATGCCCCCAGAGGCCTCTGTGTGCAGACCCGATGCACCCACAGACCTCTGTCTGCAGACCCGATGCCCCCACAGACCTCTGTCTGCAGATCCGATGCCCCCAGAGGCCTCTGTCTGCAGACCCAATGCCCCTAGAGGACCTCTGTCTGCAGAACCATGCCCACACAGACCACTGTCTGCACACCTGATGCCCACATAGACCTCTGTCTGCAGAACCGATAGTCCCTCAGACCTCTGTCTGTAGACCCGATGACGCCACAGACTTCTGTCTGCGGACACGATGCCCCCGGCAGAACTCGTTCTGGAGACCCGATGCCCTCGCAGACTCTGTCTGCAGTCCAGATGCCCCTGCAGACCTCTGTCTACAGACCCGATACACCCATAGACCTATGTCTGCAGAACTGATGCCAAAAGCAGATGTCTCTTTGCAGACTTGATGCCCCCACCGACCTATATCAGCAGAATCAATGCCCCCACAGACCTCCGTCTGCACACCCGATGTCCCCAGCGGAACTCTGTCTGCATACCCGATGCCCCCCTGCAGACCTCTGACTGCAGACCCGATGCCCCCAGAGACCTCTGTTTGTAGAACTGAAGACCCCAGCGGACCTCTGTCTGCAGACCCGATACCTCCACAGACCTCTGTCTGAAGACACAATGCCCACAGCGAACCTCTGTCTGCAGACCTGATGCCCCCACAAACCTCTATCTGCAGACTGATGACCCCAAAGACCTCTCTCTGCAGACCTGATGCCACACAGACCCTGTGTTTTGACCGGATGCCCCCACAGACCTCTGTCTGCAGACCCGATGCCTCCAAAGACCTCTGTCTGCAACCCAATGCCTCCACAGACCTCTGTCTGCAGACACAATGCCCCACAGACCTCTGTCTGCAGACCCGATGCCCCCACAGACCTCTGTCTGCAGACCCGATGCCTCCATAGACCTCTGTCTGCAGACCCGTGACCCCAGAGACCTATCTCTGCAGACCGGATGCCCCCACAGACCTCTGTCTGCAGACCCGATGCCTCCATAGACCTCTGTCTGCAGACCCGTGACCCCAGAGACCTATCTCTTCAGACCGGATGCCACCACAGACCTCTGTCTGCAGACCCGATGCCCCCGCAGACCTCTGTCTACAGAAGCGATGCCCCCACAGACCTATTTCTGCAGTCCCGATGCCCCCACGGACCTCTGTCTGTAGACCAGATACCCCCATAGACCTCTGTCTGCAGACCCGATGCCCACAGCGGTCCTCTGTCTGCAGACCTGATGCCCGCATAGAAATCTGTCTGCAGACCCGATGCCCCCATTGACCTCTGTCTGCAGACCCAATGCTCCCACAGACCTCTGTCTTAAGCCCGGATGCCCACAGCAGACCATTGTCTACAGAACTGATGCCTCCTCGGACCTCTGTCTTCAGACCCGATGCCACGACAGACCTCTGTCTGTAGACCTGATGGCCGCAGAGACATCTGTGTGCAGACCCGATGCGCCCACAGACCTCTGTCTGTCGAACCCATGCCCCCACAGACCTCTGTCTGCAGACCCGATGCCCCCACAGACCTCTGTCTGCAGATCCGATGCCCCCACAGACCTCTGTCTGCAGACCCGATGCCCCCACAGACGTCTGTCTGCAGACCCGATGCCCCCAGCGGACCTCCATCTGCAGACCCGATGCTCCTACCGACCTCTGTCTGCACACCCAATTCCCCCAGAGACCTCTGGCTGGAGACCCGATGCCCCCGCAGACCTCTCTCTGTATACCCGATGCCCACACAGACCTCTGTCTTCAGACCCGATGCCTCCACAGACCTCTGTCTGCAGACCCGATGCCCGCAGTGACCTCTGTCTGCAGACCCGATGCCCACACAGAAATCTGTCTGGAGACCCGATGCCGCCACGGACCTCTGTCTGCAGACCCGATGCCCCCAGAGGCCTCTGTTTGCCGACCTGATGCTCCCAGAGGACCTCTATATGCAGAACCGATGCTCCCAATGACCACTCTCTGCACACCCGATGCCCCCATAGACCTCTGTCTGCAGAACCGATGGTCCCACAGACCTCTGTCTGCATACCCGATGCCGCCACAGACCTCTGTCTGCAGACCCGAAGCCCCCAGTGCACCTCTGTCTGCGGAGCCCATGGCCAAAGTGGACCTCTGTCTGCAGACCCGATGCCCCCACAGACCTCTCTCGGCAGACACGATGCCCCCACAGACAATCTGTCTGCAGACCGGATGCCCTCCGCGGACCTTTGTCTCCAGAACTGATGCCTCCATGGACCTCTGTCTGCAGACTCGATGCCCGCACAGACCTCTGTCTACAGAACTGATGCCTCCATGGACCTCTGTCGACAGAACCTATGCCCCCTGAGTCCTCTGTCTGCAGAATCGATGCCCCCAGAGGACCTCTGTATGCAGAACTGATGCTCCCATTGACCACTGTCTGCACACCCGATGCCCCCATAGACCTCTGTCTGCGGAACCGATGGTCCCACAGACCTCTGTCTGCAGACCCGATGATGCCACAGACCTCTGTCTGCGGACACGATGCCCTCCGCAGACCTCGTTCTGGAGACCCGATGCCCTCGCAGACTCTGTCTGCAGTCCAGATGCCACAGCAGACCTCTGTCTACAGACCTGATGCCAAAAGCAGTCGCCTTTCTGCAGACTTGATGCCCCCACCGACCTATGTCTGCAGACCCGATGCACCCACAGACCACTGTCTGCAGAACCGATGCCCCCAGAGACCTCTGATTGCAGATCCCATTCCCGTACAGACCTCTGTCTGCAGACACGATGCCCCCACAGACCTCTGTCTGCAGACCTGATGCCAAAGCGGTCGTCTGTCTGCAGACCCGATGCCCACAGCGGACCTCCGTCTGCAGACCCGACGCCTCCAAAGACTTCTGTCTGCAGACCCAATGCCCCCACAGACCTCTGTCTGCAGACCCAATGCTCCCACAGAAATCTGTCTGCAGACCCGATGCCCCCATTGACCTCTGTCTGCAGACCCGATGCCTCCACAGACCACTGTATGCAGACCCGATGACCACAGAGACCTTTTTCTGGGGATCCGATGCCCCCAAAGACCTCTGTCTGCAGACCTGATGCACCCACGGACCTCTGTCTCTTGACCAGATACCCCCACAGACCTCTGTCTGCAGACCCGATGCCCACAGCGGACCTCCGTCTGCAGACCCGACGCCTCCAAAGACTTCTGTCTGCAGACCCAATGCCCCCACAGACCTCTGTCTGCAGACCCAATGCCCCCACAGAAATCTGTCTGCAGACCCGATGCCCCCATTGACCTCTGTCTGCAGACCCGATTCCCCCATAGACCTCTGTCTGCAGACCCGATGTCCCCACAGACCTCTGTCTTAAGACCGGATGCCCCCAGCGTACCTCTGTCTGCAGACACGATGCTCCCACGGACCTCTGTCTACAGAACTGATGCCTCTCTGGACCTCTGTCTTCAGACCCGATGAGGCCACAGACCTCTGTCTGTAGACCCAATGCCCCTACAGACATCTGTCTGCAGACCCGATGCCACCACAGACCTTTGTCTACAGACCTGATCCCCCACAGACCTCTCTCTGTAGAACCGATGCCCCCAGAGGCCTCTGTGTGCAGACCCGATGCACCCACAGACCTCTGTCTGCAGACCCGATGCCCCCACAGACCTCTGTCTGCAGATCCGATGCCCCCAGAGGCCTCTGTCTGCAGACCCAATGCCCCTAGAGGACCTCTGTCTGCAGAACCATGCCCACACAGACCACTGTCTGCACACCTGATGCCCACATAGACCTCTGTCTGCAGAACCGATAGTCCCTCAGACCTCTGTCTGTAGACCCGATGACGCCACAGACTTCTGTCTGCGGACACGATGCCCCCGGCAGAACTCGTTCTGGAGACCCGATGCCCTCGCAGACTCTGTCTGCAGTCCAGATGCCCCTGCAGACCTCTGTCTACAGACCCGATACACCCATAGACCTATGTCTGCAGAACTGATGCCAAAAGCAGATGTCTCTTTGCAGACTTGATGCCCCCACCGACCTATATCAGCAGAATCAATGCCCCCACAGACCTCCGTCTGCACACCCGATGTCCCCAGCGGAACTCTGTCTGCATACCCGATGCCCCCCTGCAGACCTCTGACTGCAGACCCGATGCCCCCAGAGACCTCTGTTTGTAGAACTGAAGACCCCAGCGGACCTCTGTCTGCAGACCCGATACCTCCACAGACCTCTGTCTGAAGACACAATGCCCACAGCGAACCTCTGTCTGCAGACCTGATGCCCCCACAAACCTCTATCTGCAGACTGATGACCCCAAAGACCTCTCTCTGCAGACCTGATGCCACACAGACCCTGTGTTTTGACCGGATGCCCCCACAGACCTCTGTCTGCAGACCCGATGCCTCCAAAGACCTCTGTCTGCAACCCAATGCCTCCACAGACCTCTGTCTGCAGACACAATGCCCCACAGACCTCTGTCTGCAGACCCGATGCCTCCATAGACCTCTGTCTGCAGACCCGTGACCCCAGAGACCTATCTCTGCAGACCGGATGCCCCCACAGACCTCTGTCTGCAGACCCGATGCCTCCATAGACCTCTGTCTGCAGACCCGTGACCCCAGAGACCTATCTCTTCAGACCGGATGCCACCACAGACCTCTGTCTGCAGACCCGATGCCCCCGCAGACCTCTGTCTACAGAAGCGATGCCCCCACAGACCTATTTCTGCAGTCCCGATGCCCCCACGGACCTCTGTCTGTAGACCAGATACCCCCATAGACCTCTGTCTGCAGACCCGATGCCCACAGCGGTCCTCTGTCTGCAGACCTGATGCCCGCATAGAAATCTGTCTGCAGACCCGATGCCCCCATTGACCTCTGTCTGCAGACCCAATGCTCCCACAGACCTCTGTCTTAAGCCCGGATGCCCACAGCAGACCATTGTCTACAGAACTGATGCCTCCTCGGACCTCTGTCTTCAGACCCGATGCCACGACAGACCTCTGTCTGTAGACCTGATGGCCCCAGAGACATCTGTGTGCAGACCCGATGCGCCCACAGACCTCTGTCTGTCGAACCCATGCCCCCACAGACCTCTGTCTGCAGACCCGATGCCCCCACAGACCTCTGTCTGCAGATCCGATGCCCCCAGAGGCCTCTGTCTGCAGAACCGATGCCCCTAGAGGACTTCTGTCTGTAGAACCAATTCCTCCACAGACCACTGTCTGCACACCCGATGCCCCCATAGACCTATGTCTGCAGACACGATGCCCATGGCAGATCTCATTCTGGAGACCCGATGCCCTCGCAGACTCTGTCTGCAGTCCAGATGCCCCTGCAGACCTCTGTCTACAGACTCGATGCACCCATAGACCTCTCTTTGCAGACCTGATGCCACAAGCGGTCGTGTCTTTGCAGACTCGATGCCCCCTCTGACCTATTTCTGCAGAATGAATGCCCCCACAGACCTCTGTCTGCATACCCGATGTCCCCCCGCAGACCTCTGTCTGCAGACCCCATTCCCGCACAGACCTCTGTCTGCAGACCCGATGGCCCCAGCGGACCTCTGTCTGCATACCTGATGCCCCCCTCCCGCAGACTTCTGTCGGCAGACCTGATGCCCTAGCAGACTCTGTCTGTAGACCAGATACCCCCACAGACCTCTGTCTGCAGACACGAAGCCCACAGTGGACCTCTGTCTGCAGAGCCAATGGCCAAAGTGGACCTCTCTGCAGACCCGATGCCCCCACAGACCTCTTTCTGCAGACCTGATGCCCCCAGAGACCTTTGTCTGCAGATCCGATGCCCCCACGGAGCTCTATCTGCAAACCTGATGCCCCCAGAGTCCTCTGTCTGCAGACCCGATGCGCCCACAGTCCTCTGTTTGTAGACCCAATGCCCCCAAGACTTCTGTCTGGATACCCGATGACCCCACAGAACTCTTTCTGCAGATGCGATGCCCCCAGCGGACCTCTGTCTGCAGACCCGATGCCCCCACAGACCTCTCTGTGCAGACACTATGCTCCACAGACCATCAGTCTGCAGACCGGATGCCCCCAGCGGACATCTGTCTGCAGACCTGATGCCACACAGACCCTGTCTTTTGACCAGATGCACACACAGACCTCTGTCTGCAGACCCGATGCCCCCACAGACTTCTGTCTGCAGACCCGATGCCCCAAGACCTCTGTCTCCAGAACCGATGCGCCCAGCGGACCTCCATCTGCAGACCCAATGCTCCCAACGACCTCTGTCTGCAGACCCAATTCCCCCAGAGACCTCTGGCTGGAGACCCGATGCCCCCGCCGACCTCTTTCTGCAGACCCGATGCCCACACAGACGTCTGTCTTCAGACCCGATGCCTCCACAGACCTCTGTCTGCCTACCCGATGCCCGCAGTGACCTCTGTCTGCAGAACCGATGCCCACACAGAAATCTGTCTGCAGACCCAATGCCCCCACTGACATCTGTTTGCAGACCGGATGCCCCCAGCGGACCTCTGTCTGCAGACCCGATGCCCCCACGGACCTTTGTCTACAGAACTGATGCCTTCACGGACCTCTGTCTTTAGACCCGATGCCCTCACAGACCTCTGTCTTTAGACCCGATGGCCCCAGAGACCTCTGTCTGCAGACCCGATGCGACCAAAGATCTCTGTCTGTATACCCAATGCCCTCACAGACCTCTGTCTGCAGACCTGATGCCACCACAGACCTCTATCTGCAGACCCATTGCCCCCACAGACCTCTGTGTGCAGACCCGATGACTCACATATCTCTCTCTGCAGACGCGATGCCCCTTAGACCTCTGTCGGCAGACACGATGCCCCCACAGACAATCTGTCTGCAGACTGGATGCCATCAGCGGACCTTTGTCTGCAGACCTGAAGTCCCCACGGACCTCTGTCTACAGAACTGATGCCTCCATGGACCTCTGTCTTCACACCCGATGTCCCAGAGGACCTCTCTATGCAGAACCGATGCTCCCAATGACGACTCTCTGCCCACCCGATGCCCCCAAAGACCTCTGTCTTCAGAACCGAAGGTCCCACAGACCTCTGTCTGCAGACCCGATGCCGCCACAGACCTCTGTCTGCAGACCTGAGCCCCCAGTGGACCTCTGTCTGCAGAGCCCATGGCCAAAGTGGACCTGTGTCTGCAGACCCGATGCCCCCACAGACTTCGTCTGCAGACCCGAAGCCCCCAGTGGACCTCTGTCTGCAGAGCCCATGACCAAAGTGGACCTCTGTCTGCAGAACCGATGCCCCCACAAACCTCTGTCTGCAGACCCGATGCACCCACGGACATCTATCTGCAAACCCGATGCCCCCAGAGTCCTCTGTCTGCAGAACCGATGCGCCCACAGACCTGTGTTTGTAGAACCAATGCCCCCAAGAACTCTGTCTGCAGTCCCGATGCCCCCACAGACCTCTGTCTGCAGACCCGAAGCCCCCAGTGGACCTAAGTCTCCAGAGCCCATGGCCAAAGTGGACCTCTGTCTGCAGACCCGATGCCCACACAGACCTCTGTCTGCAGACCTGATGGCCCCAGAGACGTCTCTCGGCAGACCCGATGCACCCACGAACCTCTATCTGGAAACCCGATGCCCCCAGAGACCTTTGTCTGCAGACCTGATGCGCCCACAGACCCCTGTTTGTAGACCCAAAGCCCCCAAGACCTCTGTATGGAGACCAGATGACCCTGCAGACATCTGTCTACAGACCCTATGCCCCCATAGACCTCTGTCTGCAGACCTGATGCCCAAAGCGGTCGTCTGTCTGCAGACCCGATGCCTCCACGGACCTCTGTCTACAGAACTGATGCCTTCACGGACCTCTCTCTTTAGACCCGATGCTTCTACAGACCTCTCTGTTCAGACACGATGTCCCACAGACCATCAGTCTGCAGACCCGATGCCCCCAGCGGACATCTGTCTGCAGACATGATGCCCACACAAACCTCTATCTGAAGACTGATGACCCCACAGACATCTCTCTGCAGACCTGATGCCACATAGACCCTGTCTTTTGACCGGATGCCCCCACAGACTTCTGTCTGCAGACCCGATGCCCCCACAGAATTCTGTCTGCAGACCCGATGCCCCCAAGCGACCTCCATCTGCAGAACCGATGCTCCCACCGTCCTCTGTTTGCAGACCCAATTCCCCCAGAGACCTCTGTCTGCAGACCCGCTGCCCCCGCATACATCTGTATGCAGAACCGATGCCCCCGCAGACATCTGTCTGCAGACCCTATGTCCTCGCAGACTCTGTGTGCAGACCAGATGCCAACGCAGACCTCTGTCTCCGTACCCAATGCCCCCACAGACCTCGGTCTGCGGACCCGATGCCCCCACTGGACCTCTGTCTGCAGACCCGATGCCCCCACACACCTCTGTCTGCAGACCCGATGCCCACACATACCTCTGTCTGCAGACCTGATGAACCTACAGACCGCTGTCTGCAGACCAGATGCCCCCACATACCTCTGTCTGCAGGCCCGATGCCCCCGCAGACTCTGTCTGCAGACCATACCCCCGCAGAACTCTGTCTCCATACTCAATGTCCCCACAAACCTCAGTATGCAGGCCCCATGACCCCAGTGGACCTCTGTCTGCAGACCCGATGCCCCGTCAGACCTCGGTCGGGAGACCCGATTCCCCCAGCGGACCTCCGTCTGGAGACCCGATGCCCCAACAGGCCCTCTGTCTGCATACCCGATGCGCGCACAGACCTCAGTCTGCGGACCTGATGCCCCCACGGAACCTCTGTCTGCAGACCCGATGCCCCCAGCGGACTTCTGTCTGCAGACCCGATGCCCCCAGCGGACCTCTGTCTGCAGTCCCGATGCCCCCAGCGGACCTCTGTCTGCAACCCGATTCCTCCCCAGACCTCTGTCTGCAGACCCGATTGGCCCACAGACCTCGGTCTGCAGACCCGCTGCCCCCGCAGACCTCTGTATGAAGAACCGATGCCCCCGCAGACCTTTGTCTTCAGAGCCTATGTCCTCGCAGAGTCTGTCTGCATACCAGATGCTAACGCAGAACTCTTTCTCCGTTCCCGATGCCCCCACAGACCTCAGTCTGCAGACCCGATGCTCCCACTGGACCTCTGTCTGTAGACCCGATGACCCCACTTGACCTCTGTCTGTTAACCCGATGCCCACACAGTCCTCAGTCTGGAGACCCGATGCTCCCACAGACCCTCAGTCTGCAGACCCGATGCCCCCAACTGACATCTGTCTGCAAACCCGATGAACCACAGATTTCTCTCGTCAGACTGATGCCCCCACAGACTCTGTCTGCATACCAGATGCCACCGCAGACCTCCGTCTGCAGACCCGACGCCTCCAAATACTTCTGTCTGCAGACCCAATGCCCCCAGTGACTTCTGTGTGCAAACCCGATGCTCCCACAGAAATCTGTCTGCAGACCCGATGCCCACATTGACCTCTGTCTGCAGACCCGATTCCTCCATAGACTTCTGTCGGCAGACCCGATGCTCCCACGGACCTCTGTCTACAGAACTGATGCCTCCCTGGACCTCTGTCTTCAGACCCGATGCAGACATAGACCTCTGTCTGTAGACCCAATGCCCCCACAGACATCTGTCTACAGACCCGATGCCACCACAGACCTCTGTCTACAGACCTGATCCCCCACAGACCTCTCTCTGCAGAACCGATGCCCCCAGAGGCCTCTGTGTGCAGACCCGATGCACCCACAGACCTCTGTCTGCAGACACGATCCCCCACAGACCTCTGTCTGCAGATCCGATGCGCCCAGAGGCCTCTGTGTGCAGACCCGATGCACCCACAGACCTCTGTCTGCAGACCCGATGCCCCCACAGACCTCTGTCTGCAGACCCAATGCCCCCACAGACCTCTGTATGCAGATCCGATGCCCCCAGAGGCCTCTGTCTGCAGACCCAATGACCCTAGAGGACCTCTGCCTGCAGAACCATGCCCACACAGACCACTGTCTTCAAACCCGATGCCCACATAGACCTCTGTCTGCAGAACCGATGGTCCCTCAGACCACTGTCTGTAGACTCGATGCCGCCACAGACTTCTGTCTGCGGACCCGATGCCCTCGCAGACTCTGTCTGCAGTCCAGATGCCCCTGCAGACCTCTGTCTACAGACCCGATGCAAGCATAGACCTATGTCTGCTGAACTGATGCCAAAAGCAGACATCTCTTTGCAGACTTGATGCCCCCACCGACCTATATCAGCAGAATCAATGCCCCCACAGACCTCTGTCTGCACACCCGATGACACCAGCTGACGTCCGTCTGCAGACCCGATGTCCCTCACACCTCTGTCTGCAGACCCGATACCACACAGACCTCTGTCTGCAGACCCGATGCCTCCACAGACCACTGTATGCAGACCCGATGACCACAGAGACCTGTGTCTGGGGATCCGTTGACCCCAAAGACCTCTGTCTGCAGACCCGATGCACCCACGGACCTCTGTCTGTAGACCAGATAGCCCCACAGACCTCTGTCTGTAGACCCGATGCCCACAGCGGACCTCCGTCTGCAGACCTGACGCCTCCAAATACTTCTGTCTGCAGACCCAATGCCCCAGTGACTTCTGTGTGCAAACCCGATGCTCCCACAGAAATCTGTCTGCAGACCCGATGCCCCCATTGACCTCTGTCTGCAGACCCGATTCCTCCATAGACCTCTGTCTGCAGACCCGATGTCCCCACAGACCTCTGTCTTAAGACCGGATGCCCCAAGCGGAACTCTGTCGGCAGACCCGATGCTCCCACGGACCTCTGTCTACAGAACTGATGCCTCCCTGGACCTCTGTCTTCAGACCCGATGCAGACATAGACCTCTGTCTGTAGACCCAATGCCCCCACAGACATCTGTCTACAGACCCGATGCCACCACAGACCTCTGTCTGCAGACCCGATGCCACCACAGACCTCTGTCTGCAGATCCGATGCGCCCAGAGGCCTCTGTGTGCAGACCCGATGCACCCACAGACCTCTGTCTGCAGACCCGATGCCCCTACAGACCTCTGTATGCAGACCCAATGCCCCCACAGACCTCTGTATGCAGATCCGATGCCCCCAGAGGCCTCTGTCTGCAGACCCAATGACCCTAGAGGACCTCTGCCTGCAGAACCATGCCCACACAGACCACTGTCTTCAAACCCGATGCCCACATAGACCTCTGTCTGCAGAACCGATGGTCCCTCAGACCACTGTCTGTAGACTCGATGCCGCCACAGACTTCTGTCTGCGGACCCGATGCCCTCGCAGACTCTGTCTGCAGTCCAGATGCCCCTGCAGACCTCTGTCTACAGACCCGATGCAAGCATAGACCTATGTCTGCTGAACTGATGCCAAAAGCAGACATCTCTTTGCAGACTTGATGCCCCCACCGACCTATATCAGCAGAATCAATGCCCCCACAGACCTCTGTCTGCACACCCGATGACACCAGCTGACGTCCGTCTGCAGACCCGATGTCCCTCACACCTCTGTCTGCAGACCCGATACCACACAGACCTCTGTCTGCAGACCCGATGCCTCCACAGACCACTGTATGCAGACCCGATGACCACAGAGACCTGTGTCTGGGGATCCGTTGACCCCAAAGACCTCTGTCTGCAGACCCGATGCACCCACGGACCTCTGTCTGTAGACCAGATAGCCCCACAGACCTCTGTCTGTAGACCCGATGCCCACAGCAGACCTCCGTCTGCAGACCTGACGCCTCCAAATACTTCTGTCTGCAGACCCAATGCCCCAGTGACTTCTGTGTGCAAACCCGATGCTCCCACAGAAATCTGTCTGCAGACCCGATGCCCCCATTGACCTCTGTCTGCAGACCCGATTCCTCCATAGACCTCTGTCTGCAGACCCGATGTCCCCACAGACCTCTGTCTTAAGACCGGATGCCCCAAGCGGAACTCTGTCGGCAGACCCGATGCTCCCACGGACCTCTGTCTACAGAACTGATGCCTCCCTGGACCTCTGTCTTCAGACCCGATGCAGACATAGACCTCTGTCTGTAGACCCAATGCCCCCACAGACATCTGTCTACAGACCCGATGCCACCACAGACCTCTGTCTGCAGACCCGATGCCACCACAGACCTCTGTCTGCAGATCCGATGCGCCCAGAGGCCTCTGTGTGCAGACCCGATGCACCCACAGACCTCTGTCTGCAGACCCGATGCCCCTACAGACCTCTGTATGCAGACCCAATGCCCCCACAGACCTCTGTATGCAGATCCGATGCCCCCAGAGGCCTCTGTCTGCAGACCCAATGACCCTAGAGGACCTCTGCCTGCAGAACCATGCCCACACAGACCACTGTCTTCAAACCCGATGCCCACATAGACCTCTGTCTGCAGAACCGATGGTCCCTCAGACCACTGTCTGTAGACTCGATGCCGCCACAGACTTCTGTCTGCGGACACGATGCCCCCGGCAGAACTCGTTCTGGAGACCCGATGCCCTCGCAGACTCTGTCTGCAGTCCAGATGCCCCTGCAGACCTCTGTCTACAGACCCGATGCAAGCATTGACCTATGTCTGCTGAACTGATGCCAAAAGCAGACATCTCTTTGCAGACTTGATGCCCCCACCGACCTATATCAGCAGAATCAATGCCCCCACAGACCTCTGTCTGCACACCCGATGTCCCCAGCGGAACTCTGTCTGCATACCCGATGCCCCCCCCCGCAAACCTCTGTCTGCAGACCCGATGCCCCCAGAGACCTCTGTCTGTAGAACTGAAGACCCCAGTGGACCTCCGTCTGCAGACCCGATACCTCCAAAGACCTCTGTCGGAAGACACAATGCCCCCAGCGGACCTCTGTCTGAAGACCCGATGCTCCCACAGACCTCTCTCTGCAGACACGATGCATCACAGATCATCAGTCTGCAGACCAGATGACCCCAGCGGACATCTGTCTGCAGAACTGATGCGCCCACAAACCTCTATCTGCAGACTGATGACCCCACAGACCTCTGTCAGCAGACCCGATGCCCCCACCGACCTATGTCTGCAGACCCGATGCCCCCACAGACCTCTGTCTGCAGACACAATGCCCCACAGACCTCCGTCTGCAGGCCCGATGCCCCCACGAACCTCTGTCTGCAGACCCAAAGCCCCCACAGACCTCTGTCTGCAGTTCTGATGCCCCGCAGACTCTGTCTGCAAACCATAACCCCGAAGACCTCTGTCTGCAGACCCGATGCCCCCACAGACCTCTGTCTGTAGACACGATGCCCACAGAAACCACTGTCTGCAGACCTGACGCCTCCAAAGACTTCTGTCTGCAGACCCAATGCCCCCAGTGACCTCTGTCTGCAGACCCGATGCCCACACAGACCTCTCTGTGCAGACACGATGCTCCACAGACCATCAGTCTGCAGACCGGATGCCCCCAGTGGACATCTGTCTGCTGACCTGATGCCACACAGACCCTGTCTTTTGACCGGATGCACCCACAGACCTCTGTCTGCAGACCAGATGCCCCCACAGACTTCTGTCTGCAGACCCGATGCCCCAACACCTCTGTCTCCAGAACCGATGCGCCATGCGGACCTCTATCTGCAGACCCAATGCTCCCACCGACCTCTGTGTGCAGACCCAATTCCCCCAGAGACCTCTGGCTGGAGACCCGATGCCCCCGCCGACCTCTTTCTGCAGACCCGATGCCCACACAGACGTCTGTCTTCAGACCCGATGCCTCCACAGACCTCTGTCTGCCTACCCGATGCCCGCAGTGACCACTGTCTGCAGACCCGATGCCCACACAGAAATCTGTCTGCAGACCCGATGCCCCCACTGACCTCTGTTTGCAGACCTGATGCCCCCACAGACCTCTGTCTGCAGACCGGATGCCCCCAGCGGACCTCTGTCTGCAGACCCGATGCCCCCACGGACCTTTGTCTACAGAACTGATGCCTTCACGGACCTCTGTCTTTAGACCCAATGCCCTCACAGACCTCTGTCTTTAGACCCGATGGCCCCAGAGACCTCTGTCTGCAGACCCGATGTGACCAAAGATCTCTGTCTGTATACCCAATGCCCTCTCAGACCTCCGTCTGCAGGCCCGATGCCCCCACGAACCTCTGTCTGCAGACCCAAAGCCCCCACAGACCTCTGTCTGCAGTTCTGATGCCCCGCAGACTCTGTCTGCAAACCATAACCCCGAAGACCTCTGTCTGCAGACCCGATGCCCCCACAGACCTCTGTCTGTAGACACGATGCCCACAGAAACCACTGTCTGCAGACCTGACGCCTCCAAAGACTTCTGTCTGCAGACCCAATGCCCCCAGTGACCTCTGTCTGCAGACCCGATGCCCACACAGACCTCTCTGTGCAGACACGATGCTCCACAGACCATCAGTCTGCAGACCGGATGCCCCCAGTGGACATCAGTCTGCTGACCTGATGCCACACAGACCCTGTCTTTTGACCGGATGCACCCACAGACCTCTGTCTGCAGACCAGATGCCCCCACAGACTTCTGTCTGCAGACCCGATGCCCCAAGACCTCTGTCTCCCGAACCGATTCGCCCAGCGGACCTCCATCTGCAGACCCAATGCTCCCAACGACCTCTGTCTGCAGACCCAATTCCCCCAGAGACCTCTGGCTGGAGACCCGATGCCCCCGCCGACCTCTTTCTGCAGACCCGATGCCCACACAGACGTCTGTCTTCAGACCCGATGCCTCCACAGACCTCTGTCTGCCTACCCGATGCCCGCAGTGACCTCTGTCTGCAGACCCGATGCCCACACAGAAATCTGTCTGCAGACCCGATGCCCCCACTGACCTCTGTTTGCAGACCTAATGCCCCCACAGACCTCTGTCTGCAGACCGGATGCCCCCAGCGGACCTCTGTCTGCAGACCCGATGCCCCCACGGACCTTTGTCTACAGAACTGATGCCTTCACGGACCTCTGTCTTTAGACCCAATGCCCTCACAGACCTCTGTCTTTAGACCCGATGGCCCCAGAGACGTCTGTCTGCAGACCCGATGCGACCAAAGATCTCTGTCTGTATACCCAATGCCCTCACAGACCTCTGTCTGCAGACCTGATGCCACCACGAACCTCTGTCTGCAGACCCAAAGCCCCCACAGACCTCTGTGTGCAGACCCGATGACTCACATATCTCTCTCTGCAGACGCGATGCCCCTTAGACCTCTGTCGGCAGACACGATGCCCCCACAGACAATCTGTCTGCAGACTGGATGCCATCAGCGGACCTTTGTCTGCAGACCTGAAGTCCCCACGGACCTCTGTCTACAGAACTGATGCCTCCATGGACCTCTGTCTTCACACCCGATGTCCCAGAGGACCTCTCTATGCAGAACCGATGCTCCCAATGACGACTCTCTGCCCACCCGATGCCCCCAAAGACCTCTGTCTTCAGAACCGAAGGTCCCACAGACCTCTGTCTGCAGACCCGATGCCCCCACAGACTTTGTCTGCAGACCCGAAGCCCCCAGTGGACCTAAGTCTCCAGAGCCCATGGCCAAAGTGGACCTCTGTCTGCAGACCCGATGCCCCCACAGACCTCTGTCTGCAGACCTGATGCCCCCAGAGACGTCTCTCGGCAGACCCGATGCCCCCACTGACCTCTCTGTGCAGACACTATGCTCCACAGACCATCAGTCTGCAGACCGGATGCCCCCAGCGGACCTCTGTCTGCAGACCCGATGCCCCCACGGAACTTGTCTACAGAACTGATGCCTTCACGGACCTCTGTCTTTAGACCCAATGCCCTCACAGACCTCTGTCTTTAGACCCGATGGCCCCAGAGACCTCTGCCTGCAGTCTCGATGCCCATACAGACCTCTGTCTGCAGACCTCATGCCCTCAGCGGTCATCCGTCTACTGACCCCACAGACATCTGTCTGCAGACACTATGTCCTCCCAGACTCTGTGTGCAGACCAGATGCCAACGCAGACCTCTGTCTCCGTACCCGATGCCCCCACAGACCTCAGTCTGAGGACCCGATGCCCCCACTGGACCTCTGTCTGCAGACCCGATGCCCCCACACACCTCTGTCTGCAGACCCGATGCCCACACAAACCTCTGTCTGCAGACCTGATGCACCTACAGACCGCTGTCTGCAGACCAGATGCCCCCACATAAATCTGTCTGCAGGCCCGATGCCCCCACAGAACTATGACTGCAGACCGGATGCCCCCGCAGACTCTGTCTGCAGACCATACCCCCGCAGAACTCTGTCTCCATACTCAATGTCCCCACAGACCTCAGTATGCAGGCCCCATGACCCCAGTGGACCTCTGTCTGCAGACCCGATGCCCCCTCAGACCTCGGTCTGGAGACCCGATGCCCCCAGCGGACCTCCGTCTGGAGACCCGATGCCCCAACAGGCCCTCTGTCTGCATACCCGATGCCCGCACAGACCTCAGTCTGCAGACCTGATGCCCCCACGGAACCTCTGTCTGCATTCCCGATGCCCCCAGCGGACTTCTGTCTGCAGACCCGATGCCAACAGCGGACCTCTGTCTGCATTCCCGATGCCCCTAGCGGACCTCTGTCTGCAACCCGATTCCTCCCCAGACTTCTGTCTGCAGACCCGATGGGCCCACAGACCTCGGTCTGCAGACCCGCTGCCCCCGCAGACCTCTGTATGAAGAACCGATGCCCCCGCAGACCTTTGTCTGCAGAGCCTATGTCCTCGCAGAGTCTGTCTGCATACCATATGCTAACGCAGACCTCTTTCTCCATTCCCGATGCCCCCACAGACCTCAGTCTGCAGACCCGATGCCCCCACTAAAACTCTGTCTGTAGACACGATGACCCCACTTTACCTCTGTCTGTTGACCCGATGCCCACAAAGTCCTCAGTCTGGAGACCCGATGCCCCCACAGACCTCAGTCTGCAGACCCGATGCCCACACAGTCCTCAGTCTGCAGAACCGATGCCCCCACAGACCTCAGTCTACAGACCCGATGCCCCCAGAGACCCTCAGTCTGCAGACCCGATGCCCCCAACTGACATCTGTCTGCAGACCCGATGCCCCCACAGACTTCGTCTGCAGACCCGAAGCCCCCAGTGGACCTCTGTCTGCAGAGCCCATGACCAAAGTGGACCTCTGTCTGCAGACCCGATGCCCCCACAGACCTCTGTCTGCAGACCTGATGCCTCCAGAGACCTCTGTCTGCAGACCCGATGCACCCACGGACATCTATCTGCAAACCCGATGCCCCCAGAGTCCTCTGTCTGCAGACCTGATGCCCCCAGAGACCTCTCTCTGCAGACCCGATGCACCCACATTCCTCTATTTGGAAACCCGATGCCCCCAGAGACCTTTGTCTGCAGACCTGATGCGCCCACAGACCTCTGTTTGTAGACCCAAAGCCCCCAAGACCTCTGTCTGCAGACCCGATGCCTCCACAGACCTCTGTCTGCAAACACAATGCCCCCAGCAGACCTCTGTCTGAAGACCCGATGCTCCCACAAACCTCTCTCTGCATACACGATGCACCACAGATCATCAGTCTGCAGACCCGTTGCCCCCACGGACCTCTGTCTGAAGACTCGATGCTCCCACAGACCTCAGTCTACAGACCCAATGCCCCCAGAGACCCTCAGTCTGCAGACCCGATGCCCCCAACTGACATCTGTCTGCAGACCCGATGCCCCCAAGACCTCTGACTGGAGACCCGAAGCCCCCACAGCACTCTTTCTGCAGATGCGATGCCCCCAGCGGACCTCTGTCTGCAGACCCGATGCCACCACAGACCTCTGTCTACAGACCCGAAGCCCCCAGTGGACCTAAGTCTCCAGAGCCCATGGCCAAAGTGGACCTCTGTCTGCAGACCCGATGCCCCCAAGACCTCTGTCTGCAGACCTGATGCCCCCAGAGACCTCTCTCTGCAGACCCGATGCACCAACAAACCTCTATTTGGAAACCCGATGCCCCCAGAGACCTTTGTCTGGAGACCTGATGCGCCCACAGATCTCTGTTTGTAGACCCAAAGCCCCCAAGACCTCTGTATGGAGACAAGATGCCCCTGCAGACAACTGTCTACAGACCCGATGCCCCCACAGACCTCTGTCTGCAGACCCGATGCCATCCCAGACCTCTGTCTGCAGACCCGATGCCCCCACAGACCTCTGTCTGCAGACCCGATGCCTCCACAGACCTCTGTTTGCAAACACAATGCCCCCAGCGGACCTCTGTCTGAAGACCCGATGCTCCCACAGACCTCACTCTGCATACACGATGCACCACAGATCATCAGTCTGCAGACCCGATGCCCCCACGGACCTCTGTCTCCAGACCAGATACGCCCACAGACCTCTTTCTGCAGACCCAATTCTCCCAGAGACCTCTGGCTGGAGACCCGATGAGCTTGCAGACTTCTTTCTGAAGACCCGATGCCTTCACAGACCTCTGTCTTCAGACCCGATACCTCCACAAACCTCTGTATGCAGACCTGATGCCCGTAGTGACCTCTGTCTGCAGACCCGATGCCCACACAGAAATCTGTCTGCAGAACCGATGCCCCCACTGACCTCTGTCTGCAGACCCGATGCCCCCACAGACCTCTGTCTGAGGACTGGATGCCCCCAGCGGACCTCTGTCTGCAGACTCGATGCCCTAGCAGACTCTGTCTGCAGAACAGATGCCCCCATAGACCTCTGTCTGCAGACCTGATACCAGCAGTGGCCGTCTGTCTGCAGACCCGATGCCACCAAAGACCTCTGTCTGTAGAACTGATGCCCCCACGGACCTCCGTCTGCAGACCCGATGCCCCCTCAGACCACTTTTTGCAGACCCAATGCTCCCAGAGGCCTCTGTCTGCAGACCAGATACCCCCAGAAGAACTCCATCTGCAGACCTGATGCCCCCATAGACCTATGTCTGCAGACCCACTGCCCCCACAGACCTCTGTCTGCAGACCCAATGCCCCCACAGACCTCTGTCTGCAGACCCGATGCCTCCACAGACCTCTGTCTGCAAACACAATGCCCTCAGCGGACCTCTGTCTGAAGACCCGATGCTCCCACAGACCTCTCTGTGCATACACGATGCACCACAGATCATCAGTCTGCAGACCCGATGCCACCACGGACCTCTGTCTGCAGACCAGATACGCCCACAGACTGCTGTCTGCAGACCCGATGCCCCCAGCGGACCTCCGTCTGCAGACCCGATGCTCCCAGAGACCTCTGTCTGCAGACCCAATTCTCCCAGAGACCGCTGGCTGGAGACCTGATGCGCATGCAGACTTCTTTCTGAAGACCCGATGCCTTCACAGACCTCTGTCTTCAGACCCGATGCCTCCACAAACCTCTGTCTGAAGACCTGATGCCCGTAGTGACCTCTGTCTGCAGACCCGATGCCCACACAGAAATCTGACTGAGGACTGGATGCCCCCAGCGGACCTCTGTCTGCAGACTCGATGCCTTAGCAGACTCTGTCTGCAGAACAGATGCCCCCATAGACCTCTGTCTGCAGACCTGATAGCAACAGTGGTTGTCTGTCTGCAGACCCGATGCCCACACAGAAATCTGTCAGCAGAACGATGCCAACACTGACCTCTGTCTGCAGACCCGATGCCCCCACAGACCTCTGTCTGCAGACCGGATGCCCCCAGCAGACGTCTGTCTGCAGACTCGATGCCCTAGCAGACTCTGTCTGCAGAACAGATGCCCCCATAGACCTCTATCTGCAGACCTGATACCAACAGTGGTCGTCTGTCTGCAGACCCGATGCCACCAAAGACCTCTGTCTGTAGAACTGATGCCCCCACGGACCTCCGTCTGCAGACCCGATGCCCCCTCAGACCACTGTCTGCAGACCCAATGCTCCCAGAGGCCTCTCTCTGCAGACCAGATACCCCCAGAAGAACTCCGTCTGCAGACCTGATGCCCCCATAGACCTATGTCTGCAGACCCACTGCCCCCAGCGGACCCCTGTCTGCATACCCGATGCCCCCCACAGACCTCTGTCTGCAGATCTGATGCCCTAGCAGACTCTGTCTGTAGACCAGATGACCCCGCAGACTTCTGTCTCCAAACCCGATGCACCCAAACACCTCTGTCTGCAGACCCGATGCCTACAGCGGTCGTCTGTCTGCAGAGCATGCCCCCACAGACCTCTGTCTGTAGACTGGATACCCCCGCAGACTCTGTCTGCAGAGCATGCCCACACAGACCTCTGTCTCCATACTCAATGCCCCCACAGACCTCAGTCTGCAGGCCCGATGCCCCCACAGACCACTGTCTGCAGACCCGATGAACCCAGAGAACTCTGTCTGCAGAAACGATGCCCCCACAGACCTCTGTCTGCAGAACCGATGCCCCCACAGACCATTGTTTGCAGACCCGATGACCCTTTGATCTCTGTCGGCAGACCTGCTGCCCCCAGTGGACATCTGTCTGCAGAACCGATGACCCACAGACATCTCTCGGCAGACTGATGCCCCCACAGACCTCTCTCTGCAGACGTGATGCCCCACAGACCCTCTCTGTTGAACGGATGCCACCACAGTCCTCTGTCTGCAGACCCAATGCCAGCAGAGACCCCTATCTGCAGACCCGATGCCCCGAAAGACCTCCGTCTGCAGACCCACTGACCCAGCAGACCTCTGTCTGCAGACCCGATGCCTGCGCACTCTGTCTGAAGACCAGAAGCCCCTGCAGACCTTTGTCTACAGACCCGATGCCCCCACAAACCTCTGTCTGCAGACCCAATGCCACCACAGACGTCTGTCGGCAGTCCAGATGCCCCCTTCGGACCTCCGTCTGCAGACACGATGCCACCACAGACCTCTGTCTACAGACCCGATGGCCCCACAGACCTCTCTCTGCAGACCTGATGCCCCACAGACCCTGTCTGTTGACCGGATGCCCCCATAGACCTCTGTCTGTAGACGGAATGCCAGCACAGACCCCTATCTGCAGACCCGATGCCCTCGCAAACTCTGACTTCAGACCATGCCCCCGCTGACCTCCGTCTCCATACCCAATGCCCTCATAGAACTCAGTCTGCAGACCTGATGCCTCCACATACCTCTGTCTGCAGTCTCGATGCCCATACAGACCTCTGTCTGCAGACCTCATGCCCTCAGCGGTCATCCGTCTGCTGACCCCACAGACATCTGTCTAAAGACCAGATGCACACACAGACCTCTGTCTGCAGACCCAATGCCCTCATAGACCTCAGTCTGCAGAACTCATGCCCCCACAGACCGTTGTTTGCAGACCCGATGCCCCCACAGACCTCTGTCTGCAGACCGGATGCCCCCACAGGACCTCTGTCTACAGACCGGATGCCCCCATAGACCTCTGTGTGCAGACCTGATGCCAACAGCGTTCGTTGATCTGCAGACCCGATGCCCCCACAGACCACTGTCTGCAGACCTGCTGCCCCCGCATACCTTTGTATGCAGAACCGATGCCCCCGCAGACATCTGTCTGCAGACCCTATGTCCTCGCAGACTCTGTGTGTAGAGCAGATGCCAACGCAGACCTCTGTCTCCATACCCGATGCCCAAACAGACCTCAGTTTGCGGACCCGATGCCCCCACTGGACCTCTGTCTGCAGACCCGATGCCCCCACACACCTCTGTCTGCAGACCCGATGCCATCCCAGACCTCTGTCTGCAGTCCTGATGCCCCCACAGACCTCTGTCTGCAGACCCAATGCCCCCACAGACCTCTGTCTGCAGACCCGATGCCTCCACAGACCTCTGTCTGCAAACACAATGCCCTCAGCGGACCTCTGTCTGAAGACCCGATGCTCCCACAGACCTCTCTGTGCATACACGATGCACCACAGATCATCAGTCTGCAGACCCGATGCCACCACGGACCTCTGTCTGCAGACCAGATACGCCCACAGACTGCTGTCTGCAGACCCGATGCCCCCAGCGGACCTCCGTCTGCAGACTCGATGCTCCCAGAGACCTCTGTCTGCAGACCCAATTCTCCCAGAGACCTCTGGCTCGAGACCTGATGCGCATGCAGACTTCTTTCTGAAGACCCGATGCCTTCACAGACCTCTGTCTTCAGACCCGATGCCTCCACAAACCTCTGTCTGAAGACCTGATGCCCGTATTGACCTCTGTCTGCAGACCCGATGCCCACACAGAAATCTGTCTGAGGACTGGATGCCCCCAGCGGACCTCTGTCTGCAGACTCGATGCCTTAGCAGACTCTGTCTGCAGAACAGATGCCCCCATAGACCTCTGTCTGCAGACCTGATAGCAACAGTGGTTGTCTGTCTGCAGACCCGATGCCCACACAGAAATCTGTCAGCAGAACGATGCCAACACTGACCTCTGTCTGCAGACCCGATGCCCCCACAGACCTCTGTCTGCAGACCGGATGCCCCCAGCAGACGTCTGTCTGCAGACTCGATGCCCTAGCAGACTCTGTCTGCAGAACAGATGCCCCCATAGACCTCTATCTGCAGACCTGATACCAACAGTGGTCGTCTGTCTGCAGACCCGATGCCACCAAAGACCTCTGTCTGTAGAACTGATGCCCCCACAGACCTCCGTCTGCAGACCCGATGCCCACTCAGACCACTGTCTGCAGACCCAATGCTCCCAGAGGCCTCTCTCTGCAGACCAGATACCCCCAGAAGAACTCCGTCTGCAGACCTGATGTCCCCATAGACCTATGTCTGCAGACCCACTGCCCCCAGCGGACCCCTGTCTGCATACCCGATGCCCCCCGCAGACCTCTGTCTGCAGATCCGATGCCCTAGCAGACTCTGTCTGTAGACCAGATGCCCCCGCAGACTTCTGTCTCCAAACCCGATGCAACCAAACACCTCTGTCTGCAGACCCGATGCCTACAGCGGTCGTCTGTCTGCCGACCCGATGCCCCCACAGACCTCTGTCTGTAGACCGGATACCGCCGCAGACTCTGTCTGCAGAGCATGCCCCCACAGACCTCTGTCTCCATACTCAATGCCCCTACAGTCCTCAGTCTGCAGGCCCGATGCCCCCACAGACCTTTGTATGCAGTAACGATGCCCTCAGAGACCTCTGTCTGCAGACCCGATGCCCCCACAGACCTCTGTCTCCAGACTCGAAGCCCCCAGGGGACCTCTGTCTGCAGAGCCCATGGCCAAAGTGGATCTCTGTCTGCAGACCTGATGCCCCCACAGAACTCTGTCTGCAGAACTGATGCCCCCAGAGACGTCTCTCTGCAGACCCGATGCACCCACGGACCTCTATCTGAAAACCGATGCCCCCAGAGACCTCTGTCTTCAGACCCGATGCCCCCACAAACGTCAGTCTGAAGACACGATGCCACCACAGACCTCTGTCTGCAGACCTGATGCCCCTACAGACCGCTCTCTGCAGAACAGATGCCCCCACATACCTCTGTCTGCAGGCCCGATGCCCCCACAGACCTATGACTGCAGACCGGATGTTCCTCAGACTCTGTCTTCAGACCATACCCCCGCAGACCTCTGTCTCCATACTCAATGTCCCCACAGACCTCAGTCTGCAGGCCCCATGACCCCAGTGGACCTCTGTCTGCAGACTCAATCCTCACAGAGAACTCTGTCTGCAGACCCGATGCCCCCACAGACCTCTGTCTCCAGACTCGAAGCCCCCAGCGGACCTCTGTCTGCAGAGGCCATGGCCAAAGTGGACCTTTGTCTGCAGACCCGATGCCCCCACAGACCTCTGTCTGCAGACCTGATGCCTCCAGAGACGTCTCTCTGCAGACCCGATGCACCCACGGACCTCTATCTGAAAACCGATGCCCCCAGAGACCTCTGTCTTCAGACCCGATGCCCCCACAAACCTCAGTCTGAAGACACGATGCCACCACAGACCTCTGTCTGCAGACCTGATGCCCCTACAGACCGCTGTCTGCAGAACAGATGCCCCCACATACCTCTGTCTGCAGGCCCGATGCCCCCACAGACCTATGACTGCAGACCGGATGCCCCCGCAGACTCTGTCTTCAGACCATACACCCGCAGACCTCTGTCTCCATACTCAATGTCCCCACAGACCTCAGTCTGCAGGCCCCATGACCCCAGTGGACCTCTGTCTGCAGACTCGATCCCCACAGAGAACTCTGTCTGCTGACCTGATGTCCCCACAGACCTCTGTCTTCAGACCCGATGCCTCTACAGACCTCTGTCTGCAGACCCGATGCCCATCGTGACCTCTGTATGCAGACCCGATGCCCACACAGAAATTTGTCTGCAGAATGGATGCCTCCACTGACCTCTGTCTGCAGACTCGATGCCCTAGCAGACTCTGTCTGCAGACCAGATTCCCCCGCAGACCTCTGTCTACAGACCCGATGCCCCCATAGACCTCTGTCTGCAGACCTGATGCCAAAAGCGCTTGTCTGTCTGCAGACGCAGTGCCCCCACAGACCTCTGTCTGCAGACCCGATGCCCCAACAGACCGCTGTCTGCAGACCCGATGCCCCCACAAACCTCTGTCTGCAGACCCGATGCCACCCAAAGTCCTCTGTCTGCAGACCCGATGCCTACAGCTGTCGTCTGTCTGCAGACACGATGACCGCACAGACCTCTGTCTGCAGACCATGCCCCCACAGACCTCTGTCTCCATAATAAATGCCCCCACAGACCTTTGTATGCAGAAACGATGCCCTCAGAGACCTCTGTCTGCAGACCCGATGCCCCCACAGACCTCTGTCTTCAGACCCGAAGCCCGCAGCGGACCTTTGTCTGAAGAAACCATGACCAAAGTGGGCCTCTGTCTGCAGACCCGATGCACCCACGGACCTCTATCTGCAAACCCAATGCCCCCAGAGACCTCTGTCTGCAGACACGATGCGCCCACAGACCTCTGTTTGTAGAGCCAATGCCCTCAAGACCTCTGTCTGGAGACCCGATGCCCCCACAGAACTCTTTCTGCAGATGCGATGCCCCCAGCGGACCTCTGTCTGCAGACCCGATGCCCCCACAGACCTCTGTCTGCAGACCCGAAGCCCCAGTGGACCTCTGTCTGCAGAGCCCATGGCCAAAGTGGACATCTGTCTGCAGACCCGATGCCCCCACAGACCTCTGTATGCAGACCTGATGCCAACAGAGACCTCTGTCTGCAGAAACGGTGCCCCATAGACCCTCTGTCTGCAGACCCGATGAACCCATCAGACCTCTGTTTGCAGACGTGATGCCCCCACAGACCTCTCTCTGAAAACTGATGCACCCACAGACCTCTGTCAGCACACTCGATGACCCCACATACATCTATTTGCAGACTCAATGCCCACAGCGGCCCTGTATCAGCAGACCCGATTCCCATGCAGACCTCTGTATATATACCCGATGCCCCCAGTGACCTCATTCTGCGGACCTGATGCCCAAACAGAGCTCTGTCTGCAGTACTGATGCCCCCACAGACCTCTGTGTACAGACACGATGCCCCCAGAGGACCTCTGTCTGCAGACCCGATGACCCACAGACCTCTCTCTGAAGACCTGATGCCCCTTAAGCCTATGTTGGCAGACCCGATATCCCCACAGACCCTCTGTCTGCAGACTCGATGCCCCCAGCGGACATTTGTCTGCAGACCTGTAGACCCCACAGACCTCTCTCGGCAGACTGATGCCCCCACAGACCATGTCTGTTGACCAGATGCCCCCATAACGCCTCTCGCAGAGCCACAGACTGTCTGTTGACCAGATGCCCCCACAGACCTCTGTCTGCAGACTCGATGCCAGCACAGACCTCTATCTGAAGACCCGATGCCCCCAAAGACCTCTGATTGAAGACCCACTCCTCCGCATCTGCAGACCCTCCCCGCAGACTCTGTCTACAGACCCAATGCCCCCCATAGACCTCTGTCTGCAGACCTGATGCCAACAGCGTACATCTGTCTGCAGACCTGTAGCCCCCAAGAGACCTGTCTCTGCAGACTGATGCCCGCACAGACCTCTGTCTGCAGACCCGATGCCTTCAGCGGACCTCTGTCGGTAGACCTGATGACGCACAGACCTCTCTCGGCAGACCCGATACCCCCACAGAGCTCTGTGTGCAGACCCGATGCCTTCAGCGGACCTCTGTTTGCAGACCCGAGGACGCACAGATCTCTCTCTGTAGACCCGATGGCCCTTAGACCTCTGTCGGCAGACCCGATGCCCCCACAGACAATCTGTCTGCAGACCCGATGCCCCCAGCGGACATCTGTCTGTAGACCTGTAGCCCCCACAGAACTCTCTCGGTATGCTGATGCCCCTGCAGACCTCTGTCTGCAGACCCGATGCCCCTACAGACCTCTGTCTGTAGACACGATGCCCTCAGAGACCTCTGTCTGAAGACCCGATGCCCACACAGAAATCTGTCTGCAGACCTGATGCCCCCACATACCTCTGTCTGCAGACCCGATGCCCCCACAGATCTCTGTCTGAAGACACGATGCCCCCAGCGGACCACTGTTTGCAGACCCGATGCTTACACAGACCTCTGTCCGCAGACACGATGCCCACACAGACCTCTGTCTGCAGACCAGATGCCCCCACAAACCTCAGTCTGAAGACATGATGCCAACACAGACCTCTGTCTGCAGACACGATGCGCCCCCTCAGACTTCGTTCTGCTGACACGATGTCCTCGCTGACCTCTGTCTACAGACCCGATGCTCCCATAGACCTCTGTCTGCAGACCTGATGCCAAAAGCGGTTGTCTGTCTGCAGACGCAGTGCCCCCACCGATCTCTGTCTGCAGACCCGATGCCCCCACAGACCGCTGTCTGCAGACCCGATGCCCCCACAGACCTCTGTCTGCAGACCCGATGCCACCCCAGACCTCTGTCTGCAGACCCCATGCACCCAGAGACCTCTGTCTGCAGAGCCAGTGCCCCCAGGTGACCTCTGTCTGCATACTCGATGCTGGCCCGCAATACTCTGTCTGCAGACCTAATGCCCTAGCAGACTCTGTCTGCAGACCAGATGCCCCTGCAGAAATCTGTCTACAGACACGATGCCCCCAGACCTCTGTCTGCATACTTGGTGCCAACAGCGGTCGTCTGTCTGCAGACCCGATGAACCCCCAGACCTCTGTCTGCACACCCGATGCCACCAGCGGACCTCTGTCAGCAAACCCGATGCCCCCACAGACCTCTGTCTGCAGACCCGATGCTCCAACAGACGTCTGTCTGCAGACCCACTGCCACCAGCTGACCTCTATCTACAGACCCGATTCCCCCTCAGTCTCTCTCTGTAGACAAGATGCCCCAGCAGACCTCTGTCTCCAAACCCGATGCACACATAGTCCTCTTTCTGCATACCCGATGCCAACAGCGGTCGTCTGTCTGCGGACCCGATGCCCCCACAGACCGATGTCTGCAGACTGGATGCCCCCACAGACTCTGTCTGCAGACCATAACCCGCAGACTTCTTTGCTCCATACTCAATGTCCCCACAGACCACTGTCTGCAGACCCGATGCCCATAGCGGACCTCTGTCTGCAGACACGATGCCCCCACAGACCTCTGTCTACAGACCCTATGCCCCCACAAACCTCTTTCTGAAGACCCGATGAACCCACAGACCTCTTTCTGCAGACACGATGCCCCCAGAGACCTGGGTCTGCAGACCCAATGCCCACACAAACCTCTGTCTGCAGAACTGATGCCCCCACAGACCTCTGTCTGCAGACCCGATGCTACCACAAACCTCAGTCTGCAAACCCGATGCCCCCCACAGACCTCTGTCTGCAGACCCGATGCCCCCCAGCAGACCTCTGTCTGCAGACCCGATGACCTCGTAGACTCTGTCTGCAGACCAGATGCCACCACAAACCTCAGTCTGCAGACCCGATGCCCCCCAGGAGATCTCTGTCTGCAGACCCGATGCCCGCCAGCAGACCTCTGTCTGCAGACCCGATGCCCTCGTAGACTCTGTCTGCAGACCAGATGCCACCACAAACCTCTGTCTGCAGACCAGATGCCACCACAAACCTCTGTCTGCAGACCCGATGCCCCCCAGCAGACCTCTGTCTGCAGACCCGATGCCCTCGTAGATTCTGTCTGCAGACCAAATGCCCCCGCAGACCTCTGTCTACAGATCCGATGTCCCCATAGACCTCTGTGTGCAGACCTGATGCCAACAGCGGTCGTCTGTCTGCAGACGCGATGCGCCTGCAGACCTCTGTCTGCAGACCCAATGCCCCCGCACACCTCTGTATGCAGACCCGATGCTTCCGCAGACGTCTGTCTGCAGACCCTATGTCCTCCCATCCTCTGGCTGAAGACCAGATGCCCATGCAGACCTCTGTCTCCATATCCGATGCCCCCACAGACCTCAGTCTGCGGACCTGATGCCCAAACAGAGCTCTGTCTGCAGTACCAATGCCCCCCAGCAGACCTCTGTCTGCAGACCCGATGCCTTCGTAGACTCTGTCTGCAGACCAGATGCCCCCGCAGACCTCTGTCTAAGACCCGATGTCCATGCCTCTGTGTGCAGACCTCCGGCTGTCTGCAGACCCGATGCGCCTGCAGCCTCTGTCTGCAGACCCGATGCCCCCGCACGCCTCTGTATGCAGACCCGATGCTTCCGCAGACATCTGTCTGCAGATCCTATGTCCTCCCAGCCTCTGGCTGAAGACTAGATGCACATGCAGACCTCTGTCTCCATACCCGATGCCCCCACAGACCTCAGTCTGCTGACCCGATGCCCAAACAGAGCTCTGTCTGCAGTACCGATGCCCCCACAGACCTCTGTGTACAGACACGATGCACCCAGAGGACCTCTGTCTGCAGACCCTATGACCCACAGACCTCTCTCTGCAGACCTGATACTTCTTAGACCTCTGTTGTCAGACCCGATATCCCCACAGACCCTCTCTGCAGACTGATGCCCCCATAGACCTCTGTCTGCAGACAGACCCGATGCCTTCAGCAGACCTCTTTCGGTAGACCCGATGACCCACAGACCTCTCTGCAGACCTGATGCACCTTAGACCTCTGTCGGCAGACCCGATGCCCCCACAGACCTCTGACTGCAGACCCGATGACCCAAGCAGACATCTGTCTGCAGACCTGTAGCCACCACAGAACTCTCTCGATATTCTGATGCCCCCACAGACCTCTGACTGCACACCATTACCCCGCAGACCTCTGTCTGCAGAATCGATGCCCCTACAGACCTCTGTCTATAGACACGATGCTCCCAGAGACCTCTGTCTGCACACGCAATGCCCACACAGAAATCTTTCTGCAGACCTGATGCCCCCCACAGACGTCTGTCTGCAGACCCGATGCTCCCATAGACCTCTGTCTGCAGACCTGATGCCAAAAGCGGTTGTCTGTCTGCAGACGCAATGACCCCACAGACATCTGTCTGCAGATCCGATGCCCCCAGCGGACCTCTGTCTGCAGACCCGATGCCCTCACACTCTCTTCTCTGCAGAACCGATTCCTCCACAGACCTCTATCTGCAGACCAGATGCCCCAGCAGACCTCTGTCTACAGACCCGATGTCCCCATAGACATCTGTGTGCAGACCTGATGCCGACAGCGGTCGTCTGTCTCCATACCCGATGCCCACACAGACCTCAGTCTGCGGACCCGATGCCCAAACAGAGCTCTGTCTGCTGTCCCGATGCCCCCACAGACCTCTGTGTACAGACACGATGCACCCAGAGGACCTCTGTCTGCAGACCCTATGACCCACAGACCTCTCTCTGCAGACCTGATACTTCTTAGACCTCTGTTGTCAGACCCGATATCCCCACAGACCCTCTCTGCAGACTGATGCCCCCATAGACCTCTGTCTGCAGACAGACCCGATGCCTTCAGCAGACCTCTTTCGGTAGACCCGATGACCCACAGACCTCTCTGCAGACCTGATGCACCTTAGACCTCTGTCAGCAGACCCGATGCCCCCACAGACCTCTGTCTGCAGACCCGATGCCCCAAGCAGACATCTGTCTGCAGACCTGTAGCCACCACAGAACTCTCTCGATATTCTGATGCCCCCACAGACCTCTGACTGCACACCATTACCCCGCAGACCTCTGTCTGCAGACTCGATGCCCCTACAGACCTCTTTCTGTAGACACGATGCTCCCAGAGACCTCTGTCTGCACACGCAATGCCCCCAGACTCTGTCTGCACACCATGACCCCGCATACCTATGTCTGGCGACCCGATGCCCCTACAGACGTCTGTCTGTAGACACGATGCCCCCAGAGACCTCTGTCTGCACACCCAATGCCACACAGAAATCTGTCTGCAGACCTGATGCCCCCACAGAACTCTGTCTGCAGACCCAATGCCCCCACAGTTCTCTGTCTGAAGATACGATGCCCCCTGTGGACCTCTGTCTGCAGACCCGATGCTTACACAGACCTCTGTCCGCAGACACATTGCCCCCACAGACCTCTGTCTGCAGACCCGATGCCTCCACAAACCTCTGTCTGAAGACCCGATGCCACCACAGACCTCTGTCTGCAGAAAAGATGCGCCCCCTCAGACTTCGTTCTGCAGACCCGATTTCCTCGCAGATTCTGTCTGCAGACCAGATGCCCCCGCAGACCTCTGTCTACAGACCTGATGCTCCCATAGACCTCTGTCTGCAGACCTGATGCCAAAAGCGGTTGTCTGTCTGCAGTCGCAATGCCCCCCAGACCTCTGTCTGCAGACCCGATGCCCCCAGCGGACCTCCATCTGCAGACATGATGCCACCACAGACCTCTGACTGCAGACCCACTGCCCCCAGCAGACCTCTGTCTGCAGACCCGATGCCTTCGTAGACTCTGTCTGCAGACCAGATGCCCCCGCAGACCTCTGTCTAAGACCCGATGTCCCCATAGACCTCTGTGTGCAGACCTGATCCCGACAGCGGTCGTCTGTCTGCAGACCCGATGCGCCTGCAGACCTCTGTCTGCAGACCCGATGCACCCGCACGCCTCTGTATGCAGACCCGATGCTTCCGCAGACATCTGTCTGCAGATCCTATGTCCTCCCAGCCTCTGGCTGAAGACCAGATGCACATGCAGACCTCTGTCTCCATACCCGATGCCCCCACAGACCTCAGTCTGCTGACCCGATGCCCAAACAGAGCTCTGTCTGCAGTACCGATGCCCCCACAGACCTCTGTGTACAGACACGATGCACCCAGAGGACCTCTGTCTGCAGACCCTATGACCCACAGACCTCTCTCTGCAGACCTGATACTTCTTAGACCTCTGTTGTCAGACCCGATATCCCCACAGACCCTCTCTGCAGACTGATGCCCCCATAGACCTCTGTCTGCAGACAGACCCGATGCCTTCAGCAGACCTCTTTCGGTAGACCCGATGACCCACAGACCTCTCTGCAGACCTGATGCACCTTAGACCTCTGTCGGCAGACCCGATGCCCCCACAGACCTCTGACTGCAGACCCGATGACCCAAGCAGACATCTGTCTGCAGACCTGTAGCCACCACAGAACTCTCTCGATATTCTGATGCCCCCACAGACCTCTGACTGCACACCATTACCCCGCAGACCTCTGTCTGCAGAATCGATGCCCCTACAGACCTCTGTCTATAGACACGATGCTCCCAGAGACCTCTGTCTGCACACGCAATGCCCACACAGAAATCTTTCTGCAGACCTGATGCCCCCACAGACGTCTGTCTGCAGACCCGATGCTCCCATAGACCTCTGTCTGCAGACCTGATGCCAAAAGCGGTTGTCTGTCTGCAGACGCAATGACCCCACAGACATCTGTCTGCAGATCCGATGCCCCCAGCGGACCTCTGTCTGCAGACCCGATGCCCTCACACTCTCTTCTCTGCAGAACCGATTCCTCCACAGACCTCTATCTGCAGACCAGATGCCCCAGCAGACCTCTGTCTACAGACCCGATGTCCCCATAGACATCTGTGTGCAGACCTGATGCCGACAGCGGTCGTCTGTCTCCATACCCGATGCCCACACAGACCTCAGTCTGCGGACCCGATGCCCAAACAGAGCTCTGTCTGCTGTACTGATGCCCCCACAGACCTCTGTGTACAGACACGATGCACCCAGAGGACCTCTGTCTGCAGACCCTATGACCCACAGACCTCTCTCTGCAGACCTGATACTTCTTAGACCTCTGTTGTCAGACCCGATATCCCCACAGACCCTCTCTGCAGACTGATGCCCCCATAGACCTCTGTCTGCAGACAGACCCGATGCCTTCAGCAGACCTCTTTCGGTAGACCCGATGACCCACAGACCTCTCTGCAGACCTGATGCACCTTAGACCTCTGTCAGCAGACCCGATGCCCCCACAGACCTCTGTCTGCAGACCCGATGCCCCAAGCAGACATCTGTCTGCAGACCTGTAGCCACCACAGAACTCTCTCGATATTCTGATGCCCCCCACAGACCTCTGACTGCACACCATTACCCCGCAGACCTCTGTCTGCAGACTCGATGCCCCTACAGACCTCTTTCTGTAGACACGATGCTCCCAGAGACCTCTGTCTGCACACGCAATGCCCCCCAGACTCTGTCTGCACACCATGACCCCGCATACCTATGTCTGGCGACCCGATGCCCCTACAGACGTCTGTCTGTAGACACGATGCCCCCAGAGACCTCTGTCTGCACACCCAATGCCACACAGAAATCTGTCTGCAGACCTGATGCCCCCACAGAACTCTGTCTGCAGACCCAATGCCCCCACAGTTCTCTGTCTGAAGATACGATGCCCCCTGTGGACCTCTGTCTGCAGACCCGATGCTTACACAGACCTCTGTCCGCAGACACATTGCCCCCACAGACCTCTGTCTGCAGACCCGATGCCTCCACAAACCTCTGTCTGAAGACCCGATGCCACCACAGACCTCTGTCTGCAGAAAAGATGCGCCCCCTCAGACTTCGTTCTGCAGACCCGATTTCCTCGCAGATTCTGTCTGCAGACCAGATGCCCCCGCAGACCTCTGTCTACAGACCTGATGCTCCCATAGACCTCTGTCTGCAGACCTGATGCCAAAAGCGGTTGTCTGTCTGCAGTCGCAATGCCCCCCAGACCTCTGTCTGCAGACCCGATGCCCCCAGCGGACCTCCATCTGCAGACATGATGCCACCACAGACCTCTGACTGCAGACCCACTGCCCCCAGCATACCTCTGTCTGCAGACCCGATGCCTGCGCAGACTCTGTCTGAAGACCAGAAGCCCCCGCAGACCTTTGTCTGCAGACCCGATGCCCCCACAAACCTCTGTCTGCAGACCCAATGCCACCACAGATGTCTGTCGGCAGTCCCGATGCCCCCAGCGGACCTCCGTCTGCAGACACGATGCCACCACAGACCTCTGTCTACAGACCCGATGGCCCCACAGACCTCTCTCTGCAGACCTGATGCCCCACAGACCCTGTCTGTTGACCGGATGCCCCCACAGACCTCTGTCTGTAGACGGAATGCCAGCACAGACCCCTATCTGCAGACCCGATGCCCTCGCAAATTCTGTCTTCAGACCATGCCCCCGCTGACCTCTGTCTCCATACCCAATGCCCTCATAGACCTCAGTCTGCATACCTGATGCCTCCACATACCTCTGTCTGCAGTCTCGATGCCCATACAGACCTCTGTCTGCAGACCTCATGCCCTCAGCGGTCATCCGTCTACTGAACACATAGACATCTGTCTGCAGACCGGATGCACACACAGACATCTGTCGGCATTCCCAATGCCCGCACCGGACTTCTGTCTACAGACCCGATGCCCCCAGAGTCCTCTGTCTTGAGACCCGATGCCCCCAGTGTCCTCTGTCTTGAGACCCGATGCCCCCATAGACCTCTGTGAGCAGACCTGTTGCCAACAGAAGTCGTCAGTCTGCAGAACGGATGCCCCCACAGACTTCTGTCTGCAGACCGGATGCCCACACAGACCTCTGTCTGCAGACACGAAGCACCAACCAGAGTTCTGTCTGCAGACCAGATGCCCCCACAGACCTCTGTCTACAGACCGGATGCCCCCATAGACCTCTGTGTGCAGACCTGATGCCGACAACGGTCGTTGGTCTGCAGACCCGATGCCCCCAAATACCTCTGTCTGCAGACCCGCTGCCCCCGCATACCTCTGTATGCAGAACCGATGCCCCCGCAGACATCTGTCTGCAGACCCTATGTCCTCGCAGACTCTGTGTGCAGACCAGATGCCAATGCAGACCTCTGTCTCCATACCCGATGCCCCCACAGACCTCAGTCTGCGGACCCGATGCCCCCACTGGACCTCTGTCTGCAGACCCGATGCCCCCACACACCTCTGTCTGCAGACCCGATGCCCACACATACCTCTGTCTGAAGACCTGATGCACCTACAGACCGCTGTCTGCAGACCAGATGCACCCACATACCTCTGTCTGCAGGCCCGATGCCCCCACAGAACTATGACTGAAGACCGGATGCCCCCGCAGATTCTGTCTGCAGACCATACCCCCGCAGAACTCTGTCACCATACTCAATGTCCCCACAGACCTCAGTATGCAGGCCCCATGACCCCAGTGGACCTCTGTCTGTAGACCCGATGCCCCCTCAGACCTCGGTCTGGAGACCCGATGCCCCCAGCGGACCTCCGTCTGGAGACCCGATGCCCCAACAGGCCCTCTGTCTGCATACCCGATGCCCGCACAGACCTCAGTCTGCAGACCTGATGCCCCCACGGAACCTCTGTCTGCAGACCCGATGCCCCCAGCGGACTTCTGTCTGCAGACCCGATGACCCCAGCGGACCTCTGTCTGCAGTCCCGATGACCCCAGCGGACCTCTGTCTGCAACCCGATTCCTCCCCAGACCTCTGTCTGCAGACCCGACGGGCCCACAGACCTCGGTCTGCAGACCCGCTGCCCCCGCAGACCTCTGTATGCAGAACCAATGCCCCCGCAGACATTTGTCTGCAGAGCCTATGTCCTCGCAGTGTCTGTCTGCATACCAGATGCTAACGCAGACCTCTTTCTCCGTTCCCGATGCCCCCACAGACCTCAGTCTGCAGACCCGATGCTCCCACTGGACCTCTGTCTGTAGACCCGATGACCCCACTTGACCTCTGTCTGTTGACCCGATGCGCACACAGTCCTCAGTCTGCAGACCCGATGCCCACACAGACCTCTGTCTGCAGAACCGATGCCCCCACAGACCTCAGTCTACAGACCCGATGCCCTCACAGACCCTCAGTCTGCAGATCCGATGCCCCCAACTGACATCTGTCTGCAAACCCGATGACCCACAGAATTCTCTCTTCAGACTGATGCCCCCACAGAATCTGTCTGCATGCCAGATGCCCCCGCAGAAATCTGTCTACAGACCCGATGCCCCCATAGACCTCTGTCTGCAGACCTGATGCCAAAGCGGTCGTCTGTCTGCAGACCCGATGCCTCCACGGACCTCTGTCTACAGAACTGATGCCTTCACGGACCTCTGTCTTTAGAACCGATGCTCCCACAGACCTCTCTGTGCAGACACGATGCCCCACAGACCCTCAGTCTGCAGACCCGATGCCGCCACTGACCTCTGTCTGCAGATCTGATGGGCCCACAGACCTCGGTCTGCAGACCCGCTGCCCCCACGGACCTCTGTATGCAGAACCGATGTCCCCGCAGACCTTTGTCTGCAGAGCCTATGTCCTCGCAGAATCTGTCTGCATACCAGATGCTAACGCAGACCTCTTTCTCCGTTCCCGATGCCCCCACAGACCTCAGTCTGCAGACCCGATGCCCCCACTAGACCTCTGTCTGTTGACCCGATGCCCACACAGTCCTCCGTCTGGAGACCCGATGCCCCCACAGACCTCCGTCTGCAGACCCGATGCCGACACAGACCTCTGTCTGCAGAACCGATGTCCCCACAGACCTCAGTCTACAGACCCGATGCCCCCACAGACATCTCTGTGCAGACACGATGCCCCACAGACCATCAGTCTGCAGACCCGATGCCGCCACTGACCTCTGTCTGCAGACCTGATGCCCCCCACAAACCTCTATCTGCAGACTGATGACCCCACACACCTCTCTATGCAGAACTGATGCCACACAGACCCTGTCTTTTGACCGGATGCCCCCACAGACCTCTGTCTGCAGACCCGATGCCCCCACAGATGTCTGTCTGCAGACCCGATGTCCCCAGCGGACCTCCATCTGCAGACCCGATGCTCCTACCGACCTCTGTCTGCAGACCCAATTCCCCCAGAGACCTCTGGCTGGAGACCCAATGCCCCCGCAGACCTCTTTCTGTATACCCGATGCCCACACAGACCTCTGTCTTCAGACCCGATGCCTCCACAGACCTCTGTCTGCAGACCCGCTGCCCGCAGTGACTTATGTCTGCAGACCCGATGCCCACACAGAAATCTGTCTGCAGACCCGATGCCGCCACGGACCTCTGTCTGCAGACCTGATGCCCCCACAGACCTCTCTCGGCAGAAACGATGCCCCCACAGACAATCTGTCTGCAGACCGGATGCCCTCCGCGGACCTTTGTCTCCAGAACTGATGCCTCCATGGACCTCTGTCTGCAGACTCGATGCCCGCACAGACCTCTGTCTACAGAACTGATGCCTCCATGGACCTCTGTCTACAGACCAGATGCCCCCCAGAGTCCTCTGTCTGCAGACCTGATGCCCACAGAGGACCTCTGTATGCAGAACCGATGCTCCCAATGACCACTCTCTGCACACCCGATGCCCCCATAGACCTCTTTCTGCGGAACCGATGGTCCCACAGACCTCTGTCTGCAGACCCGATGACGCCACAGAAATCTGTCTGCGGACACGATGCCCTCTGCAGACCTCTGTATGCAGAACCGATGCTCCCATTGACCACTGTCTGCACACCCAATGCCCCAATAGACCTCTGTCTGCGGAACCGATGGTCCCACAACCTCTGTTTGCAGACCCAATGATGCCACAAACCTCTGTCTACGGACACGATGCCCTACGCAGACCTCGTTCTGGAGACCTGATGCCCTCACAGACTCTGTCTGCAGTCCAGATGCCCCAGCAGACCTCTGTCTACAGACCTGATGCCAAAAGCAGTCGTCTTTCTGCAGACTTGATGCCCCCACCGACCTATGTCTGCAGACCCGATGCCCCCACAGACCTCTGTCTGCAGAACCGATGCCCCCAGAGACCTCTGATTGCAGACCCCATTCCCGCACAAACCTCTGTCGGCAGACACGATGCCCCCCACAGACAATCTGTCTGCAGACCCGATGCCCTCAGCAGACATCTGTCTGTAGACATGATGCCCACAGAAACCTCTGTCTACAGACCTGATCCACCACAGACCTCTCTCTGCAGAACCGATGCCCCCAGAGGCCTCTGTCTGCAGACCCGTTGCACCCACAGACCTCTGTCTGCAGACCCGATGCCCCACAGACCTCTATCTGCAGACCCGTTGCCCCCACAGACCTCTGTGTGCAGACCCGATGACTCACATTTCTCTCTCTGCAGACGCGATGCCCCTTAGACCTCTGTCGGCAGACACGATGCCCCCACAAACAATCTGTCTGCAGACTGGATGCCATCAGCGGACCTTTGTCTGCAGACCTGAAGTCCCCACGGACCTCTGTCTACAGAACTGATGCCTCCATGGACCGCTGTCTTCAGACCCGATGCTCCCAGAGGACCTCTTTATGCAGAACCGATGCTCCCAATGACGACTGTCTGCAAACCCGATGCCCACAAAGACCTCTGTCTTCAGAACCGATGGTCCCACAGACCTCTGTCTGCAGACCCGATGCCGCCAAAGACCTCTGTCTGCAGACCCGAGCCCCCAGTGGACCTCTGTCTGCAGAGCCCATGGCCAAAGTGGACCTCTGTCTGCAGACCCGATGCCCTTACAGACTTCGTCTGCAGACCTGAAGCCCCCAGAGGACCTCTGTCTGCAGAGCAAATGACCAAAGTGGACCTCTGTCTGCAGACCCGATGCCCCCACAGACCTCTGTCTGCAGACCTGATGCCCCCAGAGACCTCTGTCTGCAGACCTGATGCACCCACGGACATCTATCTGCAAACCCGATGCCCCCAGAGTCTTCTGTCTGCAGACCTGATGCGCCCACAGACCTCTGTTTGTAGACCCAATTCCCTCAAGACCTCTGTCTGGAGAACCGAAGCCCCCACAGCACTCTTTCTGCAGATGCGATGCCCCCAGCGGACCTCTGTCTGAAGAACCGATGCCCCCACAGACCTCTGTCTGCAGACCCGAAGCCCCCATTGGACCTAAGACTCCAGAGCCCATGGCCAAAGTGGACCTCTGTCTGCAGACCCGATGCCCCCACAGACCTCTGTCTGCAGACCTGATGCCCCCAGAGACCACTCTCTGCAGACCCGATGCACCCACAAACCTCTATCTGGAAACCCGATGCCCCCAGAGACTTTTGTCAGCAGACCCGATGTCCCTACAGACCTCTGTCTGCAGATCCGATGCCCCCAGAGGCCTCTGTCTGCAGACCCAATGCCCCTAGAGGACCTCTGTCTGCAGAACCATGCCCACACAGACCACTGTCTGCACACCCGATGCCCACATAGACCTTTGTCTGCAGAACCGATGGTCCCTCAGACCTCTGTCTGTAGACCCGATGCTGCCACAGACTTCTGTCTGCGGACACGATGCCCCAGGCAGAACTCGTTCTGGAGACCCGATGCCCTCGCAGACTCTGTCTGCAGTCCAGATGCCCCTGCAGACCTCTGTGTACAAACCCGATGCACCCATAGACCTATGTCTGCAGAACTGATGCCAAAAGCAGACGTCTCTTTGCAGACTTGATGCCCCCACCGACCTATATCAGCAGAATCAATGCCCCCACAGACCTCTGTCTGCACACCCGATGTCCCCAGCGGGACTCTGTCTGCATACCCGATGCCCCCCCGCAGACCACTGTCTGCAGACCCGATGCCCCCAGAGACCTCTGTTTGTAGAACTGAAGACCCCAGCGGATATCCGTCTGCAGACCCGATACCTCCACAGACCTCTGTCTGAAGACACAATGCCCCCAGCGGACCTCTGTCTAAAGACCCGATGCTCCCACAGACCTCTCTCTGCATACACGATGCATCACAGATCATCAGTCTGCAGACCAGATGCCTCCACCGGACATCTGTCTGCAGACCTGATGCCCCCACCAACCTCTATCTGCAGACTGATGACCCCACAGACCTCTCTCTGCAGACCTGATGCCACACAGACCCTGTGTATTGACCGGATGCCCCCACAGACCTCTGTCTGCAGATCCGATGCCCCCAAGACCTCTTTCTCCAGAACCGATGCGCCCAGCGAACCTCCATCTGCAGACCCAATGCTCCCACCGACCTCTGTCTGCAGACCCAATTCCCCCAGAGACCTCTGGCTGGAGACCCGATGCCCCCGCAGACCTCTTTCTGCAGACCCGTTGCCCACACAGACCTCTGTCTTCAGACCCGATGCCGCCACAGACGTCTGTCTGCCTACCCGATGCCCCACAGACCTCTGTCTGCAGACCTGAAGCCCCCAGCCAACCTTTGTCTTCATACCCGATTCCCCCTTCGGACCTCTGTCTACAGAACTGATGCCTTCATGGACCTCTGTCTTTAGACCCGATGCCCCCACGAACCTCTGACTTTAGACCCGATGCCCACAGTGACCTCTGTCTGCAGACCCAATGCCCACACAGAAATCTGACTGCAGACCCGATGCCCTCAGAGACCTCTGTGTGCAGACCCGATGACCCACATATCTCTCTCTGTAGACGCGATGCCCCTTAGACCTCTGTTGGCAGACACGATGCCCGCACGGACGTCTGTCTACAGAACTGATGCCTCCATGGACCTCTGTCTTCAGACCCGATGCCCCCAGAGGCCTCTGTCTGCCGACCCGATGCCCCTAGAGGACCTCTGTATGCAGAACCGATGCTCCCAATGACCACTGTCTGCACACCTGATGCCCCCATAGACCTCTGTCTGCAGACCCGATGCCAACACAGAAATCTGTCTGCAGAACCGATGCCGCCACAGACCTCTGTCTGCAGACCCGATGACCCCACAGACCTCTGTCTGCAGATCGGATGCCCCCAGCAAACCTCTGTCTGCAGACTCGATGCCCTAGCAGACTCTGTCTGCAGAACAGATGCCCCCATAGAAATCTGCCTGCAGACCCGATGCCCCCACAGACCTCTGTCTGCAGACCTGATACCCCCATAGACCTCTGTCTGCAGAACCGATGGTCCCAGAGACCTGTGTCGGCAGACCCCATGCCACCACAGACCTCTGTCTGCGGACACGATGCCCTCCGCAGACCTCGTTCTGGAGAACCGATGTCCTCGCAGACTCTGTCTGCAGTCCAGATGCCCCTGCAGACCTCTGTCTACAGACCTGATGCCAAAATCAGTCGTCTTTCTGCAGACTTGATGCCCCCACCGACATATGTCTGCAGACCCGATACCCCCACAGACCGCTGTCTGCAGAAACGATGCCCCCAGAGACATCTGATTGCAGACCCCATTCCAGCACAGACCTCTGTGTGCAGACCCGATGCCTTAGCAGACTCTTTCTGCAGACCAGATGCCCTAGCAGACCTCTGTTTGCAGACCTGATGACCCACGGATCTCTCAATGCAGACGCGATCCCCCTTAGACCTCTGTCTGCAGACTCGATGCCCCCCACAGACAATCTGTCTGCAGACCCGATGCCACCAGCAGACATCTGTCTGCAGACCAGTAGCCCAAACAGACCTCTCTCGGCAGACTGATGCCCAAACAGACCTCTGTCTGCAGGCCCGATGCCCCCCACGAACCTCTGTCTGGAGACCCAAAGCCCCCACAGACCTCTGTCTGCAGATATTATGCCCCGCAGACTCTGTCTGCAAACCATAACACCGAAGACCTCTGTCTGCAGACCCGATGCCCCTAAAGACCTCTGTCTGTAGACACGATGCCCCCAGAAACATCTGTCTGCAGACGCGATGCCCACACGAAACTCTGTGTGCAAACCCGATGCCCCCCACAGACCTCTGTCTGCAGACCTGATGCCAAAAGGGGTCGTCTCTCTGCAGACCCAATGCCCCCACAGACCTCTGTCTGGAGACCCGATGCCTACACAGACCTCTGTCTGCAGACACAATGCCCCCAGCGGACCTCTGTCTGAAGACCCGATGCTCGCACAGACCTCTCTCTGCATACACGATGCACCACAGATCATCAGTCTGCAGACCCGGTGCCCCCACGGACCTCTGTCTGCAGACCAGATACGCCCACAGACCTCTGTCTGCAGACCCAATGCTCCCACAGACCCGTGTCTGCAGCCCCTATGCTCCACAGACCTCTGTCTGCAGACCCGATGCCCCCCACGAACCTCTGACTTTAGACCCGATGGCCCCAGTGACCTCTGTCTGCAGACCCGATGCGACCAAAGATATCTGTCTGTATACCCAATGCCCTTACAGACCTCTGTCTGCAGAACCGATACCACCACAGACCTCTATCTGCAGACCCGTTGCCCCCACAGACCTCTGTGTGCAGACCCAATGACCCACATATCTCTCTCTGTAGACGGGATGCCCCTTAGAACTCTGTCCGCAGACACGATGCCCCCACAGACAATCTGTCTGCAGACCGGATGCCTTCAGCGGACCTTTGTCTACAGAACTGATGCCTCCATGGACCTCTGTCTGCAGACTCGATGCCAGCACAGACCTCTGTCTACAGAACTGATGCCTCATGGACCTCTGTCTTCAGACCCGATGCCCCCAGAGGCCTCTGTCTGCCGACACCATGCCCCCAGAGGAACTCTGTATGCAGAACCGATGCTCCCAATGACCACTGTCTGCACACCCGATGCCCCCATAGACCTCTGTCTGTAGAACTGATGCCCCCACAGACCTCCGTCTGCAGACCCGATGCCCACTCAGACCACTGTCTGCAGACCCAATGCTCCCAGAGGCCTCTGTCTGCAGACCAGATATCCCCAGAAGAACTCCGTCTGCAGACCCGATGCCCCCATAGACCTATGTCTACAGACCCACTGCCCCCAGCGAACCCCTGTCTGCATACTTGATGCCCCCCTCAGACCTCTGTCTGCAGATCCAATGCACTAGCAGACTCTGTCTGTAGACCAGATGCCCGTGCAGACTTCTGTCTCCAAACCTGATGCACCCAAAGACCTCTGTCTGCAGACCTGATGCCTCCATAGACCTCTGTCTGCAGACGCGTGCACCCAGAGACTTCTGTCTGCAGACCGGATGCCCCCACAGACCTCTGTCTGTAGACCGGATACCCCCGCAGACTCTGTCTGCAGAGCATGCCCCCACAGACCTCTGTCTCCATACTCAATGCCCCCACAACCTCAGTCTGCAGCTCCGATGCCCCCACAGACCGTTGTATGCAGAAACGATGCCCTCAGAGACCTCTGTCTGCAGACCCGATGCCCCCACAGACCTCTGTCTCTAGACTCGAAGCCCCAGCGGACCTCTGTCTGCAGAGCCCATGGCCAAAGTGGACCTCTGTCTGCAGACCCGATGCCCCCACAGACCTCTGTCTGCAGACCTGATGCCCCCAGAGACCTCTGTCTGCAGACCCGATGAACCCAAGGACCTCTATCTGAAAACCGATGCCCCCAGAGACCTCAGTCTTCAGACACGATGCGCCCACAGACCTCTGTTTGTGGACCCAGTGCCCCAAAGACCTCTGTCTGCAGACCCGATGCCCCCACAAACCTCAGTCTGAAGACCCGATGCCACCACAGATCTCTGTCTGCAGACATGATGCCCCCCCTCAGACTTCGTTCTGGAGACCCGATGTCCTCGCAGACTCTGTCTGTAGACCGGATGCCAAAAGGGGTCGTCTGTCTGCAGACCCAATGCACCCAGAGACCACTGTCTGCAGACCCGATGCCCCCACAGACCTCTGTCTGAAAATCGTTGACACCAGTGGACGTCCGTCTGCAGACCCGATTTCCCACAAACCTCTGTCTGCAGACCCGATGCCCCACAGACGTCTGTCTGCAAACCCGATGCCCCCACAGACCTCTGTCTGCAGACCCGAATGCCTGGGGACCTCTGTCTTCAGAATCGATGCTCCCAGAGTCCTCTGTCTGCTGACCTGATGCCTCCACAGACCACTGTATGCAGACCCGATGCACCAGAGACCTTGGTCTGGGGATCCGATGCCCCCACAGAACTCTGTCTGTTGACCCGATGCGCACACAGTCCTCAGTCTGCAGACCCGATGCCCACACAGACCTCTGTCTGCAGAACCGATGCCCCCACAGACCTCAGTCTACAGACCCGATGCCCTCACAGACCCTCAGTCTGCAGATCCGATGCCCCCAACTGACATCTGTCTGCAAACCCGATGACCCACAGAATTCTCTCTTCAGACTGATGCCCCCACAGAATCTGTCTGCATGCCAGATGCCCCCGCAGAAATCTGTCTACAGACCCGATGCCCCCATAGACCTCTGTCTGCAGACCTGATGCCAAAAGCGGTCGTCTGTCTGCAGACCCGATGCCTCCACGGACCTCTGTCTACAGAACTGATGCCTTCACGGACCTCTGTCTTTAGAACCGATGCTCCCACAGACCTCTCTGTGCAGACACGATGCCCCACAGACCATCAGTCTGCAGACCCGATGCCGCCACTGACCTCTGTCTGCAGATCTGATGGGCCCACAGACCTCGGTCTGCAGACCCGCTGCCCCCACGGACCTCTGTATGCAGAACCGATGTCCCCGCAGACCTTTGTCTGCAGAGCCTATGTCCTCGCAGAATCTGTCTGCATACCAGATGCTAACGCAGACCTCTTTCTCCGTTCCCGATGCCCCCACAGACCTCAGTCTGCAGACCCGATGCCCCCACTAGACCTCTGTCTGTTGACCCGATGCCCACACAGTCCTCCGTCTGGAGACCCGATGCCCCCACAGACCTCCGTCTGCAGACCCGATGCCGACACAGACCTCTGTCTGCAGAACCGATGTCCCCACAGACCTCAGTCTACAGACCCGATGCCCCCACAGACATCTCTGTGCAGACACGATGCCCCACAGACCATCAGTCTGCAGACCCGATGCCGCCACTGACCTCTGTCTGCAGACCTGATGCCCCCACAAACCTCTATCTGCAGACTGATGACCCCACACACCTCTCTATGCAGAACTGATGCCACACAGACCCTGTCTTTTGACCGGATGCCCCCCACAGACCTCTGTCTGCAGACCCGATGCCCCCACAGATGTCTGTCTGCAGACCCGATGTCCCCAGCGGACCTCCATCTGCAGACCCGATGCTCCTACCGACCTCTGTCTGCAGACCCAATTCCCCCAGAGACCTCTGGCTGGAGACCCAATGCCCCCGCAGACCTCTTTCTGTATACCCGATGCCCACACAGACCTCTGTCTTCAGACCCGATGCCTCCACAGACCTCTGTCTGCAGACCCGCTGCCCGCAGTGACTTCTGTCTGCAGACCCGATGCCCACACAGAAATCTGTCTGCAGACCCGATGCCGCCACGGACCTCTGTCTGCAGACCTGATGCCCCCACAGACCTCTCTCGGCAGAAACGATGCCCCCACAGACAATCTGTCTGCAGACCGGATGCCCTCCGCGGACCTTTGTCTCCAGAACTGATGCCTCCATGGACCTCTGTCTGCAGACTCGATGCCCGCACAGACCTCTGTCTACAGAACTGATGCCTCCATGGACCTCTGTCTACAGACCAGATGCCCCCAGAGTCCTCTGTCTGCAGACCTGATGCCCACAGAGGACCTCTGTATGCAGAACCGATGCTCCCAATGACCACTCTCTGCACACCCGATGCCCCCATAGACCTCTTTCTGCGGAACCGATGGTCCCACAGACCTCTGTCTGCAGACCCGATGACGCCACAGAAATCTGTCTGCGGACACGATGCCCTCTGCAGACCTCTGTATGCAGAACCGATGCTCCCATTGACCACTGTCTGCACACCCAATGCCCCAATAGACCTCTGTCTGCGGAACCGATGGTCCCACAACCTCTGTTTGCAGACCCAATGATGCCACAAACCTCTGTCTACGGACACGATGCCCTACGCAGACCTCGTTCTGGAGACCTGATGCCCTCACAGACTCTGTCTGCAGTCCAGATGCCCCAGCAGACCTCTGTCTACAGACCTGATGCCAAAAGCAGTCGTCTTTCTGCAGACTTGATGCCCCCCACCGACCTATGTCTGCAGACCCGATGCCCCCCACAGACCTCTGTCTGCAGAACCGATGCCCCCAGAGACCTCTGATTGCAGACCCCATTCCCGCACAAACCTCTGTCGGCAGACACGATGCCCCCCACAGACAATCTGTCTGCAGACCCGATGCCCTCAGCAGACATCTGTCTGTAGACATGATGCCCACAGAAACCTCTGTCTACAGACCTGATCCACCACAGACCTCTCTCTGCAGAACCGATGCCCCCAGAGGCCTCTGTCTGCAGACCCGTTGCACCCACAGACCTCTGTCTGCAGACCCGATGCCCCACAGACCTCTATCTGCAGACCCGTTGCCCCCACAGACCTCTGTGTGCAGACCCGATGACTCACATTTCTCTCTCTGCAGACGCGATGCCCCTTAGACCTCTGTCGGCAGACACGATGCCCCCACAAACAATCTGTCTGCAGACTGGATGCCATCAGCGGACCTTTGTCTGCAGACCTGAAGTCCCCCACGGACCTCTGTCTACAGAACTGATGCCTCCATGGACCGCTGTCTTCAGACCCGATGCTCCCCAGAGGACCTCTTTATGCAGAACCGATGCTCCCAATGACGACTGTCTGCAAACCCGATGCCCACAAAGACCTCTGTCTTCAGAACCGATGGTCCCACAGACCTCTGTCTGCAGACCCGATGCCGCCAAAGACCTCTGTCTGCAGACCCGAGCCCCCAGTGGACCTCTGTCTGCAGAGCCCATGGCCAAAGTGGACCTCTGTCTGCAGACCCGATGCCCTTACAGACTTCGTCTGCAGACCTGAAGCCCCCAGAGGACCTCTGTCTGCAGAGCAAATGACCAAAGTGGACCTCTGTCTGCAGACCCGATGCCCCCACAGACCTCTGTCTGCAGACCTGATGCCCCCAGAGACCTCTGTCTGCAGACCTGATGCACCCACGGACATCTATCTGCAAACCCGATGCCCCCAGAGTCTTCTGTCTGCAGACCTGATGCGCCCACAGACCTCTGTTTGTAGACCCAATTCCCTCAAGACCTCTGTCTGGAGAACCGAAGCCCCCACAGCACTCTTTCTGCAGATGCGATGCCCCCAGCGGACCTCTGTCTGAAGAACCGATGCCCCCACAGACCTCTGTCTGCAGACCCGAAGCCCCCATTGGACCTAAGACTCCAGAGCCCATGGCCAAAGTGGACCTCTGTCTGCAGACCCGATGCCCCCACAGACCGTTGTATGCAGAAACGATGCCCTCAGAGACCTCTGTCTGCAGACCCGATGCCCCCACAGACCTCTGTCTCTAGACTCGAAGCCCCAGCGGACCTCTGTCTGCAGAGCCCATGGCCAAAGTGGACCTCTGTCTGCAGACCCGATGCCCCCACAGACCTCTGTCTGCAGACCTGATGCCCCCCAGAGACCTCTGTCTGCAGACCCGATGAACCCAAGGACCTCTATCTGAAAACCGATGCCCCCAGAGACCTCAGTCTTCAGACACGATGCGCCCACAGACCTCTGTTTGTGGACCCAGTGCCCCAAAGACCTCTGTCTGCAGACCCGATGCCCCCACAAACCTCAGTCTGAAGACCCGATGCCACCACAGATCTCTGTCTGCAGACATGATGCCCCCCTCAGACTTCGTTCTGGAGACCCGATGTCCTCGCAGACTCTGTCTGTAGACCGGATGCCAAAAGGGGTCGTCTGTCTGCAGACCCAATGCACCCAGAGACCACTGTCTGCAGACCCGATGCCCCCACAGACCTCTGTCTGAAAATCGTTGACACCAGTGGACGTCCGTCTGCAGACCCGATTTCCCACAAACCTCTGTCTGCAGACCCGATGCCCCACAGACGTCTGTCTGCAAACCCGATGCCCCCACAGACCTCTGTCTGCAGACCCGAATGCCTGGGGACCTCTGTCTTCAGAATCGATGCCCCCAGAGTCCTCTGTCTGCTGACCTGATGCCTCCACAGACCACTGTATGCAGACCCGATGCACCAGAGACCTTGGTCTGGGGATCCGATGCCCCCACAGAACTCTGTCTGTTGACCCGATGCGCACACAGTCCTCAGTCTGCAGACCCGATGCCCACACAGACCTCTGTCTGCAGAACCGATGCCCCCCACAGACCTCAGTCTACAGACCCGATGCCCTCACAGACCCTCAGTCTGCAGATCCGATGCCCCCAACTGACATCTGTCTGCAAACCCGATGACCCACAGAATTCTCTCTTCAGACTGATGCCCCCACAGAATCTGTCTGCATGCCAGATGCCCCCCGCAGAAATCTGTCTACAGACCCGATGCCCCCCATAGACCTCTGTCTGCAGACCTGATGCCAAAAGCGGTCGTCTGTCTGCAGACCCGATGCCTCCACGGACCTCTGTCTACAGAACTGATGCCTTCACGGACCTCTGTCTTTAGAACCGATGCTCCCACAGACCTCTCTGTGCAGACACGATGCCCCACAGACCATCAGTCTGCAGACCCGATGCCGCCACTGACCTCTGTCTGCAGACCTGATGCCCCCACAAACCTCTATCTGCAGACTGATGACCCCACACACCTCTCTATGCAGAACTGATGCCACACAGACCCTGTCTTTTGACCGGATGCCCCCACAGACCTCTGTCTGCAGACCCGATGCCCCCACAGATGTCTGTCTGCAGACCCGATGTCCCCAGCGGACCTCCATCTGCAGACCCGATGCTCCCACCGACCTCTGTCTGCAGACCCAATTCCCCCAGAGACCTCTGGCTGGAGACCCAATGCCCCCGCAGACCTCTTTCTGTATACCCGATGCCCACACAGACCTCTGTCTTCAGACCCGATGCCTCCACAGACCTCTGTCTGCAGACCCGCTGCCCGCAGTGACTTCTGTCTGCAGACCCGATGCCCACACAGAAATCTGTCTGCAGACCCGATGCCGCCACGGACCTCTGTCTGCAGACCTGATGCCCCCACAGACCTCTCTCGGCAGAAACGATGCCCCCACAGACAATCTGTCTGCAGACCGGATGCCCTCCGCGGACCTTTGTCTCCAGAACTGATGCCTCCATGGACCTCTGTCTGCAGACTCGATGCCCGCACAGACCTCTGTCTACAGAACTGATGCCTCCATGGACCTCTGTCTACAGACCAGATGCCCCCAGAGTCCTCTGTCTGCAGACCTGATGCCCACAGAGGACCTCTGTATGCAGAACCGATGCTCCCAATGACCACTCTCTGCACACCCGATGCCCCCATAGACCTCTTTCTGCGGAACCGATGGTCCCACAGACCTCTGTCTGCAGACCCGATGACGCCACAGAAATCTGTCTGCGGACACGATGCCCTCTGCAGACCTCTGTATGCAGAACCGATGCTCCCATTGACCACTGTCTGCACACCCAATGCCCCAATAGACCTCTGTCTGCGGAACCGATGGTCCCACAACCTCTGTTTGCAGACCCAATGATGCCACAAACCTCTGTCTACGGACACGATGCCCTACGCAGACCTCGTTCTGGAGACCTGATGCCCTCACAGACTCTGTCTGCAGTCCAGATGCCCCAGCAGACCTCTGTCTACAGACCTGATGCCAAAAGCAGTCGTCTTTCTGCAGACTTGATGCCCCCCACCGACCTATGTCTGCAGACCCGATGCCCCCACAGACCTCTGTCTGCAGAACCGATGCCCCCAGAGACCTCTGATTGCAGACCCCATTCCCGCACAAACCTCTGTCGGCAGACACGATGCCCCCACAGACAATCTGTCTGCAGACCCGATGCCCTCAGCAGACATCTGTCTGTAGACATGATGCCCACAGAAACCTCTGTCTACAGACCTGATCCACCACAGACCTCTCTCTGCAGAACCGATGCCCCCAGAGGCCTCTGTCTGCAGACCCGTTGCACCCACAGACCTCTGTCTGCAGACCCGATGCCCCACAGACCTCTATCTGCAGACCCGTTGCCCCCCACAGACCTCTGTGTGCAGACCCGATGACTCACATTTCTCTCTCTGCAGACGCGATGCCCCTTAGACCTCTGTCGGCAGACACGATGCCCCCACAAACAATCTGTCTGCAGACTGGATGCCATCAGCGGACCTTTGTCTGCAGACCTGAAGTCCCCACGGACCTCTGTCTACAGAACTGATGCCTCCATGGACCGCTGTCTTCAGACCCGATGCTCCCAGAGGACCTCTTTATGCAGAACCGATGCTCCCAATGACGACTGTCTGCAAACCCGATGCCCACAAAGACCTCTGTCTTCAGAACCGATGGTCCCACAGACCTCTGTCTGCAGACCCGATGCCGCCAAAGACCTCTGTCTGCAGACCCGAGCCCCCAGTGGACCTCTGTCTGCAGAGCCCATGGCCAAAGTGGACCTCTGTCTGCAGACCCGATGCCCTTACAGACTTCGTCTGCAGACCTGAAGCCCCCCAGAGGACCTCTGTCTGCAGAGCAAATGACCAAAGTGGACCTCTGTCTGCAGACCCGATGCCCCCACAGACCTCTGTCTGCAGACCTGATGCCCCCAGAGACCTCTGTCTGCAGACCTGATGCACCCACGGACATCTATCTGCAAACCCGATGCCCCCAGAGTCTTCTGTCTGCAGACCTGATGCGCCCACAGACCTCTGTTTGTAGACCCAATTCCCTCAAGACCTCTGTCTGGAGAACCGAAGCCCCCACAGCACTCTTTCTGCAGATGCGATGCCCCCAGCGGACCTCTGTCTGAAGAACCGATGCCCCCACAGACCTCTGTCTGCAGACCCGAAGCCCCCATTGGACCTAAGACTCCAGAGCCCATGGCCAAAGTGGACCTCTGTCTGCAGACCCGATGCCCCCACAGACCTCTGTCTGCAGACCTGATGCCCCCAGAGACCACTCTCTGCAGACCCGATGCACCCACAAACCTCTATCTGGAAACCCGATGCCCCCAGAGACTTTTGTCAGCAGACCCGATGTCCCTACAGACCTCTGTCTGCAGATCCGATGCCCCCAGAGGCCTCTGTCTGCAGACCCAATGCCCCTAGAGGACCTCTGTCTGCAGAACCATGCCCACACAGACCACTGTCTGCACACCCGATGCCCACATAGACCTTTGTCTGCAGAACCGATGGTCCCTCAGACCTCTGTCTGTAGACCCGATGCTGCCACAGACTTCTGTCTGCGGACACGATGCCCCAGGCAGAACTCGTTCTGGAGACCCGATGCCCTCGCAGACTCTGTCTGCAGTCCAGATGCCCCTGCAGACCTCTGTGTACAAACCCGATGCACCCATAGACCTATGTCTGCAGAACTGATGCCAAAAGCAGACGTCTCTTTGCAGACTTGATGCCCCCACCGACCTATATCAGCAGAATCAATGCCCCCACAGACCTCTGTCTGCACACCCGATGTCCCCAGCGGGACTCTGTCTGCATACCCGCTGCCCCCCCGCAGACCACTGTCTGCAGACCCGATGCCCCCAGAGACCTCTGTTTGTAGAACTGAAGACCCCAGCGGATATCCGTCTGCAGACCCGATACCTCCACAGACCTCTGTCTGAAGACACAATGCCCCCCAGCGGACCTCTGTCTAAAGACCCGATGCTCCCACAGACCTCTCTCTGCATACACGATGCATCACAGATCATCAGTCTGCAGACCAGATGCCTCCACCGGACATCTGTCTGCAGACCTGATGCCCCCACCAACCTCTATCTGCAGACTGATGACCCCACAGACCTCTCTCTGCAGACCTGATGCCACACAGACCCTGTGTATTGACCGGATGCCCCCACAGACCTCTGTCTGCAGATCCGATGCCCCCAAGACCTCTTTCTCCAGAACCGATGCGCCCAGCGAACCTCCATCTGCAGACCCAATGCTCCCACCGACCTCTGTCTGCAGACCCAATTCCCCCAGAGACCTCTGGCTGGAGACCCGATGCCCCCCGCAGACCTCTTTCTGCAGACCCGTTGCCCACACAGACCTCTGTCTTCAGACCCGATGCCGCCACAGACGTCTGTCTGCCTACCCGATGCCCCACAGACCTCTGTCTGCAGACCTGAAGCCCCCAGCCAACCTTTGTCTTCATACCCGATTCCCCCTTCGGACCTCTGTCTACAGAACTGATGCCTTCATGGACCTCTGTCTTTAGACCCGATGCCCCCACGAACCTCTGACTTTAGACCCGATGCCCACAGTGACCTCTGTCTGCAGACCCAATGCCCACACAGAAATCTGACTGCAGACCCGATGCCCTCAGAGACCTCTGTGTGCAGACCCGATGACCCACATATCTCTCTCTGTAGACGCGATGCCCCTTAGACCTCTGTTGGCAGACACGATGCCCGCACGGACGTCTGTCTACAGAACTGATGCCTCCATGGACCTCTGTCTTCAGACCCGATGCCCCCCAGAGGCCTCTGTCTGCCGACCCGATGCCCCTAGAGGACCTCTGTATGCAGAACCGATGCTCCCAATGACCACTGTCTGCACACCTGATGCCCCCATAGACCTCTGTCTGCAGACCCGATGCCAACACAGAAATCTGTCTGCAGAACCGATGCCGCCACAGACCTCTGTCTGCAGACCCGATGACCCCACAGACCTCTGTCTGCAGATCGGATGCCCCCAGCAAACCTCTGTCTGCAGACTCGATGCCCTAGCAGACTCTGTCTGCAGAACAGATGCCCCCATAGAAATCTGCCTGCAGACCCGATGCCCCCACAGACCTCTGTCTGCAGACCTGATACCCCCATAGACCTCTGTCTGCAGAACCGATGGTCCCAGAGACCTGTGTCGGCAGACCCCATGCCACCACAGACCTCTGTCTGCGGACACGATGCCCTCCGCAGACCTCGTTCTGGAGAACCGATGTCCTCGCAGACTCTGTCTGCAGTCCAGATGCCCCTGCAGACCTCTGTCTACAGACCTGATGCCAAAATCAGTCGTCTTTCTGCAGACTTGATGCCCCCACCGACATATGTCTGCAGACCCGATACCCCCACAGACCGCTGTCTGCAGAAACGATGCCCCCAGAGACATCTGATTGCAGACCCCATTCCAGCACAGACCTCTGTGTGCAGACCCGATGCCTTAGCAGACTCTTTCTGCAGACCAGATGCCCTAGCAGACCTCTGTTTGCAGACCTGATGACCCACGGATCTCTCAATGCAGACGCGATCCCCCTTAGACCTCTGTCTGCAGACTCGATGCCCCCACAGACAATCTGTCTGCAGACCCGATGCCACCAGCAGACATCTGTCTGCAGACCAGTAGCCCAAACAGACCTCTCTCGGCAGACTGATGCCCAAACAGACCTCTGTCTGCAGGCCCGATGCCCCCACGAACCTCTGTCTGGAGACCCAAAGCCCCCACAGACCTCTGTCTGCAGATATTATGCCCCGCAGACTCTGTCTGCAAACCATAACACCGAAGACCTCTGTCTGCAGACCCGATGCCCCTAAAGACCTCTGTCTGTAGACACGATGCCCCCAGAAACATCTGTCTGCAGACGCGATGCCCACACGAAACTCTGTGTGCAAACCCGATGCCCCCACAGACCTCTGTCTGCAGACCTGATGCCAAAAGGGGTCGTCTCTCTGCAGACCCAATGCCCCCACAGACCTCTGTCTGGAGACCCGATGCCTACACAGACCTCTGTCTGCAGACACAATGCCCCCAGCGGACCTCTGTCTGAAGACCCGATGCTCGCACAGACCTCTCTCTGCATACACGATGCACCACAGATCATCAGTCTGCAGACCCGGTGCCCCCCACGGACCTCTGTCTGCAGACCAGATACGCCCACAGACCTCTGTCTGCAGACCCAATGCTCCCACAGACCCGTGTCTGCAGCCCCTATGCTCCACAGACCTCTGTCTGCAGACCCGATGCCCCCACGAACCTCTGACTTTAGACCCGATGGCCCCAGTGACCTCTGTCTGCAGACCCGATGCGACCAAAGATATCTGTCTGTATACCCAATGCCCTTACAGACCTCTGTCTGCAGAACCGATACCACCACAGACCTCTATCTGCAGACCCGTTGCCCCCACAGACCTCTGTGTGCAGACCCAATGACCCACATATCTCTCTCTGTAGACGGGATGCCCCTTAGAACTCTGTCCGCAGACACGATGCCCCCACAGACAATCTGTCTGCAGACCGGATGCCTTCAGCGGACCTTTGTCTACAGAACTGATGCCTCCATGGACCTCTGTCTGCAGACTCGATGCCAGCACAGACCTCTGTCTACAGAACTGATGCCTCATGGACCTCTGTCTTCAGACCCGATGCCCCCAGAGGCCTCTGTCTGCCGACACCATGCCCCCAGAGGAACTCTGTATGCAGAACCGATGCTCCCAATGACCACTGTCTGCACACCCGATGCCCCCATAGACCTCTGTCTGTAGAACTGATGCCCCCACAGACCTCCGTCTGCAGACCCGATGCCCACTCAGACCACTGTCTGCAGACCCAATGCTCCCAGAGGCCTCTGTCTGCAGACCAGATATCCCCAGAAGAACTCCGTCTGCAGACCCGATGCCCCCCATAGACCTATGTCTACAGACCCACTGCCCCCAGCGAACCCCTGTCTGCATACTTGATGCCCCCCCTCAGACCTCTGTCTGCAGATCCAATGCACTAGCAGACTCTGTCTGTAGACCAGATGCCCGTGCAGACTTCTGTCTCCAAACCTGATGCACCCAAAGACCTCTGTCTGCAGACCTGATGCCTCCATAGACCTCTGTCTGCAGACGCGTGCACCCAGAGACTTCTGTCTGCAGACCGGATGCCCCCACAGACCTCTGTCTGTAGACCGGATACCCCCGCAGACTCTGTCTGCAGAGCATGCCCCCACAGACCTCTGTCTCCATACTCAATGCCCCCACAACCTCAGTCTGCAGCTCCGATGCCCCCCACAGACCGTTGTATGCAGAAACGATGCCCTCAGAGACCTCTGTCTGCAGACCCGATGCCCCCACAGACCTCTGTCTCTAGACTCGAAGCCCCAGCGGACCTCTGTCTGCAGAGCCCATGGCCAAAGTGGACCTCTGTCTGCAGACCCGATGCCCCCCACAGACCTCTGTCTGCAGACCTGATGCCCCCAGAGACCTCTGTCTGCAGACCCGATGAACCCAAGGACCTCTATCTGAAAACCGATGCCCCCAGAGACCTCAGTCTTCAGACACGATGCGCCCACAGACCTCTGTTTGTGGACCCAGTGCCCCAAAGACCTCTGTCTGCAGACCCGATGCCCCCACAAACCTCAGTCCGAAGACCCGATGCCACCACAGATCTCTGTCTGCAGACACGATGCCCCCCTCAGACTTCGTTCTGGAGACCCGATGTCCTCGCAGACTCTGTCTGTAGACCGGATGCCAAAAGGGGTCGTCTGTCTGCAGACCCAATGCACCCAGAGACCACTGTCTGCAGACCCGATGCCCCCACAGACCTCTGTCTGAAAATCGTTGACACCAGTGGACGTCCGTCTGCAGACCCGATTTCCCACAAACCTCTGTCTGCAGACCCGATGCCCCACAGACGTCTGTCTGCAAACCCGATGCCCCCCACAGACCTCTGTCTGCAGACCCGAATGCCTGGGGACCTCTGTCTTCAGAATCGATGCCCCCAGAGTCCTCTGTCTGCTGACCTGATGCCTCCACAGACCACTGTATGCAGACCCGATGCACCAGAGACCTTGGTCTGGGGATCCGATGCCCCCACAGAACTCTGTCTGCAGACCCGATGCCCCCAGAGACCTCTGTATGCAGACCCGATGCCTCCATAGACCTCTGTCTGCAGACCCGTGCCCCCAGAGACTTCTGTCTGCAGACCAGATGCCCCCACAGACCTCTGTCTGCAGAAGCGATGCCCCCACAGACCTATTTCTACAGTCCCGATGCCCCCCACGGACCTCTGTCTGTAGACCAGATATCCCCATAGACCTCTGTCTGCAGACCCGATGCCCACAGCGGACCTCCGTCTGCAGAACCGATGCCTCCAAAGACCTCTGTTGGCAGACCTGATGCCCCCCAGTGACCTCTGTCTGCAGACCCGATGCCCCCCATAGAAATCTGTCTGCAGACCTGATACCCCCCATTGACCTCTGTCTGCATACCCAATGACCCCACAGACCTCTGTCTTAAGCCCCGGATGCAACCAGCGGACCTCTGTCTACAGAACTGATGCATCCTCGGACCTCTGTCTTCAGACCCGATGCCACCACAAACCTCTGTCTGTAGACCCGATGGCCCCAGAGACCTCTGTCTGCAGACCCGATGCCCCCACAGACCTCTGTCTGCAGACCCGATGCCCCTAGAGGACCTCTGTCTGCAGAACCGATTCCCCCACAGACCACTGTTTGCACACACAATGACCCCATAGACCTCAGTCTGCAGAACCGATTGTCACTCAGACCTCTGTCTGTAGACCCGATGCCGCCAAAGAGCTCTGTCTGCGGACACGATGCCCATGGCAGATCTCGTTCTGGAGACCCGATGCCCTCGCATACTCTGTCTGCAGTCCATATGCCCCTGCAGACCTCTGTCTACAGACACGATGCACCCATAGACCTCTGTCTGCAGACGTGATGCCAAAAGTGGTCGTCTCTTTGCAGACTTGATGCCCCCTCTTACCTATGTCTGCAGAATGAATGCCCCCACAGACCTCTGTCTGCATACCCGATGCCCCCCCTGAAGACCACTGTCTGCAGACCCGATTCCTGCACAGACCTCTGTCTGCAGACCCGACGTCCTCAGCGGACCTCTGTCTGCATACCCGATGCCCCCCCCCCCCCGCAGACTTCTGTCTGCAGACCTGATGCCCTAGCAGACTCTGTCTGTAGACCAGATACCCACCCAGACCTCTGTCTGCAGACACGAAGCCCCCAGGGGACCTCTGTCTGCAGAGCCCATGGCCAAAGTGGACCTCTGTCTGCAGACCTGATGCCCCCAAAGACCTCTGTCTGCATACCCGATGCCCCCCCGCAGACCTCTGTCTGCAGTCCCGATGCCTCCATAGACCTCTGTCTGCAGAACCGATGCAACCACGTACCTCTGTCTGTAGACCAGATACCCCCACAGACCTCTGTCTGCAGACACGAAGCCCCCAGTGGACCTCTGTCTGCAGAGCCCATGGCCAAAGTGGACCTCTGTCGACAGACCTGATGCCCCCACAGACCTCTGTCTGCCGACGTGATGCACCCAGAGACCTTTGTCTGCAGACCCGATGCACCCACGGACCTCAATCTGCAAACCCGATGCCCCCAGAGTCCTCTGTCTGCAGACCTGATGCGCCCACAGACCTCTGTTTGTAGACCCAATGCCCCCAAGACCTCTGTCTGGATACCAAATGCCCCTGCAGACCTCTGTCTACAGTCCCGATGCCCCCCATAGACCTCTGTCTGAAGAGCCCATGGCCAAAGTGGACCTCTGTCTGCAGAACCGATGCCTCCACGGACCTCTGTCTACAGAACTGATGCCTTCATGGACCTCTGTCTTTAGACCTGATGCTCCCACATATCTCTCTGTGCAGACACGATGCCCCACAGACCATCAGTCTGCAGACCCGATGCCCCCAGCGGACATCTGTCTGCAGACCTGATGCCCCCACAAAACTCTATCTGCAGACTGATGACCCCACAGACCTCTCTGCAGACCTGATGCCACACAGACCCTGTCTTTTGACCGGATGCCCCCACAGACCTCTGTCTGCAGACACAAATGCCCCCACAGACTTCTGTCTGCAGACCCGATGCCCCCAAGACCTCTGTCTGGAGACCCGATGCCCCCAGCAGAACTCCATCTGCAGACCCAATGCTCACAGCGACCTCTGTCTGCAGACCCAATTCCCCCAGAGTCCTCTGGCTGGAGACCCGATGCCCCCGCAGACCTCTTTCTGCAGACCCGATGCGCACACAGACCTCTGTCTTCAGACACTATGCCTACACAGACCTCTGTCTGCAGACCCGATGCCCGCAGTGACCTCTGTCTGCAGACCCGATGCCCACACAGAAATCTGTCTGCAGACCCGATGCCCCCACTGACCTCTGTCTGCAGACCCGATGCCGCCACAGACCTCTGTCTGCAGACAGGATGCCCCCAGCGGACCTCTGTCTGCAGACCCGATGCCCCCTACGGACCTCTGTCTGCAGACCCGATGCCCCCATAGACCTCTGTCTTTAGACCCGATGGCTCCAGGGACCTCTGTCTGCAGACCCGATGCGACCAAAGATCTCTGTCTGTATACCCAATGCCCTCACAGACCTCTGTCTGCAGACCCGATGCCACAACAGACGTCTATCTGCAGACCCGATGACCCACTTATCTCTCTCTGCAGACAGGATGCCCCTTAGACCTCTGTCGGAAGATACGATGCCCCCACAGACAATCTGTCTGGAGACCGGATGCACTCAGCGGACCTTTGTCTGCAGACCTGAAGTCCCCACGGACCTCTGGCTACAGAACTGATGCCTCCATGGACCTCTGTATTCAGACCCGAAGCCCCCAGTGGACCTCTGTCTGCAGAGCCCATGACCAAAGTGGACCTCTGTCTGCAGACCCGATGGCCCCACAGACCTCTGTCTGCAGACCTGATGCCCCCAGAGACCTCTGTCTGCAGACCCGATGCACCCACGGACCTCTATCTGCAAACCCAATGTCCCCAGAGTCCTCTGTCTGCAGACCCGATGCGCCCACAGACCTCTGTCTGCAGACCGATGCCCCCAGCGGACCTCCATCTGCAGACCCGATGCTCCCACCGACCTCTGTCTGCAGACCCAATTCCCCCCAGAGACCTCTGGCTGGAGACCCGATGCCCCCGCAGACCTCTTTCTGCAGACCTGTTGCCCACACAGACCTCTGTCTTCAAACCCGATGCCTCCACAGACCTCTGTCTGCAGACCCGATGCCCACAGTGACCTCTGTCTGCAGACCCAATGCCCACACAGAAATCTGACTGCAGACCCGATGCCCTCAGAGACCTCTGTGTGCAGACCCGATGACCCACATATCTCTCTCTGTAGACGCGATGCCCCTTAGACCTCTGTTGGCAGACACGATGCCCGCACGGACGTCTGTCTACAGAACTGATGCCTCCATGGACCTCTGTCTTCAGACCCGATGCCCCCAGAGGCCTCTGTCTGCCGACCCGATGCCCCTAGAGGACCTCTGTATGCAGAACCGATGCTCCCAATGACCACTGTCTGCACACCTGATGCCCCCATAGACCTCTGTCTGCAGACCCGATGCCAACACAGAAATCTGTCTGCAGAACCGATGCCGCCACAGACCTCTGTCTGCAGACCCGATGACCCCACAGACCTCTGTCTGCAGATCGGATGCCCCCAGCAAACCTCTGTCTGCAGACTCCGATGCCCTAGCAGACTCTGTCTGCAGAACAGATGCCCCCATAGAAATCTGCCTGCAGACCCGATGCCCCCCACAGACCTCTGTCTGCAGACCTGATACCCCCATAGACCTCTGTCTGCAGAACCGATGGTCCCAGAGACCTGTGTCGGCAGACCCCATGCCACCACAGACCTCTGTCTGCGGACACGATGCCCTCCGCAGACCTCGTTCTGGAGAACCGATGTCCTCGCAGACTCTGTCTGCAGTCCAGATGCCCCTGCAGACCTCTGTCTACAGACCTGATGCCAAAATCAGTCGTCTTTCTGCAGACTTGATGCCCCCCACCGACATATGTCTGCAGACCCGATGCCCCCACAGACCGCTGTCTGCAGAAACGATGCCCCCAGAGACATCTGATTGCAGACCCCATTCCAGCACAGACCTCTGTGTGCAGACCCGATGCCTTAGCAGACTCTTTCTGCAGACCAGATGCCCTAGCAGACCTCTGTTTGCAGACCTGATGACCCACGGATCTCTCAATGCAGACGCGATCCCCCTTAGACCTCTGTCTGCAGACTCGATGCCCCCACAGACAATCTGTCTGCAGACCCGATGCCACCAGCAGACATCTGTCTGCAGACCAGTAGCCCAAACAGAACCTCTCTCGGCAGACTGATGCCCAAACAGACCTCTGTCTGCAGGCCCGATGCCCCCACGAACCTCTGTCTGGAGACCCAAAGCCCCCACAGACCTCTGTCTGCAGATATTATGCCCCGCAGACTCTGTCTGCAAACCATAACACCGAAGACCTCTGTCTGCAGACCCGATGCCCCTAAAGACCTCTGTCTGTAGACACGATGCCCCCAGAAACATCTGTCTGCAGACGCGATGCCCACACGAAACTCTGTGTGCAAACCCGATGCCCCCACAGACCTCTGTCTGCAGACCTGATGCCAAAAGGGGTCGTCTCTCTGCAGACCCAATGCCCCCACAGACCTCTGTCTGGAGACCCGATGCCTACACAGACCTCTGTCTGCAGACACAATGCCCCCAGCGGACCTCTGTCTGAAGACCCGATGCTCGCACAGACCTCTCTCTGCATACACGATGCACCACAGATCATCAGTCTGCAGACCCGGTGCCCCCACGGACCTCTGTCTGCAGACCAGATACGCCCACAGACCTCTGTCTGCAGACCCAATGCTCCCACAGACCCGTGTCTGCAGCCCCTATGCTCCACAGACCTCTGTCTGCAGACCCGATGCCCCCACGAACCTCTGACTTTAGACCCGATGGCCCCAGTGACCTCTGTCTGCAGACCCGATGCGACCAAAGATATCTGTCTGTATACCCAATGCCCTTACAGACCTCTGTCTGCAGAACCGATACCACCACAGACCTCTATCTGCAGACCCGTTGCCCCCACAGACCTCTGTGTGCAGACCCAATGACCCACATATCTCTCTCTGTAGACGGGATGCCCCTTAGAACTCTGTCCGCAGACACGATGCCCCCACAGACAATCTGTCTGCAGACCGGATGCCTTCAGCGGACCTTTGTCTACAGAACTGATGCCTCCATGGACCTCTGTCTGCAGACTCGATGCCAGCACAGACCTCTGTCTACAGAACTGATGCCTCATGGACCTCTGTCTTCAGACCCGATGCCCCCAGAGGCCTCTGTCTGCCGACACCATGCCCCCAGAGGAACTCTGTATGCAGAACCGATGCTCCCAATGACCACTGTCTGCACACCTGATGCCCCCATAGACCTCTGTCTGTAGAACTGATGCCCCCACAGACCTCCGTCTGCAGACCCGATGCCCACTCAGACCACTGTCTGCAGACCCAATGCTCCCAGAGGCCTCTGTCTGCAGACCAGATATCCCCAGAAGAACTCCGTCTGCAGACCCGATGCCCCCATAGACCTATGTCTACAGACCCACTGCCCCCAGCGAACCCCTGTCTGCATACTTGATGCCCCCCCTCAGACCTCTGTCTGCAGATCCAATGCACTAGCAGACTCTGTCTGTAGACCAGATGCCCGTGCAGACTTCTGTCTCCAAACCTGATGCACCCAAAGACCTCTGTCTGCAGACCTGATGCCTCCATAGACCTCTGTCTGCAGACGCGTGCACCCAGAGACTTCTGTCTGCAGACCGGATGCCCCCACAGACCTCTGTCTGTAGACCGGATACCCCCGCAGACTCTGTCTGCAGAGCATGCCCCCACAGACCTCTGTCTCCATACTCAATGCCCCCACAACCTCAGTCTGCAGCTCCGATGCCCCCACAGACCGTTGTATGCAGAAACGATGCCCTCAGAGACCTCTGTCTGCAGACCCGATGCCCCCACAGACCTCTGTCTCTAGACTCGAAGCCCCAGCGGACCTCTGTCTGCAGAGCCCATGGCCAAAGTGGACCTCTGTCTGCAGACCCGATGCCCCCACAGACCTCTGTCTGCAGACCTGATGCCCCCAGAGACCTCTGTCTGCAGACCCGATGAACCCAAGGACCTCTATCTGAAAACCGATGCCCCCAGAGACCTCAGTCTTCAGACACGATGCGCCCACAGACCTCTGTTTGTGGACCCAGTGCCCCAAAGACCTCTGTCTGCAGACCCGATGCCCCCACAAACCTCAGTCTGAAGACCCGATGCCACCACAGATCTCTGTCTGCAGACACGATGCCCCCCTCAGACTTCGTTCTGGAGACCCGATGTCCTCGCAGACTCTGTCTGTAGACCGGATGCCAAAAGGGGTCGTCTGTCTGCAGACCCAATGCACCCAGAGACCACTGTCTGCAGACCCGATGCCCCCACAGACCTCTGTCTGAAAATCGTTGACACCAGTGGACGTCCGTCTGCAGACCCGATTTCCCACAAACCTCTGTCTGCAGACCCGATGCCCCACAGACGTCTGTCTGCAAACCCGATGCCCCCCACAGACCTCTGTCTGCAGACCCGAATGCCTGGGGACCTCTGTCTTCAGAATCGATGCCCCCCAGAGTCCTCTGTCTGCTGACCTGATGCCTCCACAGACCACTGTATGCAGACCCGATGCACCAGAGACCTTGGTCTGGGGATCCGATGCCCCCACAGAACTCTGTCTGCAGACCCGATGCCCCCAGAGACCTCTGTATGCAGACCCGATGCCTCCATAGACCTCTGTCTGCAGACCCGTGCCCCCAGAGACTTCTGTCTGCAGACCAGATGCCCCCACAGACCTCTGTCTGCAGAAGCGATGCCCCCACAGACCTATTTCTACAGTCCCGATGCCCCCACGGACCTCTGTCTGTAGACCAGATATCCCCATAGACCTCTGTCTGCAGACCCGATGCCCACAGCGGACCTCCGTCTGCAGAACCGATGCCTCCAAAGACCTCTGTTGGCAGACCTGATGCCCCCAGTGACCTCTGTCTGCAGACCCGATGCCCCCATAGAAATCTGTCTGCAGACCTGATACCCCCATTGACCTCTGTCTGCATACCCAATGACCCCACAGACCTCTGTCTTAAGCCCGGATGCAACCAGCGGACCTCTGTCTACAGAACTGATGCATCCTCGGACCTCTGTCTTCAGACCCGATGCCACCACAAACCTCTGTCTGTAGACCCGATGGCCCCAGAGACCTCTGTCTGCAGACCCGATGCCCCCACAGACCTCTGTCTGCAGACCCGATGCCCCTAGAGGACCTCTGTCTGCAGAACCGATTCCCCCACAGACCACTGTTTGCACACACAATGACCCCATAGACCTCAGTCTGCAGAACCGATTGTCACTCAGACCTCTGTCTGTAGACCCGATGCCGCCAAAGAGCTCTGTCTGCGGACACGATGCCCATGGCAGATCTCGTTCTGGAGACCCGATGCCCTCGCATACTCTGTCTGCAGTCCATATGCCCCTGCAGACCTCTGTCTACAGACACGATGCACCCATAGACCTCTGTCTGCAGACGTGATGCCAAAAGTGGTCGTCTCTTTGCAGACTTGATGCCCCCCTCTTACCTATGTCTGCAGAACGAATGCCCCCCACAGACCTCTGTCTGCATACCCGATGCCCCCCTGAAGACCACTGTCTGCAGACCCGATTCCTGCACAGACCTCTGTCTGCAGACCCGACGTCCTCAGCGGACCTCTGTCTGCATACCCGATGCCCCCCCCCCGCAGACTTCTGTCTGCAGACCTGATGCCCTAGCAGACTCTGTCTGTAGACCAGATACCCACACAGACCTCTGTCTGCAGACACGAAGCCCCCAGGGGACCTCTGTCTGCAGAGCCCATGGCCAAAGTGGACCTCTGTCTGCAGACCTGATGCCCCCAAAGACCTCTGTCTGCATACCCGATGCCCCCCCGCAGACCTCTGTCTGCAGTCCCGATGCCTCCATAGACCTCTGTCTGCAGAACCGATGCAACCACGTACCTCTGTCTGTAGACCAGATACCCCCACAGACCTCTGTCTGCAGACACGAAGCCCCCAGTGGACCTCTGTCTGCAGAGCCCATGGCCAAAGTGGACCTCTGTCGACAGACCTGATGCCCCCACAGACCTCTGTCTGCCGACGTGATGCACCCAGAGACCTTTGTCTGCAGACCCGATGCACCCACGGACCTCAATCTGCAAACCCGATGCCCCCAGAGTCCTCTGTCTGCAGACCTGATGCGCCCACAGACCTCTGTTTGTAGACCCAATGCCCCCAAGACCTCTGTCTGGATACCAAATGCCCCTGCAGACCTCTGTCTACAGTCCCGATGCCCCCATAGACCTCTGTCTGAAGAGCCCATGGCCAAAGTGGACCTCTGTCTGCAGAACCGATGCCTCCACGGACCTCTGTCTACAGAACTGATGCCTTCATGGACCTCTGTCTTTAGACCTGATGCTCCCACATATCTCTCTGTGCAGACACGATGCCCCACAGACCATCAGTCTGCAGACCCGATGCCCCCAGCGGACATCTGTCTGCAGACCTGATGCCCCCACAAAACTCTATCTGCAGACTGATGACCCCACAGACCTCTCTGCAGACCTGATGCCACACAGACCCTGTCTTTTGACCGGATGCCCCCACAGACCTCTGTCTGCAGACACAAATGCCCCCACAGACTTCTGTCTGCAGACCCGATGCCCCCAAGACCTCTGTCTGGAGACCCGATGCCCCCAGCAGAACTCCATCTGCAGACCCAATGCTCACAGCGACCTCTGTCTGCAGACCCAATTCCCCCAGAGTCCTCTGGCTGGAGACCCGATGCCCCCGCAGACCTCTTTCTGCAGACCCGATGCGCACACAGACCTCTGTCTTCAGACACTATGCCTACACAGACCTCTGTCTGCAGACCCGATGCCCGCAGTGACCTCTGTCTGCAGACCCGATGCCCACACAGAAATCTGTCTGCAGACCCGATGCCCCCACTGACCTCTGTCTGCAGACCCGATGCCGCCACAGACCTCTGTCTGCAGACAGGATGCCCCCAGCGGACCTCTGTCTGCAGACCCGATGCCCCCACGGACCTCTGTCTGCAGACCCGATGCCCCCATAGACCTCTGTCTTTAGACCCGATGGCTCCAGGGACCTCTGTCTGCAGACCCGATGCGACCAAAGATCTCTGTCTGTATACCCAATGCCCTCACAGACCTCTGTCTGCAGACCCGATGCCACAACAGACGTCTATCTGCAGACCCGATGACCCACTTATCTCTCTCTGCAGACAGGATGCCCCTTAGACCTCTGTCGGAAGATACGATGCCCCCCACAGACAATCTGTCTGGAGACCGGATGCACTCAGCGGACCTTTGTCTGCAGACCTGAAGTCCCCACGGACCTCTGGCTACAGAACTGATGCCTCCATGGACCTCTGTATTCAGACCCGAAGCCCCCAGTGGACCTCTGTCTGCAGAGCCCATGACCAAAGTGGACCTCTGTCTGCAGACCCGATGGCCCCACAGACCTCTGTCTGCAGACCTGATGCCCCCCAGAGACCTCTGTCTGCAGACCCGATGCACCCACGGACCTCTATCTGCAAACCCAATGCCCCCAGAGTCCTCTGTCTGCAGACCCAATGCGCCCACAGACCTCTGTCTGCAGACCGATGCCCCCAGCGGACCTCCATCTGCAGACCCGATGCTCCCACCGACCTCTGTCTGCAGACCCAATTCCCCCCAGAGACCTCTGGCTGGAGACCCGATGCCCCCGCAGACCTCTTTCTGCAGACCTGTTGCCCACACAGACCTCTGTCTTCAAACCCGATGCCTCCACAGACCTCTGTCTGCAGACCCGATGCCCACAGTGACCTCTGTCTGCAGACCCAATGCCCACACAGAAATCTGACTGCAGACCCGATGCCCTCAGAGACCTCTGTGTGCAGACCCGATGACCCACATATCTCTCTCTGTAGACGCGATGCCCCTTAGACCTCTGTTGGCAGACACGATGCCCGCACGGACGTCTGTCTACAGAACTGATGCCTCCATGGACCTCTGTCTTCAGACCCGATGCCCCCAGAGGCCTCTGTCTGCCGACCCGATGCCCCTAGAGGACCTCTGTATGCAGAACCGATGCTCCCAATGACCACTGTCTGCACACCTGATGCCCCCATAGACCTCTGTCTGCAGACCCGATGCCAACACAGAAATCTGTCTGCAGAACCGATGCCGCCACAGACCTCTGTCTGCAGACCCGATGACCCCACAGACCTCTGTCTGCAGATCGGATGCCCCCAGCAAACCTCTGTCTGCAGACTCGATGCCCTAGCAGACTCTGTCTGCAGAACAGATGCCCCCATAGAAATCTGCCTGCAGACCCGATGCCCCCACAGACCTCTGTCTGCAGACCTGATACCCCCATAGACCTCTGTCTGCAGAACCGATGGTCCCAGAGACCTGTGTCGGCAGACCCCATGCCACCACAGACCTCTGTCTGCGGACACGATGCCCTCCGCAGACCTCGTTCTGGAGAACCGATGTCCTCGCAGACTCTGTCTGCAGTCCAGATGCCCCTGCAGACCTCTGTCTACAGACCTGATGCCAAAATCAGTCGTCTTTCTGCAGACTTGATGCCCCCACCGACATATGTCTGCAGACCCGATGCCCCCACAGACCACTGTCTGCAGAAACGATGCCCCCAGAGACATCTGATTGCAGACCCCATTCCAGCACAGACCTCTGTGTGCAGACCCGATGCCTTAGCAGACTCTTTCTGCAGACCAGATGCCCTAGCATACCTCTGTTTGCAGACCTGATGACCCACGGATCTCTCAATGCAGACGCGATCCCCCTTAGACCTCTGTCTGCAGACTCGATGCCCCCACAGACAATCTGTCTGCAGACCCGATGCTACCAGCAGACATCTGTCTGCAGACCAGTAGCCCAAACAGACCTCTCTCGGCAGACTGATGCCCAAACAGACCTCTGTCTGCAGGCCCGATGCCCCCACGAACCTCTGTCTGGAGACCCAAAGCCCCCACAGACCTCTGTCTGCAGATATTATGCCCCGCAGACTCTGTCTGCAAACCATAACACCGAAGACCTCTGTCTGCAGACCCGATGCCCCCTAAAGACCTCTGTCTGTAGACACGATGCCCCCAGAAACATCTGTCTGCAGACGCGATGCCCACACGAAACTCTGTGTGCAAACCCGATGCCCCCACAGACCTCTGTCTGCAGACCTGATGCCAAAAGGGGTCGTCTCTCTGCAGACCCAATGCCCCCACAGACCTCTGTCTGGAGACCCGATGCCTACACAGACCTCTGTCTGCAGACACAATGCCCCCAGCGGACCTCTGTCTGAAGACCCGATGCTCGCACAGACCTCTCTCTGCATACACGATGCACCACAGATCATCAGTCTGCAGACCCGGTGCCCCCACGGACCTCTGTCTGCAGACCAGATACGCCCACAGACCTCTGTCTGCAGACCCAATGCTCCCACAGACCCGTGTCTGCAGCCCCTATGCTCCACAGACCTCTGTCTGCAGACCCGATGCCCCCACGAACCTCTGACTTTAGACCCGATGGCCCCAGTGACCTCTGTCTGCAGACCCGATGCGACCAAAGATATCTGTCTGTATACCCAATGCCCTTACAGACCTCTGTCTGCAGAACCGATACCACCACAGACCTCTATCTGCAGACCCGTTGCCCCCACAGACCTCTGTGTGCAGACCCAATGACCCACATATCTCTCTCTGTAGACGGGATGCCCCTTAGAACTCTGTCCGCAGACACGATGCCCCCCACAGACAATCTGTCTGCAGACCGGATGCCTTCAGCGGACCTTTGTCTACAGAACTGATGCCTCCATGGACCTCTGTCTGCAGACTCGATGCCAGCACAGACCTCTGTCTACAGAACTGATGCCTCATGGACCTCTGTCTTCAGACCCGATGCCCCCAGAGGCCTCTGTCTGCCGACACCATGCCCCCAGAGGAACTCTGTATGCAGAACCGATGCTCCCAATGACCACTGTCTGCACACCCGATGCCCCCATAGACCTCTGTCTGTAGAACTGATGCCCCCCACAGACCTCCGTCTGCAGACCCGATGCCCACTCAGACCACTGTCTGCAGACCCAATGCTCCCAGAGGCCTCTGTCTGCAGACCAGATATCCCCAGAAGAACTCCGTCTGCAGACCCGATGCCCCCATAGACCTATGTCTACAGACCCACTGCCCCCAGCGAACCCCTGTCTGCATACTTGATGCTCCCCTCAGACCTCTGTCTGCAGATCCAATGCACTAGCAGACTCTGTCTGTAGACCAGATGCCCGTGCAGACTTCTGTCTCCAAACCTGATGCACCCAAAGACCTCTGTCTGCAGACCTGATGCCTCCATAGACCTCTGTCTGCAGACGCGTGCACCCAGAGACTTCTGTCTGCAGACCGGATGCCCCCACAGACCTCTGTCTGTAGACCGGATACCCCCGCAGACTCTGTCTGCAGAGCATGCCCCCACAGACCTCTGTCTCCATACTCAATGCCCCCACAACCTCAGTCTGCAGCTCCGATGCCCCCCACAGACCGTTGTATGCAGAAACGATGCCCTCAGAGACCTCTGTCTGCAGACCCGATGCCCCCCACAGACCTCTGTCTCTAGACTCGAAGCCCCAGCGGACCTCTGTCTGCAGAGCCCATGGCCAAAGTGGACCTCTGTCTGCAGACCCGATGCCCCCACAGACCTCTGTCTGCAGACCTGATGCCCCCAGAGACCTCTGTCTGCAGACCCGATGAACCCAAGGACCTCTATCTGAAAACCGATGCCCCCAGAGACCTCAGTCTTCAGACACGATGCGCCCACAGACCTCTGTTTGTGGACCCAGTGCCCCAAAGACCTCTGTCTGCAGACCCGATGCCCCCACAAACCTCAGTCTGAAGACCCGATGCCACCACAGATCTCTGTCTGCAGACACGATGCCCCCCCTCAGACTTCGTTCTGGAGACCCGATGTCCTCGCAGACTCTGTCTGTAGACCGGATGCCAAAAGGGGTCGTCTGTCTGCAGACCCAATGCACCCAGAGACCACTGTCTGCAGACCCGATGCCCCCACAGACCTCTGTCTGAAAATCGTTGACACCAGTGGACGTCCGTCTGCAGACCCGATTTCCCACAAACCTCTGTCTGCAGACCCGATGCCCCACAGACGTCTGTCTGCAAACCCGATGCCCCCACAGACCTCTGTCTGCAGACCCGAATGCCTGGGGACCTCTGTCTTCAGAATCGATGCCCCCAGAGTCCTCTGTCTGCTGACCTGATGCCTCCACAGACCACTGTATGCAGACCCGATGCACCAGAGACCTTGGTCTGGGGATCCGATGCCCCCACAGAACTCTGTCTGCAGACCCGATGCCCCCAGAGACCTCTGTATGCAGACCCGATGCCTCCATAGACCTCTGTCTGCAGACCCGTGCCCCCAGAGACTTCTGTCTGCAGACCAGATGCCCCCACAGACCTCTGTCTGCAGAAGCGATGCCCCCACAGACCTATTTCTACAGTCCCGATGCCCCCACGGACCTCTGTCTGTAGACCAGATATCCCCATAGACCTCTGTCTGCAGACCCGATGCCCACAGCGGACCTCCGTCTGCAGAACCGATGCCTCCAAAGACCTCTGTTGGCAGACCTGATGCCCCCAGTGACCTCTGTCTGCAGACCCGATGCCCCCATAGAAATCTGTCTGCAGACCTGATACCCCCATTGACCTCTGTCTGCATACCCAATGACCCCACAGACCTCTGTCTTAAGCCCGGATGCAACCAGCGGACCTCTGTCTACAGAACTGATGCATCCTCGGACCTCTGTCTTCAGACCCGATGCCACCACAAACCTCTGTCTGTAGACCCGATGGCCCCAGAGACCTCTGTCTGCAGACCCGATGCCCCCACAGACCTCTGTCTGCAGACCCGATGCCCCTAGAGGACCTCTGTCTGCAGAACCGATTCCCCCCACAGACCACTGTTTGCACACACAATGACCCCATAGACCTCAGTCTGCAGAACCGATTGTCACTCAGACCTCTGTCTGTAGACCCGATGCCGCCAAAGAGCTCTGTCTGCGGACACGATGCCCATGGCAGATCTCGTTCTGGAGACCCGATGCCCTCGCATACTCTGTCTGCAGTCCATATGCCCCTGCAGACCTCTGTCTACAGACACGATGCACCCATAGACCTCTGTCTGCAGACGTGATGCCAAAAGTGGTCGTCTCTTTGCAGACTTGATGCCCCCTCTTACCTATGTCTGCAGAATGAATGCCCCCACAGACCTCTGTCTGCATACCCGATGCCCCCCTGAAGACCACTGTCTGCAGACCCGATTCCTGCACAGACCTCTGTCTGCAGACCCGACGTCCTCAGCGGACCTCTGTCTGCATACCCGATGCCCCCCCCCGCAGACTTCTGTCTGCAGACCTGATGCCCTAGCAGACTCTGTCTGTAGACCAGATACCCACACAGACCTCTGTCTGCAGACACGAAGCCCCCAGGGGACCTCTGTCTGCAGAGCCCATGGCCAAAGTGGACCTCTGTCTGCAGACCTGATGCCCCCCAAAGACCTCTGTCTGCATACCCGATGCCCCCCGCAGACCTCTGTCTGCAGTCCCGATGCCTCCATAGACCTCTGTCTGCAGAACCGATGCAACCACGTACCTCTGTCTGTAGACCAGATACCCCCACAGACCTCTGTCTGCAGACACGAAGCCCCCCAGTGGACCTCTGTCTGCAGAGCCCATGGCCAAAGTGGACCTCTGTCGACAGACCTGATGCCCCCCACAGACCTCTGTCTGCCGACGTGATGCACCCAGAGACCTTTGTCTGCAGACCCGATGCACCCACGGACCTCAATCTGCAAACCCGATGCCCCCAGAGTCCTCTGTCTGCAGACCTGATGCGCCCCACAGACCTCTGTTTGTAGACCCAATGCCCCCAAGACCTCTGTCTGGATACCAAATGCCCCTGCAGACCTCTGTCTACAGTCCCGATGCCCCCATAGACCTCTGTCTGAAGAGCCCATGGCCAAAGTGGACCTCTGTCTGCAGAACCGATGCCTCCACGGACCTCTGTCTACAGAACTGATGCCTTCATGGACCTCTGTCTTTAGACCTGATGCTCCCACATATCTCTCTGTGCAGACACGATGCCCCACAGACCATCAGTCTGCAGACCCGATGCCCCCAGCGGACATCTGTCTGCAGACCTGATGCCCCCACAAAACTCTATCTGCAGACTGATGACCCCACAGACCTCTCTGCAGACCTGATGCCACACAGACCCTGTCTTTTGACCGGATGCCCCCCACAGACCTCTGTCTGCAGACACAAATGCCCCCCACAGACTTCTGTCTGCAGACCCGATGCCCCCAAGACCTCTGTCTGGAGACCCGATGCCCCCAGCAGAACTCCATCTGCAGACCCAATGCTCACAGCGACCTCTGTCTGCAGACCCAATTCCCCCAGAGTCCTCTGGCTGGAGACCCGATGCCCCCGCAGACCTCTTTCTGCAGACCCGATGCGCACACAGACCTCTGTCTTCAGACACTATGCCTACACAGACCTCTGTCTGCAGACCCGATGCCCGCAGTGACCTCTGTCTGCAGACCCGATGCCCACACAGAAATCTGTCTGCAGACCCGATGCCCCCACTGACCTCTGTCTGCAGACCCGATGCCGCCACAGACCTCTGTCTGCAGACAGGATGCCCCCAGCGGACCTCTGTCTGCAGACCCGATGCCCCCACGGACCTCTGTCTGCAGACCCGATGCCCCCATAGACCTCTGTCTTTAGACCCGATGGCTCCAGGGACCTCTGTCTGCAGACCCGATGCGACCAAAGATCTCTGTCTGTATACCCAATGCCCTCACAGACCTCTGTCTGCAGACCCGATGCCACAACAGACGTCTATCTGCAGACCCGATGACCCACTTATCTCTCTCTGCAGACAGGATGCCCCTTAGACCTCTGTCGGAAGATACGATGCCCCCACAGACAATCTGTCTGGAGACCGGATGCACTCAGCGGACCTTTGTCTGCAGACCTGAAGTCCCCACGGACCTCTGGCTACAGAACTGATGCCTCCATGGACCTCTGTATTCAGACCCGAAGCCCCCAGTGGACCTCTGTCTGCAGAGCCCATGACCAAAGTGGACCTCTGTCTGCAGACCCGATGGCCCCACAGACCTCTGTCTGCAGACCTGATGCCCCCAGAGACCTCTGTCTGCAGACCCGATGCACCCACGGACCTCTATCTGCAAACCCAATGCCCCCAGAGTCCTCTGTCTGCAGACCCGATGCGCCCACAGACCTCTGTCTGCAGACCGATGCCCCCAGCGGACCTCCATCTGCAGACCCGATGCTCCCACCGACCTCTGTCTGCAGACCCAATTCCCCCAGAGACCTCTGGCTGGAGACCCGATGCCCCCGCAGACCTCTTTCTGCAGACCTGTTGCCCACACAGACCTCTGTCTTCAAACCCGATGCCTCCACAGACCTCTGTCTGCAGACCCGATGCCCACAGTGACCTCTGTCTGCAGACCCAATGCCCACACAGAAATCTGACTGCAGACCCGATGCCCTCAGAGACCTCTGTGTGCAGACCCGATGACCCACATATCTCTCTCTGTAGACGCGATGCCCCTTAGACCTCTGTTGGCAGACACGATGCCCGCACGGACGTCTGTCTACAGAACTGATGCCTCCATGGACCTCTGTCTTCAGACCCGATGCCCCCAGAGGCCTCTGTCTGCCGACCCGATGCCCCTAGAGGACCTCTGTATGCAGAACCGATGCTCCCAATGACCACTGTCTGCACACCTGATGCCCCCATAGACCTCTGTCTGCAGACCCGATGCCAACACAGAAATCTGTCTGCAGAACCGATGCCGCCACAGACCTCTGTCTGCAGACCCGATGACCCCACAGACCTCTGTCTGCAGATCGGATGCCCCCAGCAAACCTCTGTCTGCAGACTCGATGCCCTAGCAGACTCTGTCTGCAGAACAGATGCCCCCATAGAAATCTGCCTGCAGACCCGATGCCCCCACAGACCTCTGTCTGCAGACCTGATACCCCCATAGACCTCTGTCTGCAGAACCGATGGTCCCAGAGACCTGTGTCGGCAGACCCCATGCCACCACAGACCTCTGTCTGCGGACACGATGCCCTCCGCAGACCTCGTTCTGGAGAACCGATGTCCTCGCAGACTCTGTCTGCAGTCCAGATGCCCCTGCAGACCTCTGTCTACAGACCTGATGCCAAAATCAGTCGTCTTTCTGCAGACTTGATGCCCCCACCGACATATGTCTGCAGACCCGATGCCCCCACAGACCGCTGTCTGCAGAAACGATGCCCCCAGAGACATCTGATTGCAGACCCCATTCCAGCACAGACCTCTGTGTGCAGACCCGATGCCTTAGCAGACTCTTTCTGCAGACCAGATGCCCTAGCAGACCTCTGTTTGCAGACCTGATGACCCACGGATCTCTCAATGCAGACGCGATCCCCCTTAGACCTCTGTCTGCAGACTCGATGCCCCCACAGACAATCTGTCTGCAGACCCGATGCCACCAGCAGACATCTGTCTGCAGACCAGTAGCCCAAACAGACCTCTCTCGGCAGACTGATGCCCAAACAGACCTCTGTCTGCAGGCCCGATGCCCCCACGAACCTCTGTCTGGAGACCCAAAGCCCCCACAGACCTCTGTCTGCAGACCCGATGCCCCCAGCAGGCCTCCATCTACAGACCCGATGCTCCCACCGACCTCTGTCTGGAGAACCAATTCCCCCAGAGACCTCTGGCTGGAGAACCGATGCCCCGCAGACCTCTTTCTGCAGACCCGATGCCCACACAGACCTCTGTCTTCAGACCCGATGCCTCCACAGACCACTATCTGAAGACCCGATGCCCGCAGTGACCTCTATCTGCAGACCCGATGCCCCCACAGAAATCTGCCTGCAGATCCGATGCCCCCATTGACCTCTGTCTGCAGACCCGATTCCCCCATAGACCTCTGACTGCAGACCCGATGTCCCCACAGACCTCTGTCTTAAGACCGGATGCCCCCAGCGGACCTCTGTCTGCAGACCTGATGCACTCACGGACCCCTGTCTACAGAACTGATGCCTGCATGGACTTCTGTCTTCAGACACGATGCACACACAGACCTCTGTCTGTAGATCCGATGGCCCCAGAGACCTCTGTCTGGAGACCCGATGCGGCCACAGACCTCTGTCTGTAAACCCAATGCCCCCACAGACATTAGTCTGCAGACCCGATGCCACCACAGACCTCTGTCTACAGACCCGAACTCCCACAGACCTCTCTCTGCAGAACAGATGCCCCCACAGACCCCTGTCTGCAGACCCGAATCCCCTGTGGACCTCTGTCTGCAGACCCGATGCCCCCAGAATCCTCTGTCTGCGGACCCGATGCCTCCACAGACCACTGTATGCAGACCCGATGACCACAGAGACCTTTGTCTGGGGATCCGATGCCCCCACAGACCTCTGTCTGCAGACCGGATGCCCAAACGGAAATCTGTCTGCAGACCCGATGCCCATACTGACCTCTGTCTGCAGACCCGATGCCCACAGCGGACCTCCGTCTGCAGACGCGATGCCTCCAAAGGCTTCTGTCTGCAGACCCATTGCCCCCAGTGACCTCTGTCTGCAGACCCGATACCCCCACAGAAATCTGTCTGCAAACCCGGTGCCCCATTGACCTCTGTCTGCAGACCCGATTCCCCCATAGACATCTGTATGCAGACCCGATGCCCCCACAGACCTCTGTCTTAAGACCGGATGCCCCCAGAGGACCTCTGTCTGCAGACCCGATGCACTCACGGACCCCTGTCTACAGAACTGATGCCTGCATGGACTTCTGTCTTCAGACACGATGCACCCACAGAAATCTGTCTGCAGACCTGATGCCCCCACAGACATCTGTCTGCAGACCCGAACTCCCACAGACCTCTCTCTGCAGAACAGATGCCCCCAGAGGCCTCTGTCTGCAGACCCGATGCACCCACAGACCTCTGTCTGCAGACCCGATGCCCCCAGAGACCTCTGTCTGCAGAACCGATGGTCCCTCAGCCCTCTGTCTGTAGACCCGATGCCGCCACTGACTTCTGTCTGCGGACACGATGCCCCCGGCAGACCTCGTTCTGGAGACCCGATGCCCTCGCAGACTCTGTCTGCAGTCCAGATGCCCCTGCAGACCTCTGTCTACAGACCCGATGCACCCATAGACCTATGTCGGCAGACCTGATGCCAAAAGCGGACGTCTCTTTGCAGACTTGATGCACCCACCGACCTATATCAGCAGAATCAATGCCCCCAGAGACCTCTGTCTGTAGAACTGAAGACACCACCCGATGCCTACACAGACCTCTGTCTTCAGACACAATGCCCCCAGAGGACCTCTGTCTGAAGACCCGATGCTCCCACAGACCTCTCTCTGCAGACACGATGCACCACAGATCATCAGTCTGCAGAACAGATGCCCCCAGCAAATATCTGTCTGCAGACCTGATGCCCACACAAACCTCTATCTGCAGACTGATGCCCCCACAGACCTCTGTCTGCAAACCCGATGCCCACATAGACCTCTGTCTGCAGACCGATACCCCCACAGACCTCTGTCTGCAGAATGGATGCCCCCAGCGGACCTCTGTCTGCAGACTCGATGCCCTAGCAGACTCTGTCTGCAGAACAGATGCCCCCATAGACCTCTGTTTGCAGACCTGATACCAACAGTGGTCGTCTGTTTGCAGACCCGATGCCCACACAGAAATCTGTCTGCAGAACCGATGCCCCTACTGACCTCTCTCTGCAGACCCGATGCCCCCACAGACCTCTGTCTGCACACGGGATGCCCCCAGCGGACCTCTGTCTGCTGACTCGATGGCCTAGCAGGCTCTGTCTGCAGAACAGATTCCCCCATAGACCTCTGTCTGCAGACCTGATACCAACAGTGGTCGTCTGTCTGCAGACCCGATGCCACCAAAGACCTCTGTCTGTAGAACTGATGTCCCCACGGACCTCCGTCTGCAGACCCGATGCCCCCTCAGACCACTGTCTGCAGACCCAATGCTCCCAGAGGCCTCTGTCTGCAGACCAGATACCCCCAGAAGAACTCTGTCTGCAGACCCGATTCCCCCAAAGACCTATGTCTGCAGACCCACTGCCCCCAGCGGACCCCTGTCTGCATACCCGATGCCCCCGCAGACTTCTGTCTCCAAACCCGATGCACCCAAAGACCTCTGTCTGCAGACCAGATGCCTACAGCGGACGTCTGTCTGCAGACCCGATGCCCACACAGAACTCTGTCCGTAGACCGGATACACCCGCAGACTCTGTCTGCAGAGCATGCCCCCACAGACCTCTGTCTCCATACTCAATGCCCCCACAGACCTCAGTCTGCAGGCCCGATGCCCCCACAGACCTTTGTATGCAGAAATGATGCCCTCAGAGACCTCGGTCTGCAGACCCGATGCCCCCACAGACCCCTGTCTCCAGACTTGAAGCCCCCAGTGGACCTCTGTCTGCAGAGCCCATGGCCAAAGTGGACCTCTGTCTGCAGACCCGATGCCCTCAGAGACCTCTGTCTGCAGACCCGATGCACCCATGGACCTCTATCTGAAAACCGATGCCCCCAGACCTCTGTCTTCAGAACCGATGCGATCACAGACCTCTGTTTGTAGACCCTATTCCCCAAAGACCACTGTCTGCAGACCCGATGCCTTCACAAACCTCAGTCTGAATACCCGATGCCACGACAGACCTCTGTCTGCAGACACGATGCCACTCTCAGACTTCGTTCTGCAGACCCGATGTCCTCGCAGACTCTGTCTGCAGACCGGATGCCAAAAGGGGTCGTCTGTCTGCAGACACAGTGCCCCACAGACCTTTGTCTGCAGACCGCTGTCAACAGACTCGAAGCCCCCAGCGGACCTCTGTCTGCAGAGCCCCTGGCCAAAGTGGACCTCTGTCTTCAGACCCGTTGCCACCACAGACCTCTGTCTACAGACCCGAACTCCCACAGACCTCTCTCTGCGGAACAGATGCCCCCAGAGGCCCTTGTCTGCAGACCCAATGCACCCACAGACCTCTGTCTGCAGACCCAATGCCCCCACAGACCTCTGTCTGCACACCCGATGCCCACATAGACATCTGTCTGCAGAACCGATGGTCCCTCAGCCCTCTGTCTGTAGACCCAATGCCGCCACCGACTTCTGTCTGCGGACACGATGCCCCCGGAAGACCTCGTTCTGGAGACCCGATGCCCTCGCAGACTCTGTCTGCAGTCCAGATGCCCCTGCAGACCTCTGTCTACAGACCCAATGCACCCATAGACATATGTCTGCAGACCTGATGCCAAAAGTGGACGTCTCTTTGCAGACTTGATGCACGGCAGACCTCGTTCTGGAGACCCGATGCCCTCGCAGACACTGTCAGCAGTCCAGATGCCCCTGCAGACCTCTGTCTACAGACCCGATGCACCCATAGACCTATGTCTGCAGACCTGATGCCAAAAGCGGACGTCTCTTTGCAGACTTGATGCCCCCACCGACCGATATCAGCAGAATCAATGCCCCCAGATACCTCTGTCTGCAAACCCGATGTCTCCAGCAGAACTCTGTCTGCATACCCGATGTTCCCCCGCAGACGTCTGTCTGCAGAACCGATGCCCCTAGAGACCTCTGTCTGCAGACCCCATTCCAGCACAGACCTCGGTCTGCAGACCCAATGTCCCCAGCGGACCTCTCTCTGCATACCCGATGCCCCCCCGCAGACCTCTGTCTGCAGACCCGATGCCCTAGCAGACTCTGTCTGCAGACCAGATGCCCCCGCAGACCTCTGTCTACAGAACCGATGCCCCCATAGACCCCGGTCTGCAGACCTAATGTCAAAAGCGCTCGTCTGTCTGCAGACCCGATGCCACCAAAGACCTCTGTCTGTAGAACTGATGCCCCCAGCGGACCTCAGTCTGCAGACCCGATGCCTCCACAGACCTCTGTCTGCAGACACAATGCCCCCAGCGGACCTCTGTCTGAAGACCCGATGCTCCCACAGACTTCTCTCTGCAGACACGATGCACCACAGATCATCAGTCTGCAGACCAGGTGCCCCCAGCGGACATCTGTCTGCAGACCTGATGCCCCCACAAACCTCTATCTGCAGACTGATGACCCCACAGACCTCTCTCGGCAGACCTGATGCCACACAGACCCTGTGCTTTGAACGGATGCCCCCTCACACCTCTGTCTGCAGACTCGATGCCCCCACAGACCTCTGTCTGCAGACCAGATACGCCCACAGACCTCTGTCTGAAGACCCCATGCCAACAGCGGACCTCTGTCTGCAGAACTGATACTCCCACAGACCTCTGTCTGCAGACCCAATTCTCCCAGAGACCTCTGGCTGGAGACCCGATGCGCACAGAGACTTCTTTCTGCAGACCCGATGCCCCCACAGACCTCTTTCTTCAGACCCAATGCCTCCACAGACCTCTGTCTGCAGACCCGATGCCCGTAGTGACCTCTGTCTGCAAACCCGATGCTCACACAGAAATCTGTCTGCCGAACCGATGTCCCCACTGACCACTGTCTGCAGACCCGCTGCCCCCGCAGACCTCTGTATGCAGAACCGATGCCCCCGCAGACATCTGTCTGCAGACCCTATGTCCTTGCAGACTCTGTCTGCAGACCAGATGCCAACGCAGACCTCTGTCCCCATACCCAATGCCCCCACAGACCTCAGTCTGCACACCCGATGCCCCCACTGGACCTCTGTCTGCAGACCCCATGCCCCCACTGGACCTCTGTCTGTAGACCCGATGCCCACACAGTCCTCAGTCTGGAGACCCGATGCCCCCACAGACCTCAGTCTGCAGACCCGATGCCCCCTTCGACCTCTGTCTGCATACCCGAATCCCCCCCTGCAGACTTCGTTTTGCAGACCCGATGCTCCGAGTGGACCTCTGTTTGGAGAGCCGATGGCCAGAGCGAACATCTGTCTGTATAACTTATGCCTCCACAACCTCTATCTGCAGACTATTGACGCCACAGACCACTCTGTGCAGACCTGATGCAACACAGACCCTATCTCTTCACTGGATGCCCCCAGAGACCTCTGTCTGCAGACCCTATGCCCCCAGCGAACATCTGTGTGCAGATCCAATGACTGCACAGACCTCTGTCTGCAGACCTGATGCCACCTCTGACCGCTGTATGCAGACCCGATGCCTCCGCAGACTCTGTCTGTCGAACGGATGTCCCCGCAGACCTCTGTCTCCAAACCTGATGCACCCATAGACCTCTGTCTGCAAACGCGATGCCAACAGTGGTCGTCTGTCTGCAGACCAGATGTTCCCACAGAATCTGTCTGTAGACCATAACCCCACAAACCTCTGTCTCCATACTCAATGTCCCCACAGACCTCAGTCTGCAGACGCGATGACCCCAGTGGACCTCCGTCTGCAGACCCGATGCCCCCGCAGACCTCTGTCTACACACCGGATGCCCCCACAGACCTCTCTATGCAGACTCGATGCCACCACAGACCTCTGTCTGCAGAACCCATGCCTCCACAGACAACTTTCTGCACACCCGATGCCCCCATAGATCTCTGTCTGCAGAACCGATGGTCCCTCAGACCTCTGTCTTTAGACCCGATGCCGCCACAGACCTCTGTCTGCGTACACGATGCTTACGGCAGACCTCGTTCTGGAGACCCGATGCCCGCGCATACTCTGTCTGCAGTCCATATGCCCCTGCAGACCTCTGTCTACAGACCCGATGCACCCATAGACCTCTGTCTGCAGACCTGATGCCAAAAGCGGTCTCTTTGGCAGACTTGATGCCCCCTCCGAACTATGTCTGCAGAATGAATGCCCCCACAGACCTCTGTCTGCCTACACGATGCCCCCCCCGCAGACCTCTGTCTGCAGACCCGATGCCCCCAGAGACCTCTGTCTGCAGAACCCATTCCCGCACAGACCTCTGTCTGCAGACCCGATGTCCCCAGCGGACCTCTCTCTGCATACCCGATGCCCCCCCGCAGACCTCTGTCTGCAGACCTGATGCCCTAGCAGACTCTGTCTGCAGACCAGATGCCCCCGCAGACCTCTGTCTGCAGACCCGATGCCCGTAGTGACCTCTGTCTGCATCCCCAATGCCCACACAGAAATCTGTCTGCAGACCCAATGCCCCCACTGACCTCTGTCTGCAGACTCGATACCCTAGCAGACTCTGTCTGCAGACCAGATTCCCCCGCAGACCTTTGTCTACAGAACCGATGCCCACATAGACCTCTGTCTGCAGACCCGATGCCACCAAAGACCTCTGTCTGTAGAAATGATGCCTCCAGCGGACCTCGGTCTGCAGACCCGATGCCTCCACAGACCTCTGACAGCAGACCAATGCCCCCAGAGGCCTCTGTCTGCAGACCAGATGCTTCCAGGGGACATCTGTCTGCAGATCCGATGCCCCCAAAGACCTAAGTTTGCAGACCCACTGCCCCCAGTGGACCCTTGTCTGCATACCTGATGCCCCCCCGCAGACCTCTGTCTGCAGATCCGATGACTAGCAGACTCTGTCTGTAGAACAGATGCCCCCGCAGACCTCTGTCTCCAAACCCGATGCACCCAAAGACCTCTGTCTGCAGACCCGATGCCTACAGCGGTCGTCTGTCTGCAGACACGATGCCCGCACAGACTTCAGGCTGTAGACCGGATGCCAACGCAGACTCTGTCTGCAGACCATGCCCCCACAGACCTCTGTCTCCATATTCAATGCCCCAACAGAACTCAGTCTGCAGGCCTGATGCTCCCACAGACCTTTGTATGCAGAAATGATGCCCTCAGAGACCTTGTCTGCAGACCCGATGCCCACACAGACTTCTGTCTGCAGACCTGATGCTCTAGCAGACTCTGTCTGTAGACCAGATACCCACACAGACCTCTGTCTGCAGACCCGAAGCCCCCAGTGGACCTCTGTCTACAGATCCAATGGCCAAAGTGGACCTCTGTCTGCAGACCCGATGCCCCCACAGACTTTTGTCTGCAGACCTGATGCCTTCACGGACCTCTGTCTTTAGACCCGATGCTCCCACAGACCTCTCTGTGCAGACACGATGGCCAACAGACCATCAGTCAGCATACCCAAAGCCCCCAGTGGACCTCTGTCTGCAGAGCCCATGGCCAAAGTGGACCTCTGTATGCAGACCCGACGCCCCCACAGACCTCTGTCTGCAGACCTGATGCCCCCAGAGACCTCTGTCTGCAGACCCGATGCACCCACGGACCTCTATCTGCAAACCCGATGCCCCCAGAGTCCTCTGTCTGCAGACCCGATGTGCCCACAGACCTCTGTTTGTAGACCCAATGCCCCCAAGACCTCTCTCTGGATACCCGATGCCCCCACAGAACTCTTTCTGCAAATGCTATGCCCACAGCGGACCTCTGTCTGCAGACCCGATGCGCCCACGGACCTCTATCTACAGAACTGATGCCTTCACGGACCTCTGTCTTTAGACCCGATGCTCCCACAGACCTCTCTGTGCAGACACGATGCCCCACAGACCATCAGTCAGCAGACCCGAAGCCCCCAGTGGACCTCTGTCTGCAGAGCCCATGGCCAAAGTGGACATCTGTCTGCAGACCCGATGCCCCCAGAGACCTCTGTCTGCAGACCCGATGCACCCACGGACCTCTATCTGCAAACCGGATGCCCCCAGAGTCCTCTGTCTGCAGAACCGATGTGCCCACAGACCTCTGTTTGTAGACCCAATGCCCCCAAGACCTCTCTCTGGATACCCGATGCCCCCACAGAACTCTTTCTGCAAATGCGATGCCCCCAGCGGACCTCTGTCTGCAGAACCGATGTCTCCACGGACCTCTGTCTACAGAACTGATGCCTTCACGGACCTCTGTCTTTAGACCCGATGCTCCCACAGACCTCTCTGTGCAGACACGATGCCCCACAGATCATCAGTCAGCAAACCCGAAGCCCCCAGTGGACCTCTGTCTGCAGACCCGATGACCCCACAGACCTCTGTCTGCAGACCTGATGCCCCCAGAGACCTCTGTCTGCAGACCCGATGCACCCATGGACCTCTATCTGCAAACCGGATGCCCCCAGAGTCCTCTGTCTGCAGACCCGATGTGCCCACAGACCTCTGTTTGTAGACCAAATGCCCCCAAGACCTCTCTCTGGATACCCGATGCCCCCACAGAACTCTTTCTGCAAATGCGATGCCCCCAGCGGACCTCTGTCTGCAGACCCGATGCGCCCACGGACCTCTGTCTACAGAACTGATGCCTTCACGGACCTCGGTCTTTAGACCCGATGCTCCCACAGACCTCTCTGTGCAGACACGATGCCCCACAGACCATCAGTCAGCAAACCCGAAGCCCCCAGTGGACCTCTGTCTGCAGAGCCCATGGCCAAAGTGGACCTCTGTCTGCAGACCCGATGCCCCCACAGACCTCTGTCTGCAGACCTGATGCCCCCAGAGACCTCTGTCTGCAGACCCGATGCACCCACGGACCTCTATCTGCAAACCCGATGCCCCCAGAGTCCTCTGTCTGCAGACCCGATGCCCCCACAGACCTCTGTCTGCAGATCCGATGCCACCAGAGGCCTCTGTCTGCAGACCCGATGCCCCTAGAGGACCTCTGTCTGCAGAACCGATGCCTCCACAGACCACTGTCTGCACACCCGATGCCCCCATAGACCTTTGTCTGCAGAACTGTTGGTCCCTCAGACCTCTGTCTTTAGGCCCGATGCCGCCACAGACCTCTGTCTGCGGACACGATGCCCTCCGCAGACCTCGTTCTGGAGAACCGATGCCCTCGCAGACTCTGTCTGCAGTCCAGATGCACCTGCAGACCTCTGTCTACAGACCTGATGCCCACACAGAAATCTGTCTGCAGACCCTATGCCCGTAGTGACCTCTGTCTGCAGACCCGATGCTCACACAGAAATCTGTCTGCAGAACCGATGCCCCCACTGACCTCTGTCTGCAGACTCGATGATCAAACAGACCTCTGGCCTGAGACCCGATGCGCACAGAGACTTCTTTCTGCGGACCCGATGCCCTCAGAGACCTCTGTCTTCAGACCCAATGCCTCCACAGACCTCTGTCTACAGACCCTATGCCCGTAGTGACCTCTGTCTGCAGACCCGATGCTCACACAGAAATCTGTCTGCAGAACCGATGCCCCCACTGACCTCTGTCTGCAGACTCGATGATCAAACAGACCTCTGTCTGCAGACTCGATGCCCTAGCAGACTCTGTCTGCAGAACAGATGCCCCCATAGACCTCTGTCTGCAGACCTGATACCAACAGTGGTCGTCTGTCTGCAGACCCGATGCCACCAAAGACCTCTGTCTGTAGAACTGATGCCCCCAGTGGACCTCCGTCTGCAGACCGGATGCCCCCTCAGAACTCTGTCTGCAGACCCAATGCTCCCAGAGGCCTCTGTCTGCAGACCAGATGCCCCCCGCAGACCTCTGTCTGCAGACCCAATGCCCCCAAAGACCTCTGCCTGCAGGCCGGATGCCAAAAGCGGTCTCTTTGGCAGACTTGATGCCCCCTCCGAACTATGTCTGCAGAATGAATGCCCCCACAGACCTCTGTCTGCCTACACGATGCCCCCCCGCAGACCTCTGTCTCCAGACCCGATGCCCCCAGAGACCTCTGTCTGCAGAACCCATTCCCGCACAGACCTCTGTCTGCAGACCCGATGTCCCCAGCGGACCTCTCTCTGCATACCCGATGCCCCCCCGCAGACCTCTGTCTGCAGACCTGATGCCCTAGCAGACTCTGTCTGCAGACCAGATGCCCCCGCAGACCTCTGTCTGCAGACCCGATGCCCACACAGAAATCTGTCTGCAGACCCGATGCCCCCACTGACCTCTGTCTGCAGACTCGATGCCCTAGCAGACTCTGTCTGCAGACCAGATTCCCCCGCAGACCTTTGTCTACAGAACCGATGCCCACATAGACCTCTGTCTGCAGACCCGATGCCACCAAAGACCTCTGTCTGTAGAAATGATGCCTCCAGCGGACCTCGGTCTGCAGACCGGATGCCCCCTCAGAACTCTGTCTGCAGACCCAATGCTCCCAGAGGCCTCTGTCTGCAGACCCGATGCCTACAGTGGTCGTCTGTCTGCAGACCTGATGCCCCCAAAGACCTCTGTCTGTAGACCGGAAGCCTGCACAGAGTCTGTCTGAAGACCATGCCCCCACAGACCTCTGTCTCCATACTCAATGCCCCCACAGACCTCAGTCTGCAGGCCTGATGCCCCCACAGACCTTTGTATGCAGGAACGATGCCCTCAGAGACCTCTGTCTGCAGACCCGATGCCCCCACAGACCTCTGTCTGCAGACCTGATGTCCCGAGAGACCTCTGTCTGCAGACCCGATGCCCCCACAGACCTCTGTCTGCAGACCTGATGTCCCCAGAGACCTCTATCTGCAGACCCGATGCACCCACGGACCTCTATCTGAAACCCGATGCCCTAAGAGACCTCTATCTTCATTCCCAATGCGCCCACAGACTTCTGTTTGTACAGCCAATGCCCCAAAGACCTCTGTGTGCATACCCGATGCCCCAACAATCCTCAGTCTGAAGACTCGATGCCAACACAGACCTCTGTCTGCAGACACGATACCCCCCTCAGACCTCATTCTGCAGACCCAATGTCCTCGCAGACTCTGTCTGCAGACTGGATGCCAAAAGGAGTCGTCTGTCTGCAGACCCAGTGCCCCCGCAGACCTCTGTCTGCAGACCCGATGCCCCCACAGACCTCTGCCTGCAGGCCGGTTGCCATCCCAGACCTCTGTCTGCAGTCCCAATGCCCCCACAGACCTCTGTCTGCAAATCCGATGACACGACCGGACGTCCGTCTGCAGACCCGATGTCCCACAAACCTCTGTCTGCAGACCCGATACCCCACAGACCTATGTCTGCAGACGCGATGCCCCCAAGACCTCTCTCTGGATACCCGATGCCCCCACAGAACTCTTTCTGCAAATGCGATGCCCCCAGCGGACCACTGTCTGCAGACCCGATGCCTCCACGGACCTCTGTCTACAGAACTGATGCCTTCACGGACCTCTGTCTGTAGACCCGATGCTACCACAGAACTCTCTGTGCAGACACGATGCCCCACAGACCATCAGTCAGCATACCCAAAGCCCCCAGTGGACCTCTGTCTGCAGAGCCCATGGCCAAAGTGGACCTATGTCTGCAGACCCGATGCCCCCACAGACCTCTGTCTGCAGACCTGATGCCCCCAGACACCTCTTTCTGCAGACCCGATGCACCCATGAACCTCTATCTGCAATCCTGATGCCCACAGAGACCTCTGTCTGCAGACCCGATGCGCCCACAGACCTCTGTTTGTAGAACCAATGCCCCCCAAGACCTCTGTCTGGAGACCCGATGCCCCCATAAAACTTTCTGCAGATGCGATGCCCCCAACGGACCTCTGTCTGCAGACCCGATGCCCCCACAGACCTCTGTCTGCAGACCCGAAGCCCCCAGCGGACCTCTGTCTGCAGAGCCCATGGCCAAAGTGGACCTCTGTCTGCAGATCCGATGCCCCCACAGACCTCTGTCTGCAGACCTGATGCCCCCAGAGACCTCTGTCTGCAGACCCGATGCACCCACGGACTTCTATCTGCAAACCCGATGCCCCAGAGTCCTCTGTCTGCAGACCCAATGCACCCACACACCTCTGTTTGTAGACCCAACGCACCCAAGACCTCTGTCTGGAGACCCGATGCCCCCAAAGAACTCTTCCTGCAGATGCGATGCCCCCAGCAGACCTCTGTCTGCAGACTCGATGCCCCCACAGACCTCTGTCTGCAGACCCGAAGCCCCCAGTGCACCTCTGTCTGCAGAGCCCATGGCCAAAGTGGACATCTGTCTGCAGATCCGATGCCCCCACAGACCTCTGTCTGCAGACCTGATGCCCCCAGAGACCTCTGTCTGCAGACCCGATGCACCCACGGACCTCTATCTGTAAACCCGATGCCCCCAGAGAAATTTGTCTGCAGACCTGATGCGCCCACAGACCTCTGTTTGTAGACCCAATGCCCCCATGACCTCTGTCTGGAGACCACATGCCCCTGCAGACCTCTGTCTACAGACCCATTGATCCCATAGACCTCCGCCTGCAGACCTGATGCCAAAAGCGGTCGTCTGTTTGCAGATCCGATGCGTCCACGGACCTCTGTCTACACAACTGATGCCTTCACGGACCTCTGTCTTTAGACCTGATGCCCCCACAGACTTCTGTCTGCAGACCCGATACCCCCACAGACCTCTGTCTGCAGACCCGATGCCTCCAAAGACCTCTGTTTGCAGACCGGATGCCCCCACAGACCTCTGTCTGCAGAACCGATGCCTCCATAGACCTCTGTCTGCAGACTCGATGCCCCCAGAGACCTCTGTCTGCAGACCGGATGCTCCCATAGACCTCTGTCTGCAGACTTGATGCCACCGCAGACCTCTGTCTTCAGACCCGATGCCCCCACAGAAATCTGTCTGCAGACCCGATGCCCCCATTGACGTGTGCCTGAAGACCCAATGAACCCACAGACCTCTATCTTAAGACCTGATTCCCCCGCAGACTTCTGTCTGCAGACCTGATGCCCTAGCAGACACTGTCTGCAGACCGACCAGATGCCCCCACAGACCTCTGTCTACAGAACCGATGCCCCCATTGACCTCTGTCTGCAGACCTGATGTCAAAAGCGGTCGTCTGTCTGCAGACCCGATGCCACCAAAGACCTCTGTCTGTAGAACTGATGCCCCCAGCGGATCTCCATCTGCAGACCTGATGCCTCCACAGACCTCTGTCTGCAGACATGTTGCCCCCAGCGGACCTCTGTCTGAATACCCGATGCTCCCATAGACCTCTCTCTGCAGACACGATGCACCACAGATCATCAGTCTGCAGACCGGATGCCCCAGCGAACATATGTCTGCAGATCTGATGCCCCCACAAACCTCTATCTGCAGACTGACAACCCCACAGACCTCTCCCTGCAGTCCTGATGCCACACAGACCCTTTTTTTTGACCTGATGCCCCCCAGACCTCTGTCTGCAGATTCGATGCACCCACAGACCTCTGTCTGCAGAACCCATGCCCCCCAGAACTCTGTCTTCAGACCCAATGCCTCTACAGACCTCTGTCTGGAGACCCGATGCCCACAGTGACCTCTATCTGCATACCCGATGCCCACACAGAAATCTGTCTGCAGAACCGATGCCCCCACTAACCTCTGTCTGCAGACCCGATGCCCCCACAGACCTCTGTCTGCAGAACCGATGCCCCCATAGACTCCCGTCTACAGACCTGATGTCAAAAGCGGTCGTCTGTCTGCAGACCCTTTCCACCAAAGACCTATGTCTGCAGACACAATGCCCCCAGCGGACCTCTGTCTGAAGACCCTATGCTCCCACAGACCTATCTCTGCAGACACGACGCACCACAGATCATCAGTTTGCAGACCTGTTGCCCCCAGAGGACATCTATCTGCAGACCTGATGCCCCCACAAACCTCTATCTGCAGACTGATGACCCCACAGAACTCTCTCTGCAGACCTGATGCCACACAGACCCTGTGTTTTGACCGGATGCCCCTACATACCTCTGTCTGCAGACCCGATGCCACCACAGACCTCTGTCTGCAGACTCGATGCCCATACAGACCTGTGTCTGCAGACCCGATGCCCACAGCGGACCTCCGTCTGCAGAACCGATGCTCCCACAGACCTCTGTCTGCAGACCCAACTCTCCCAGAGACCTCTGGCTGGAGACCCGATGCACACAGAGACTACTTTCTGCAGACCCGATGCCCCCAGAGTCCTCTGTCTTCAGACCTGATGCCTCCAAAGACCTCTGTCTGCAGACCCTATGCCCGTAGTGACCTCTGTCTGCAGACCCGATGCTCACACAGAAATCTGTATGCAGAACCGATGCCCCCACTGACCTCTGTCTGCAGACTCGATGCCCTAGCAGACTCTGTCTGCAGAACAGATGCCCCCATAGACCTCTGTCTGCAGACCTGATACCAAGAGTGGTCGTCTGTCTGCAGACCCGATGCCACCAAAGACCTCTGTCTGTAGAACTGATGCCCCCAGTGGACCTCCGTCTGCAGACCGGATGCCCCCTCAGAACTCTGTCTGCAGACCCAATGCTCCCAGAGGCCTCTTTCTGCAGACCAGATGCCCCCTGAGGAACTCCGTCTGCAGTCCCGATGCCCCCAAAGACCTATGTCTGCGGATCCGATGCCCTTGCAGACTCTGTCTGTAGACCAGATGCCCCCGTAGACTTCTGTCTCCAAACCCGATGCACCCAAAGACCTCTGTCTGCAGACCCGATGCCTACAGTGGTCATCTGTCTGCAGACCTGATGCCCCCAAAGACCTCTGTCTGTAGACTGGAAGCCTGCACAGAGTCTGTCTGAAGACCATGCCCCCACAGACCTCTGTCTCCATACTCAATGCCCCCACAGACCTCAGTCTGCAGGCCTGATGCCCCCACAGACCTTTGTCTGCAGGAACGATGCCCTCAGAGACCTCTGTCTGCAGACCCGATGCCCCCACAGACCTCTGTCTGCAGACCTGATGCCCCCAGAGACCTCTGTCTGCAGACCCGATGCACCCACGGACCTCTATCTGCAAACCCGATGCCCAAGAGACCTCTGTCTTCAGACCCAATGCTCCCACAGACCTCTGTCTGTAGACCCAATGCCCCAAAGACCTCTGTCTGCAGACCCGATGCCCCAACAAACCTCAGTCTGAAGACTCGATGCCACCACAGACCTCTGTCTGCAGACCGGATACCCCCCTCAGACCTCGTCTGCAGACCCGATGTCCTCGCAGACTCTGTCTGCATACTGGATGCCAAAAGGGTCGTCTGTCTGCAGACCCAGTGCCCCCGCAGACCTCTGTCTGCAGACCCGATGCCCCCACAGACCTCTGCCTGCAGACCCGATGCCATCCCAGACCTCTGTCTGCAGTCCCAATGCCCCCCACAGACCTCTGTCTGCAAACCCGATGACACGAGCGGACGTCCGTCTGCAGACCCGATGTCCCACAAACCTCTGTCTGCAGACCCGTTGCCCCACAGACCTCTGTCTGCAGACCCGATGCTCCCAGAGACCCCTGTCTGCAGACCCGAACCACTGTGGACCTAAGTCTGCAGAGCCCACGGCCAAAGTGGACCTCTGTCTGCAGACCCGATGCCCCCACAGACCTCTGTCTGCAGACCTGATGCCCCCAGACACCTCTTTCTGCAGACCCGATGCACCCATGAACCTCTATCTGCAATCCTGATGCCCACAGAGACCTCTGTCTGAAGACCTGATGCCCCTACAGACCTCTGTTTGTAGAACCAATGCCCCCCAAGACCTCTGTCTGGAGACCCGATGCCCCCACAAAACTCTTTCTGCAGATGCGATGCCCCCAACGGACCTCTGTCTGCAGACCCGATGCCCCCACAGACCCCTGTGTGCAGACCCGAATCCCCTGTGGACCTCTGTCTGCAGAGCCCATGGCCAAAGTGGACCTCTAACTGCAGACACGATGCCCCCACAGACCTCTGTCTGCAAACCTGATGCCCCCAGACACCTCTTTCTGCAGACCCGATGCACCCACGAACCTCTATCTGCAATCCTGATGCCCACAGAGACCTCTGTCTGCAGATCCGATGCCCCCACAGACCTCTGTCTGCAGACCTGATGCCCCCAGAGACCTCTGTCTGCAGACCCGATGCACCCACGGACTTCCCGTCTGCAAACCCGATGCCCCAGAGTCCTCTGTCTGCAGACCGGATGCCCCCATAGACCTCTGTCTGCAGACTCGATGCCCCCGCAGACCTCTGTCTTCAGACCCGATGCCCCCACAGAATTCTGTCTGAAGACCCGATGCCCCCATTGACCTCTGTCTTCAGACCCGATTCCCCCATAGACCTCTGCCTGAAGACCCAATGAACCCACAGACCTCTATCTTAAGACCCGATTCCCCTGCAGACTTCTGTCTGCAGACCTGATGCCCTAGCAGACACTGTCTGCAGACCAGATGGCCCCGCAGACCTCTGTCTACAGAACCGATGCCCCCATTGACCTCTGTCTGCAGACCTGATGTCAAAAGCGGTCGTCTGTCTGCAGACCCGATGCCACCAAAGACCTCTGTCTGTAGAACTGATGCCCCCAGCGGATCTCCATCTGCAGACCTGATGCCTCCAGAGACCTCTGTCTGCAGACAAGTTGCCCTCAGCGGACCTCTGTCTGAATACCCGATGCTCCCATAGACCTCTCTCTGCAGTCCTGATGCCACACAGACCCTTTTTTTTTACCTGATGCCCTTCAGACCTCTGTCTGCAGATCCGATGCGCCCACAGACCTCTGTCTGCAGAACCCATGCCCCCCAGACCTCTGTCTTCAGACCCTATGCCTCTACAGACCTCTGTCTGCAGACCCGATGCCCATAGTGACCTCTGTCTGCATACCTGATGCCCACACAGAAATCTGTCTGCAGAACCGATGCCCCCACTAACCTCTGTCTGCAGACCCGATGCCCCCACAGACCTCTGTCTGCAGACCGGATGCCCCCAGCGGACCTCTGTCTGCAGACTCGATGCCCTAGCAGACTCTGTCTGCAGACCAGATTCCCCCGCAGACCTCTGTGTTCAGACCCGATGCCCCCATAGACCTCTGTCTGCAGACCCGATGCCACCAAAACCTCTGTCTGTAGAACTGATGTCTCCAGCAGACCTCGGTTTGCAGACCCGATGCCTCCACAGACCTCTGTCTGCAGACCTGATGCCCCCAGAGGACCTCTGTCTGCAGAGCCTATGGCCAAAGTGGACCTCTGTTTGCAGACCCGATGCCCCCACAGACCTCTGTCTGCAGACCTGATGCCCCCAGAGACCTCTGTCTGCAGACCCGATGCACCCACGGACCTCTATCTGCAAACCCGATGCCCCCAGAGTCCTCTGTCTGAGGACCCGATGCCCCCACAGACCTCTGTCTGCAGATCCGATGCCACCAGAGGCCTCTGTCTGCAGACCCGATGCCCCTAGAGGACCTCTGTCTGCAGAACCGATGCCTCCACAGACCACTGTCTGCACACCCGATGCCCCCATAGACCTTTGTCTGCAGAACTGTTGGTCCCTCAGACCTCTGTCTTTAGGCCCGATGCCGCCACAGACCTCTGTCTGTGGACACGATGCCCTCCGCAGACCTCGTTCTGGAGACCCGATGCCCTCGCAGACTCTGTCTGCAGTCCAGATGCACCTGCAGACCTCTGTCTACAGACCTGATGCCAAAAGCGGTCGTCTTTCTGCAGACTTGATGCCCCCACTGACCTATGTCTGCCGACCCGATGCCCCCAAAGACCTCTGTCTGCAGAACCGATGCCCCAGAGGCCTCTGTCTGCAGAACCGATGCGCCCACAGACCTCTTTCTGCAGATTCGATGCCCCTACAGACCTCTGTCTGCAGATCCAATGACCCCAGAGGCCTCTGTTTGCAGACCCGATGCCCTTAGAGGACCTCTTTCAGCAGAACCTATGCCCACACAGACCACTGTCTGCACACCCGATGCCCCCATAGACCTCTGTCTGCACAACCGATGGTCCCACAGACCTCTGTCTGCAGACGCGTAGACGCCACAGACCTCTGTCTGCGGACACGTTGCCCTCCGCAGACCTCGTTCTGGAGACCCGATGCCCTCGAAGACTCTGTCTGCAGTCCAGATGCCCCTGCAGTCCTCTGTCTACAGACCTGATGCCAAAAGCAGTCGTCTTTCTGCAGACTTGATGCCCCCACCGACCTATGTTTGCAGACCTGATGCCCCCAGAGACCCCTGTCTGCAGACCAGAATCCTCTGTGGACCTCTGTCTGCAGTCCCGATGCCCCCAGAATCCTCTGTCTGCAGACCTGATGCCTCCACAGACCATTTTATGCAGACCCGATGACCACAGAGACCTTTGTCTGGGGATCCAATGCCTCCATAGACCCCTGTCTGCAGACCCGATGCCCCCACGGACCTCTGTCTGTAGACAAGATACAACCACTTCTTCCTGCAGACCCGATGCCCCCAGCAGACCTCCGTCTGCAGACCCGATGCTCCCAGTGGACATCTGTCTGCAGACCTGATGCCCCCACAAACCTCTATCTGCAGACTGATGACCCCATAGACCTCTCTCTGCAGACCTGATGCCACACAGACCCTGTCTTTTGACCGGATGCCCCCACAGACCTATGTCTGCAGACCCGATGCCCTCAGCAGACCTCCATCTGCAGACCCGATGCTTTCACCGACCTCTGTCTGCAGACCCAATTCCCCCAGAGACCTCTGGCTGGAGACCCGATGCCCCCGCAGACCTCTTTCTGCAGACCCGATGCCCATACAGACCTGTGTCTGCAGACCCGAGGCCCACAGCGGACCTCCGTCTGCAGAACCGATGCTCCCACAGACCTCTTTCTGCAGACCCAATTCTCCCAGAGACCTCTGGCTGGAGACCCGATGCGCACAGAGACTTCTTTCTGCAGACCCGATGCCCCCAGAGACCTCTGTCTTCAGACCCGATGCCTCCACAGACCTCTGTCTGCAGACCCTATGCCCGTAGTGACCTCTGTCTGCAGACCCGATGCTCACACAGAAATCTGTCTGCAGAACCGATGCCCCCACTGACCTCTGTCTGCAGACTCGATGATCAAACAGGCCTTGTCTGCAGACTCGATGCCCTAGCAGACTCTGTCTGCAGAACAGATGCCCTCATAGACCTCTGTCTGCAGACCTGATACCAAGAGTGGTCGTCTGTCTGCAGACCCGATGCCACCAAAGACCTCTGTCTGTAGAACTGATGCCCCCAGTGGACCTCCGTCTGCAGACCGGATGCCCCCTCAGACCTCTGGCTGCAGACCCAATGCTCCCAGAGGACTCTGTCTGCAGACCAGATGCCCCCTGAGGAACTCCGTCTGCAGACCCAATGCCTACAGTGGTCGTCTGTCTGCAGACCTGATGCCCCCAAAGACCTCTGTCTGTAGACCGGAAGCCTTCGCAGAGTCTGTCTGAAGAACATGCCCCCACAGACCTCTGTCTCCATACTCAATGCCCCCACAGACCTCTGTCTGCAGACCCGATGCCCCCACAGACCTCTGTCAGCAGACCTGATGTCCCCAGAGACCTCTGTCTGCAGACCCGATGCACCCACGGACCTCTATCTGAAACCCGATGCCCTAAGAGACCTCTATCTTCAGACCCAATGCGCCCACAGACCTCTGTTTGTAGACCCAATGCCCCAAAGACCTCTGTCTGCAGACCCGATGCCGCAACAAACCTCAGTCTGAAGACTCGATGCCAACACAGACCTCTGTCTGCAGACAGGATACCCCCCTCAGACCTCGTTCTGCAGACCCGATGTCCTCGCAGACTCTGTCTGCAGACTGGATGCCAAAAGGGGTCGTCTGTCTGCAGACCCAGTGCCCCCGCAGACCTCTGTCTGCAGACCCGATGCCCCCACAGACCTCTGCCTGCAGACCGGATGCCATCCCAGACCTCTGTCTGCAGTCCCAATGCCCCCACAGACCTCTGTCTGCAAACCCGATGACTCGAGCGGACGTCCGTCTGCAGACCCGATGTCCCTCAAACCTCTGTCTGCAGACCCGATGCCCCACAGACCTCTGTCTGCAGACCCGATGCCCCCACAGACCCCTGTCTGCAGACCCGAATCCCCTGTGTACCTCTGTCTGCAGAGTTCATGGCCAAAGTGGACCTCTGTCTGCAGACCCGATGCCCCCACAGACCTCTGTCTGCAGACCTGATGCCCCCAGCGACCTCTTTCTGCAGACCCGATGCACCCATGAACCTCTATCTGCAATCCTGATACCCACAGAGACCTCTGTCTGCAGACCCGATGGGCCCACAGAACTCTGTTGTAGAACCAATGCCCTCCAAGACCTCTGTCTGGAGACCCGATGCCCCCACAAAACTCTTTCTGCAGATGCGATGCCCCCAACGGACCTCTGTCTGCAGACCCGATGCCCCCACAGACCTCTGTCTGCAGACCCGACGCCCCGAGCGGACCTCTGTCTGCAGAGCCCATGGCCAAAGTGGACATCTGTCTGCAGATCCGTTGCCCCCACAGACCTCTGTCTGCAGACCTGATGCCCCCAGAGACCTCTGTCTGCAGACCCGATGCACCCACGGACTTCTATCTGCAAACCCGATGCCCCAGAGTCCTCTGTCTGCAGACCCGATTCGCCCACACACCTCTGTTTGTAGACCCAATGCACCCAAGACCTCTGTCTGGAGACCCGTTACCCCCACAGAACTCTTCCTGCTGATGCGATGCCCCCAGCAGACCTCTGTCTGCAGACTCGATGCCCCCACAGACCTCTGTCTGCAGACCCGAAGCCCCCAGTGCACCTCTGTCTGCAGAGCCCATGGCCAAAGTGGACCTCTGTCTGCAGACCCGATGCCCCCACAGACCTCTGTCTGCAGACCTGATGCCCCCAAAGACCTCTGTCTGCAGACCCGATGCACCCACGGACCTCTATCTGCAAACCAGATGCCCCCAGAGACCTTTGTCTGCAGACCTGATGCGCCCGCAAACCTCTGTTTGTAGACCCAATGCCCCCAAGACCTCTGTCTGGAGACCACATGCCCCTGCAGACCTCTGTCTACAGACCCAATGATCCCATAGACCTCCGTCTGCAGACCTGATGCCAAAAGCGGTCGTCTGTCTGCAGATCCGATGCGTCCACGGACCTCTGTCTACACAACTGATGCCTTCACGGACCTCTGTCTTTAGACCTGATGCCCCCACAGACTTCTGTCTGCAGACCCGATGCCCCCACAGACCTCTGTGTGCAGACCCGATGAAAGCACAGACTTACGTCTGCATATCCGACGCCCCCACAGAACTGTGTCTGCGGACCTGATGCCCCCAGTAGACCTCTGTCTGCAGACCGGATGCCCCCACAGACCTCAGTCTGCAGACCCGTTGCCTTCTCAGACCTCTGTCTGCAGATCTGATGCCCCCACAGACCTCTATTTGCAGACATGATGCCCCCACAGAACTCTCTCTGCAGACCTGACGCCCCACAGACTCTGTCTGCATAACTGATGCCCCCACAGACCTCTATCTCCAGACCCAATGCCAGCACAGACCTCTGTCTTCAGACCCAATGCCCCACAGACCTCTGTCTGCAGAACTGATACCCCCACAGACCTCTGTGTGAAGACCCGATGTCCCCACCGCCCCTCTGTCTGCAGACCTGATGCCCACAAAGACCTCTTTCTGCAGATCTGATGCCCCCACAGACCTCTTTCTGCAGACCTTATTCCCCCTTCCAGGCCTCTGTCTGCAGACCCGATGCCAACACATTCCCCTGTCTGTAGACCCGATGACCCCACAGACCTCTGTTTTCAGACCCATTGCCCCTGCAACCTCTGTCTGCAGAACTGATGTACCACACTCTCTGTCTGGAGACATGATGCCCCCACGGAACTCTGTCTGCAGACTCGATGACAGCACAGACCTTTCTCTGCAGAACCGATGCCCCCAAAGATCTCTCTCTGCAGAACTGATACCCCAAAGACCTCTGTGTGAAGACCCGATGACAGCACAGACCTCTGTCTGCAGACGCGATGCACCCACAACCTCTTTGTGCAGACCCGATGCCCCCGCAGACCTCTGTCTGTGGACCCGATGCCCCACAGACCTCGGTCTACAGCCCCAATGACAGCACATACCTCTGTCTGCAGAATCGATGCCCCCACAGTCTTCTGTATGCAGAACCGATGCCCTCAGCGGACCTCTGTGTGCAGACACGATGCCCAAACAGGCCTCTGTGTGCAGACCCGTTGCCCCCAGCGGACCTCTGTGTGCAGACCCGATAACAGCACAGACCTCTGTGTGCAGACCCGATGACAGCACAGACCTCTGTCTGCAGACCCGATGCCCCCACAGACGTCTGTCTGCAGACGCAATGCCCACAGCTGACCTCTGTGTGAAGACCTGATGCCCCCACAAATCTCTCTCTGCAGACACGATGAACCCACAGACCTATGTCTGCAGAACCAATGCCCCAGCGGACCGCTGTCTGCATACCCGATGCTCCCACAGACCTCTGTCTGCAGAATCGATGCCCCCACAGACCTTGTGTGCAGACCCAATGACAGCACAGACCTCTGTCTGCAGACCCGATGCACCCAGAGACGTCGATCTGCAGACGCGATACCCCTGGTGGACCTCTCTGTGTAGACCCAATAACAGCACAGACCTCTATCTGCAGAAGCGAAGCCCAGACAGAAGTCTGTCTGCAGACCCAATGCCCCCAGCACACCTCTGTGTGCAGACCCGATGACAGCACAGACCTCTGTCTGCAGACCCGAAGCCCAGTCAGGTGTCTGTCTGTAGATCCGATGCCCCCAGCAGACCTCTGTCTGCAGACCTTATGCCCCCACAGAGCTCTTTCTGCAGACACGATGCCCCAGAGACCTCTTTCTGCAGAACCAATGCCCAGCAAACCTCTGTCTGCAGACCCGATGCCCCCACAGAGGTCGGTCTGCAGACCCGATGCCCCCAGCGGACCTATGTGTGCAGACCCGATGTTCCCAAAGACCTCTGTGTGGAGACCCTATGACAACACAGACCTCTGTCTGAGGACCCGATGCCCCCACAGACGTCTGTCTGTAGACCCAATGCCCCCAGCGGACCTCTGTGTGCAGACCTGAAGACAGCACAGACCTATGGGTGCAGACGTGATGCCCCCACAGACCTCTAAGTGCAGACCCGATGACAGCACACACCTCTGTGTGCAGACCCGATGCCCCCACAGATATCTGTCTGCAGAACCGAAGCCCCCAGAGGACCTCTGTGTGCAGACCCGATGACAGCCCAGACCTCTGTGTGCAGATCGATGCCCCCACTGAACGCTGTGTGCAGACCGATGACAGCACAGACATCTGTCTACAGACCCGATGCACCCACAGACGTTTTTCTGCAGACCCGATGCCCCCAGCGGACCTCTGTGTACAGAATCGATGGACCCACAGACCTCTGTGTGCAAACCCAAAGCACCCACAGACTTCTGTGGGCAGACCCGATGACATCACAGACCTCTGTATGCAGACCCGATGACAACACAGACCTCTGTCTGGAGACAGAGTGCCACCAGCGGACCTCTGTCTGCAGACCCGAATCCCCCACAGACCTCTGTCTGCAGACACGAGGCCCCCACAGACCTCTGTGTGCAGACCCGATGACAGCACAGACCTCTGTCTGAGGACCCGATGCCCCCACAGATCCTCTGTCTGCAGACGCGATGCCCCCACAGACCACTGTATGCAGACCCGATGCCCCCATTGGATCTCTATCTGCAGACCGGATGCCCCCACAGACCTCTGTCTGCAGATCTGATGCTCCCACAGACCTCTCTTTGCAGATCTGATGCCACCCACAGAACTCTCTCTGCAGACCAGATTCCCCACAGACTCTGTCTGCATACCCGATGCCCCCACAGACCTCTGTCTGCAGACCCGATGCCTCCAGCGAACCTCTGTCTGCAGACCCTGATGCCCCGACAGACCTCTGTCTGCAGACCCGATGCCTCCACAGACCACTGTCTGCAGAACTGATGCCCCCACAGATCCTCTGTCTGCAGACGCGATGCCCCCACAGACCTCTCTTTGCAGATCTGATGCCACCCACAGAACTCTCTCTGCGGACCAGATTCCCCACAGACTCTGTCTGCATACTCGATGCCCCCAGCGGACCTCTGTGTGCAGACCCGAAGACAGCACAGACCTATGGGTGCAGAGGTGATACCCCCACAGACCTCTAAGTGCAGACCCGATGACAGCACACACCTCTGTGTGCAGACCCGATGCCCCCACAGATATCTGTCTGCGGAACCGAAGCACCCAGCGGACCTCTGTGTGCAGACCCGATGACAGCCCAGACCTCTGTCTGCAGATCGATGCCCCCACTGACCGCTGTGTGCAGACAGATGACAGCACAGACATCTTTCTACAGACCCGATGCACCCACAGACGTCTTTCTGCAGACCTGATGCCCACAGCGGACCTCTGTGTACAGACTTGATGGACCCACAGACCTCTGTGTGAAGACCCAAAGCACCCACAGACCTCTGTGTGCAGACCCGATGACATCACAGACCTCCGTATGCAGACCCGATGACAACACAGACCTCTGTCTGCAGACCTGAAGCCCAGTCAGGTGTCTGTCTGTAGATCCTATGCCCCCAGCAGACCTCTGTCTGCAGACCTTATGCCCCCACAGAGCTCTTTCTGCAGACACGATGCCCCAGAGACCTCTTTCTGCAGAACCAATGCCCAGCAAACCTCTGTCTGCAGACCCGATGCCCCCACAGAGGTCGGTCTGCAGACCCGATGCCCCCAGCGGACCTATGTGTGCAGACCCGATGTTCCCAAAGACCTCTGTGTGGAGACCCTATGACAACACAGACCTCTGTCTGAGGACCCGATGCCCCCACAGACGTCTGTCTGTAGACCCAATGCCCCCAGTGGAACTCTGTGTGCAGACCCGAAGACAGCACAGACCTATGGGTGCAGACACGAGGCCCACACAGACCTCTGTGTGCAGACCCAATGCCCCCACAGACCATTGTTTGCAGACCCGATGACCCTTTGATCTCTGTCGGCAGACCTGATGCCCCCACTGGACATCTGTCTGCAGAATCGATGACCCACAGACATCTCTCGGCAGACTGATGCCCCCACAGACCTCTCTCTGCAGATCTGATGCCCCACAGACCCTGTCTGTTGAACGGATGCCACCACAGTCCTCTGTCTGCAGACACAATGCCAGCAGAGACCCCTATCTGCAGACCCGATGCCCCGAAAGACCTCTGTCTGCAGACCCACTGCCCCCAGCAGAACTCTCTCTGCAGACCCGATGCCTGCGCAGAATCTGTCTGAAGACCAGAAGACCACGGAGACCTCTGTCTGCAGACCCGATGCCCCCACAAACCTCTGTCTGCAGACACAATGCCTCCACAGACGTCTGTCGGCAGTCCCGATGCCCCCAGCGGACCTCCGTCTGCAGACCCAATGCCAGCAGAGACCCCTATCTGCCGACGCGATGCCCCGAAAGACCTCTGTCTGCAGACCCACTGCCCCCAGCAGAACTCTGTCTGCAGACCCGATGCCTGCGCAGACTCTGTCTGAAGACCAGAAGCCCCCACAGACCTCTGTCTGCAGACACGATGCCCTCACACTCCCCTGTCTGCAGACCTGATGCCCCCACTGACCGCTGTATGCAGACCTGATGCCCCCGCAGACTCTGTCTGTTCACCAGATGTCCCCGCAGACCTCTGTCTCCAAATCTGATGCACCCATAGACCTCTGTCTGCAGACCCGATGCCAACAGTGCTTGTCTGTCTGCAGACCGGATGCCCCCGCAGAATCTGTCTGTAGACCATACCCCCGCAAACCTCTGTCTCCATACTCAATGTCACCACAAACCTCAGTCTGCTGACGCGATGACCCCAGTGGACCTCCGTCAGCAGACCCGATGCCCCAAGCTGACCTCCCTCTGCAGACACAATGGCACCACAGACCTCTGTCTACAAACCTGATGCCATCACAAGCCTCTTTCTGCAGACCCGATGAACCCACAGACCTCTGTCTGCAGACCAGATGCCCCCAGCGCACCTCTGTCAGCAGACCTGATGCCCCCACAGACCTCTCTCTGCAGAAACGGTGCCCCACAGACCCTCTGTCTGCAGAACCGATGTCCCCAGCAGACCTCTGTCTGCAGACCCGATGCCTCCGCAGACTCTGTCTGCAGACCTGATGCCCAGACTGACCTCTGTCTGCAGACCCGATGCCCTCACAGACTCTGTCTGCAGAACCAATGCCACGACAAACGTCAGTCTGGAGACCCGATGATCCCAGAGACCTTTGTCTGCAGACACGATGCCCCCTGCAGAACTCTGTCTGAAAACCCAATGCCCTCACAGACTCTGTCTGCAGACCAGATGCCCCCGCAGACCTCTGTCTACAGACCAGAAGCCCACATAGATCACTGTGTGCAGACCTGATGCTGACAGCGGTCGTCGGTCTGCAGACCCGATGCGCCCTCAGACCTCTATCTGCAGACCCGATGCCCATGCAGACCTCTGTCTCCATAACAGATGCCCCCACAGAACTCAGTCTGCGGACCCGATGTCCTTACAGAGCTCGATCTGCAGGACAAATGCCCCCACACACCTCTGTCTGCAGACCCGATGCCCCCACAAACCTTTGTTTGCAGACCCGTTGCAGCCCAGACTTCTGTCTGCAGACCCGATGCCCCCGCAGACTCTGTCTGCAGACCATACCCCCGCAGACCTCTGTCTCCATACTCAATGTCCTCACAGACCTCAGTCTGCATGCCCGATGACCCCAGCGGACCTCTGTCTGCAGACCCGATGCCCCCACAGACCTCTGTCTGCAGACCAGATGCCCCCAGAGGACCCCTGTCTGCAGACCAGATGCCCCAACAGGCCCTCTGTCTGCATACCCAATGCCCTCACAGACCTATGTCTGCAGACCAGATGCCCCTGCAGACCTCTGTCTAAGGACCAGATGCCCCCATAGACCTCAGTGTGCAGACCAGATGCCGACAGCGGTCGTCGGTCTGCAAACCCGATGCGCCCTCAGACTTCTGTCTGTATACCATGCCCTGCAGACCTCTGTCTCCATACCCAATGCCCCCATAGACCTCAGTCTGCAGACCTGATGCCCACACATACGTCTGTCTGCAGTCTCGATGCCCAGACAGACCTCTGTCTGCAGACCTCATGCCTTCAGCGGACATCTGTCTGTAGACCCGAAGCCCCCACGGACCTCTGTCTGCAGACCCGAAGCCCCCACAGACCTCTGTCTGCAGACATGATGCCCCCAGAGACCTCTGTCTGCATATGCGATGCCCCCGCAGAACTCTGTCTGCAGACACGATGCCCCAAGAGACCTGTGTCTGCAGACCCGATGCCCACACATACCTCTGTCTGCAGACCAGATGCCCCCACAGACCTCTGTCTGCATACGCGATGCCCCCACAGACCTCTGTCTGAATACACGATGCCACCAGCGGACCTCTGTCTGCGGACCCGATGCCCCCACAGACGTCTGTCCGCAGACCCGATGACTCCACAGACCTCTGTCTGTAGACCCGATGCCCCCCCTCAGACCTTGTTCTACAGACACAACGTCCTCGCAGACTCTGTCTGCAGACCAGATGCCCCCGCAGACCTCTGTCTACAGACCCGATGCACCCATAGACCCTCAGTCTGCAGACCTGATGCCCCCATCGGACATCTGTCTGTAGACCTGATGCCCAAACAGACCTCTATCTGCAGACTAATGACCCCATAGACCTCTCTGTGCAGACCTGATGCCACACAGAACCTGTCTGTTGACCGGATGCCCACACAGACCTATGTAAGCAGACCCAATGCCAGCACAGACCTCTTTCTGCAGACCGGATGCCACAACAGACCACTGTCTGCAGACCCACTGCCCCCAGCTGACCTCTATCTGCAGACCCGATTCCCCCTCAGATTCTGTCTGTAGACAAGATGCCCCGGCAGACTTCTGTCTCCAAAACCGATGCACGTGTAGACCACTTTCTGCATACACGATGCCAACAGCGGTCGTTTGTCTGCGGACCTGATGCCCCCACAGACCGATGTCTGCAGACTGGATGCCCCCGAAGACTCTGTCTGCAAACCATACCCCCGCAGACCTGTTTGCTCCATACTCAATGTCCCCACAGACCTCAGTCTGCAGACCCGATGCCCCCTCAGACCTCGGTCTGCAGAACCGATGCCCCCAGCAAACCTCCGTCTGCTGACCCGATGTCCCAACAGTCCCTCTGTCTGCATACCCGATGCCCGCACAGACCTCTGTTTGCAGACCCGATGCCCCAACAGGCCCTCTGTCTGCAGGCCGATGAACCCACAGACCTCTGTCTGAAGACACGATGCCCACAGCGGACCTCTGTCTGCAGACCCGATGCCCCCACAAACCTCTGCTGACCCGATGCACCCAAAAACCTTAGTCTGCAGACCCGATGCCCCACAGACTTCTGTCTGCAGACCGTATGCCCCCAAAGACGTCTGTCTGCAGACCCGATGCCACCACCGAACCTCTGTCTGCAGACCCGATGCCCCGAGCGGACCTCTCTCTGCAGACCTGATGCCCCCACAGACCTTTGTCTGAAGAGACGATGCCCACAGTGGACCTCTGTCTGCAGACCCGATTCCCCCACAAACCTCTGTCCGCAGACCTGATGCCCCCACAGACCACTGTCTGCCGACCCGATGCACCCAAAAACCTCCGTCTGCAGACCCGATGCCCCACAGACTTCTGTCTGCAGACCGAATGCCCCCAAAGACCTCTGTCTGCAGACCCGATGCCACCACCGAACCTCTGTCTGCAGACCCGATGCCCCGAGCGGACCTCTCTCTGCAGACCCGATGCCCCCACAGACCTCTGTTGCAGACCCGATGACCCCACAGACCTCTGTCTGCAGACACGATGCCTCATAAGACCTCTGTCTGCAGAACCGATGCCACCACACACATCTGTCTGCAGACCCGATGCCACCACAGTCCTCTGTTTTCAGACCTGATGCCTTCACAGACCTCTGTCTGCAGACCCGATGCCCCCACAGACCTGTGTCTGCAGAACCGATGCCACCACACACATCTGTCTGCAGAACCGATGCCACCACAGTCCTCTGCCTTCACACCCGATGCCCCCAAAGACCTCTGTCCTCAGACCTGATGCCCACACAGACCTCTGTCTGCAGACCCGGTGCCCCCACAATCCTCTGTCTGCAGACACGATGCCCCAGCAGACCTCTGTCTGAAGACCCAATGCCCGCACAGACCTCTTTCTGCAGACACGATTCCCAACAGACCCTCAGTCTGCAGACCTGATGCCCCCAGCGGACATCTGTCTGCAGACCTGATGCCTCCACAGACCTCTATCTGCAGACTAATGACCCCACAGACCTCTATCTGCAGACTAATGACCCCACAGACCTCTGTCTACAGACCCGATGCCCCCACGAACCTCTGTCTGCACACCCGATGCCCCACAGACCTCTGCCTGCAGACAAGATGCCCCCAGAGACCTGTGTCTGCAGACCCAATCCCTCCACAGACCTCTGTCTGTAGTTCTGATGCTCCACACACTCTGTCTGCAGTCCTGATGCCCCCACACACCGCTGTCTGTAGCCCCGATGCCCCCAGAGACCTCTGTTTGCAGACCCGATGCCCCCGCAACCTCTGCCTACAGACCCGATACCTCCGCAGACCTCTGTCTGCAGAGGCGATGCACCCACAGACCGCTGTCTGTAGATCCGATGCCCCCTCAGACATCTGCCTGCAGATCCTATGCCCCCAAAGACCTCTGTTTGCGGACCCGATGCTCCCGAAACCTCTGTCTGCAGACCCGATGCCCCGCAGACCTCTGTCTGCAGACCCGATGCACCCACAGACTTCTATTTGCAGACCCATGCAGCCGCAACCTCTTTCTGCACAAGTGATATCCCATACTCTCTGTCTGAAGAAACGATGCCCCCACGGAACTCTGTCTGAAGACCCGATGACAGCACAGACCTTTGTCTGCAGACCCGATGCCTAAACACACCTCTGTCTGCAGAGCCGATGCCACCACAGACCTCTGTCTGCAGACCTGATGCCCCCAGAGACCTCTGTCTTGAGACCCGATGGTCCCACAGACCTCTGTCTGCAGACCCGATGCCCCCAGAGGACCTCCGTCTGCAGACCAGATGCCCCAACAGGCCCTCTGTCTGTATACCCAATGCCCTCACAGACCTCTGTCTGCAGACCAGATGCCCCTGCAGACCTCTGTCTACAGACCAGATGCCCCCATAGACCTCAGTGTGCAGACCTGATGCCGACAGCGGTCGTCGGTCTGCAAACCCGATGCGCCCTCAGACTTCTGTCTGTATACCATGCCCTGCAGACCTCTGTCTCCATACCCAATGCCCCCATAGACCTCAGTCTGCAGACCTGATGCCCACACATACGTCTGTCTGCAGTCTCGATGCCCAGACAGACCTCTGTCTGCAGACCTCATGCCTTCAGCGGACATCTGTCTGCAGAACCGAAGCCCCCACGGACCTCTGTCTGCAGACCCGAAGCCCCCACAGACCTCTGTCTGCAGACATGATGCCCCCAGAGACCTCTGTCTGCATACGAGATGCCCCTGCAGAACTCTGTCTGCAGACACGATGCCCCAAGAGACCTGTGTCTGCAGACCTGATGCCCACACATACCTCTGTCTGCAGACCAGATCCTCCCACAGACCTCTGTCTGCATACGCGATGCCCCCACAGACCTCTGTCTGAATACACGATGCCACCAGCTGACCTCTGTCTGCGGACCCGATGCCCCCACAGACGTCTGTCCGCAGACCCAATGACTCCACAGACCTCTGTCTGTAGACCCGATGCCCCCCTCAGACCTTGTTCTACAGACACAACGTCCTCGCAGACTCTGTCTGCAGACCAGATGCCCCCGCAGACCTCTGTCTACAGACCCGATGCACCCATAGACCCTCAGTCTGCAGACCCGATGCCACCATCGGACATCTGTCTGTAGACCTGATGCCCAAACAGACCTCTATCTGCAGACTAATGACCCCATAGACCTCTCTGTGCAGACCTGATGCCACACAGAACCTGTCTGTTGACAGGATGCCCACACAGACCTATGTAAGCAGACCCAATGCCAGCACAGACCTCTTTCTGCAGACCGGATGCCACAACAGACCACTGTCTGCAGACCCACTGCCCCCAGCTGACCTCTATCTGCAGACCCGATTGCCCCTCAGATTCTGTCTGTAGACGAGATGCCCCCGCAGACTTCTGTCTCCAAAACTGATGCACGTGTAGACCTCTTTCTGCAGACACGATGCCAACAGCGGTCGTTTGTCTGCGGACCTGATGCCCCCACAGACCGATGTCTGCAGACTGGATGCCCCCGAAGACTCTGTCTGCAAACCATACCCCCGCAGACCTCTTTGCTCCATACTCAATGTCCCCACAGACCTCAGTCTGCAGACCCGATGCCCCCAGCGGACCTCCGTCTGCAGACCCGATGTCCCCACAGACCTCCGTCTGCAGACCCGATGCCTCCTCAGACCTCGGTCTGCAGACCCGATGCCCCCAGCGGACCTCCGTCTGCAGACCCGATGCCCCAACAGTCCCTCTGTCTGCATACCCGATGCCCACACAGACCTCTGTTTGCAGACCCGATGCCCCAACAGGCCCTCTGTCTGCAGGCCGATGAACCCACAAACCTCTGTCTGCAGATCCGATGCCCCCACAGACCTCTGTCGGAAGACACCATGCCCCCAGCGGACCTCTGCCTGCAGACCCGATGCCCCCACAAACCTCTGTCCGCAGACCCGATGCCCCAACAGACCACTGTCTGCAGACCCGATGCCCCACAGACTTCTGTCTGCAGACTGGATGCCCACAAAGACCTCTGTCTGCAGACCCGATGCCCCCATAGACCTCTGTCTGCAGATCCAATGCCCCCAGCGGACCACTCTCTCCAGACCCGATGCCCCCACAGACCTCTGTCTGCAGACCCGAGGAACCCACAGACCTCTGTATGGAGACCCGATGTCTCCACAGACCTCTGTCTGCAGAACCGATGCCACCAAACACATCTGTCTGCAGAACCGATGCCACCACAGTCCTCTGCCTTCACACCCGATGCCCCAGAGACCTCTGTGCTCAGACCCGATGCCCACACAGACCTCTGTCTGAAGACACGATGCCCCTACAATCCTCTGTCTGCAGACACGAAGCCCTCACAGACCTCTGTCTGCAGACCCGATGCCCCAGCAGACCTCTGTCTGAAGACCCAATGCCCGCACAGACCTCTTTCTGCAGACACGATTCCCAACACACCCTCAGTCTGCAGACCTGATGCCCCCAGCAAACAACTGTCTGCAGACCTGATGCCCCCACAGACCTCTATCTGCAGACTAATGACCCCACAGACCTCTATCTGCAGACTAATGACCCCACAGACCTCTGTCTACAGACCTGATGCCCCCACGAACTTCTGTCTGCACACCCGATGCCCCACAGACCTCTGCCTGCAGACACAATGCACCCAGAGACCTGTGTCTGCAGAACCAATGCCTCCACAGACCTCTGTCTGTAGTTCTGATGCCCTACACACTCTGTCTGCAGTCCTGATGCCCCCACACACCGCTGTCTGTAGCCCCGATGCCCCCACAGACCTCTGTTTGCAGACCCGATGCCCCCGCAACCTCTGCCTACAGACCCGATACCTCCGCAGACCTCTGTCTGCAGAGTCGATGCCCCCACAGACCGCTGTCTGCAGATCCTATGCCCCCAAAGACCTCTGTTTGCTGACCCGATGCTCCCGCAACCTCTGTCTGCAGACCCGATGCCCCGCATACCTCTGTCTGCAGACCCGATGCACCCACAGACCTCTGTTTGCAGACCCATGCCGCCGCAACCTCTTTCTGCACAAGTGATATCCCATACTCTCTGTCTGGAGAAACGATGCCCCCACGGAACTCTGTCTGAAGACCCGATGACAGCACAGACCTTTGTCTGCAGACCCGATGCCAAAACACACCTCTGTCTGCAGAGCCGATGCCACCACAGACCTCTGTCTGCAGACCTGATGCCCCCAGAGACCTCTGTCTTGAGAACCGATGGTCCCACAGACCTCTGTCTGCAGACGCGATGCCCCCACAAACCTCTGTCTGCAGACACGATGCCCTCACAGACCTCTGTATGCAGAACCGATGCCACCACACACATCTGTCTGCAGACCCGATGCCACCACAGTCCTCTGTTTTCAGACCCGATGCCCCCAAAGACCTCTGTCCTCAGACCTGATGCCCACACAGACCTCTATCTGCAGACTAATGACCCCACAGACCTCTATCTGCAGACTAATGACCCCACAGACCTCTGTCTACAGAACTGATGCCCCCACGAACCTCTGTCTGCACACCCGATGCCCCACAGACCTCTGCCTGCAGACAAGATGCCCCCAGAGACCTGTGTCTGCAGACCCAATGCCTCCACAGCACTCTGTCTGTAGTTCTGATGCCCCACACACTCTGTCTGCAGTACTGATGCCCCCACACACCGCTGTCTGTAGCCCCGATGCCCCCACAGACCTCTGTTTGCAGACCCGATGCCCCCGCAACCTCTGCCTACAGACCCGATACCTCCGCAGACCTCTGTCTGCAGAGGCGATGCCCCCACAGACCGCTGTCTGTAGATCCGATGCCCCCTCAGACATTTGCCTGCAGATCCTATGCCCCCAAAGACCTCTGTTTGTGGACCCGATGCTCCCGCAACCTCTGTCTGCAGACCCGATGCCCCGCAGACCTCTGTCTGCAGACCCGATGCCCCCAGCGGAACTCTGTCTGCAGACCCGATGCACTCACACTCCCCTCTCTGCAGACCCAATGCCTCCACAGACTTCTGTCTGCAGACCCAATGCCACCACAAACCTCAGTCTGCAGACCCGATGCCCATACAGACATCTGTCTGCAGACCGATGCCCCCTGCAGACCTCTGTCTGCAGACCCGATGCCCTCGTACACTCTGTCTGCCGACCAGATGCCCCCGCAGACCTCTGTCTCCAGACCCGATGCCCCCATAGACCTCTGTGTGCAGACCTGATGCCGACAGCGGTCGTCGGTCTGCAGACCCGATGCGCCTGCAGACCTCTGTCTGAAGACCAGATGCCCCCGCAGACCTCTGTATGCAGACCCGATGCTCCCACAGACGTCTGTCTGCAGACCCTATGTCCTCCCAGCCTCTGGCTGAAGACCAGATGCCCATGCAGACCTCTGTCTCCACACCTGATGCCACCACTGACCTCAGTCTGTGGACCCGATGCCCAAACAGAGCTCTGTCTGCAGACTCGATGCCCCCACAGACCTCTGTCTGCAGATCCGATGCCCCCGCAAACTCTGTCTGCACACCATGACCCCGCAGACCTCTGTCTGCAGACTAGATGTCCCCGTAGACCTCTGTCTGCAGACCCTATGTCCTCGACGACTCTGTCTGCAGAACCAATGCCACGACAAACGTCAGTCTGCAGACCCGATGACCCCACAGACCTCTGTCTGCAGACCCGATGCCCCCACAGACCTCTGTCTGCAGACCGGATTCCACCAGCGGACCTCTGTCTGCAGACTCGATGCCCTAGCAGACTCTGTCTGCAGACCAGATTCCCCCGCAGACCTCTGTCTACAGACCCGATGCCCCCATAGACCTCTGTCTGCAGACCTGATGCAAAAAGCGGTTGTCTGTCTGCAGACGCAGTGCCCCCACAGACCTCTGTCTGCAGACCCGATGCCCCCACAGACATCTGTCTGCAGACCCGATGCCACCCAAAGACCTCTGTCTGCAGACCCGATGCCTACAGCCGTCGTCTGTCTGCAGACACGATGCCCGCACAGACTTCTGTCTGTAGACCGGATGCCCCCGCAGACTCTGTCTGCAGACCATGCCCCCACAGACCTCTGTCTCCATAATCAATGCCCCACAGTCCTCACTCTGCCGGCCTGATGCCCCCACAGACCTTTTTATGCAGAACCGAAGCCCCCAGTGGACCTTTGTCTGAAGAACCCATGGCCAAAGTGGACCTCTGTCTGCAGACCCGATGCCCATAGCGGACCTCCGTCTGCAGACACGATGCCCCCAGAGACCTCTGTCTACAGACCCTATGCCCCCACAAACCACTTTCTGAAGACCCGATGAACCCACAGACCTCTTTCTGCAGACACGATGCCCCCAGAGACCTGGGTCTGCAGACCCGATGCCCACACAGACCTCTGTCTGCAGACATGATACCCCCACAGACCTCTGTCTGCAGACCCGATGCCAACACAAACCTCAGTCTGTAGACCTGATGCCCCCACAGACCTCTCTCTGCAGACCCGATGCCCCCCAGCACACCTCTGTCTGCAGACCCGATGCCCTCGTAGACTCTGTCTGCAGACCAGATGCCACCACAAACCTCAGTCTGCAGACCCGATGCCCACACAGACCTCTGTCTGCAGACCCGATGCCCCCCAGGAGAACTCTGTCTGCAGACCCGATGCCCTCGTAGACTCTGTCTGCAGACCAGATGCCCCCGCAGACCTCTGTCTACAGATCCGATGTCCCCATAGACCTCTGTGTTCAGACCTGATGCCGACAGCGGTCGTCTGTCTGCAGACCCGATGCGCCTGCAGACCTCTGTCTGCAGACCCAATACCCCCGCACACCTCTCTATGCATACCCGGTGCTTCCGCAGACGTCTGTCTGCAGACCCTATGCCCTCCCAGCCTCTGGATGAAGACCAGATGCTTATGCAGACCTCTGTTTCCATACCCGATGCCCCCACAGACCTCAGTCTGCGGACCCGATGCAAAAACAGAGCTCTGTCTGCAGTACCGATTCCCCCCAGCAGACCTCTCTCTGCAGACCCGATGCCCTCGTAGACTCTGTCTGCAGACCAGATGCCCCCGCAGACCTCAGTCTAAGACCCGATGTCCCCATAGACCTCTGTGTGCAGACCTGATCCCGAGAGCGGTCGTCTGTCTGCAGACCCAATGTGCCTGCAGACCTCTGTCTGCAGACCCAATGTTCCTGCACACCTCTGTATGCAGACCCGATGTTTCCGCAGACATCTGTCTCCAGATCCTATGTCCTCCCAGCCTGTCGCTGAAGACCAGATGCCCATGCAGACCTCTGTCTCCATACCCAATGCCCCCACAGACCTCAGTCTGCGGACCCGATGCCCAAACAGAGCTCTGTCTGCAGTACCGATGCCCCCACAGACCTCTGTGTACAGACACGATGCCCCCAGAAGACCTCTGTCTGCAGACACTATGACCCACAGACCTCTCCCTGCAGACCTGATACCTCTTAGACCTCTGTTGTCAGACCCAATATCCCCACAGACCCTCTGTCTGCAGACCCGATGCCCCCAGCGGACATTTGTCTGCAGACCTGTAACCCCCACAGACCTCTCTCGGCAGACTGATGCCCCCACAGACCCTGTCTGTTGACCAGATGCCCCCACAAACCTCTGTCTGCAGACTCGATGCCACCACAGACCGCTATCTGCAGACCCGATGCCCCCGCAGACTCTGTCTACAGAACCGATGCCTCCATGGACCTCTGTCTGCAGACCTGATGCCAACAGCGTACATCTGTCTGCATACCTGTAGCCCCCAGAGTCCTCTCTCGGCAGACTGATGCCCCCATAGACCTCTGTCTGCAGACCCGATGCATTCAGCGGACCTCAGTCGGTATACCCGATGACCCACAGACCTCTCTGCAGACCTGATGCACATTAGACCTCTCTCGGCAGACCCGATGCCCCCACAGACCTCTGTGTGCAGACCCGATGCCTTCAGCGGACCTCTGTTTGCAGACCCCAGAATCCACAGATGTCTCTCTGTAGACCCGATGGCCCTTAGACCTCTGTCGGCAGACCCGATGCCCCCACAGACAATCTGTCTGCAGACCCGATGCCCCCAGCAGACAACTGTCTGCAGACCTGTAGCCACCACAGAACTCTTTCGATATTCTGATGCCCCCACAGACGTCTGTCTGCACATCCATGACCCCACAGACCTCTGTCTGCAGACCCGATGCCCCTACAGACCTCTGTCTGTAGACACGATGCCCCCAGAGACCTCTGTCTGCACATGCAATGCCCACACAGAAATCTGTCTGCAGACCTGATGCCCCCACAGACCTCTGTCTGCAGACCCCATGCCCCCACCGATCTCTGTCTGAAGATACGATGCCCCCAGCGGACCTCTGTCTGCAGACGCGATGCTTACACAGACCTCTGTCCGCAGACACGATGCCCCCACAGACCTCCTTCGCTCCCCCCCCTTCTGCTGGGCGCGGGACCACCAAATTTAACCTGTTTGGGCACTGGATAGGGAGCTCAGAGCAGAGGGCACCGCAAGTTCCTCTGTTTTGGTGGCTGGCCTGCAGAGGGGTAGGCCTTTTCTTGGCGAGGTCCCTGGCAAACCAGGAGCCTGGTCCTGGTCCTGAAGACCCTTCAGAGCAGTGAAAGAGATCTTGGCCAGTGGCAGGACTCAAGAAATGGGGAGAAGGCATTTTGGAAGCAGGGCCCCTGGCCAGCAGGAAAACCCGTTCCTGCATTAAAAGACACATTAGACAGCATCGATAGGACGAGATGGGCAGGCACCAAGGCAAGAATTCACCCAATAATCTGAAAAGCAACATGAAAACACCAGAATCCAATGATCTCACAACAGAAGGACTTGAACACCCTACCACAGAAGAAGTGGAAAAAATGACTTTATGAAAGCAATAGAGTCCCTTAAACAACATGTAAAAACACCTTTATAGAAATAGAGGAGAAGTTTGACAAAAAGTTTGAAGAAGTGAGTAAAAAGGTTGAAGAAATGAGTAAATACGTACATGAGACCCTGGGGAAAACAGTTCAAGAATTGAAAACTGAAATGGAAGCAAGGAAGAAAGCGCAGACTGAGGACCAGCTGGATATGGAAAATCTAAGTCAACGAGCAGAGTCTACAGAAACAAGCATAATCAATAGAATACAAGAGATAGAAGAAAGAATCTCAGATTCTGAGGACAACATAGAGAAAATAAATGCACTGATCAAAGAAATCAGCAAAGCCAACAAATACACATCACAAAACACTCAGGAAATATGGGACACAATAAAAAGACCCAACATAAGAATAATAGGGATAGAAGAAGGAGAAGAATCACAGCTCAAAGGCCCAGAAAATATTTTTAACAAAATTATGGAAGAAAACTTTCCAAACATAAAGAAAGATATTCCTTTGAATATCCAAGAAGCATACAGACCACCAAACAGACTGGATCAAAGAAAAACATCCCCTCGCCATATAATGATCAAAACACAAAATATACAGGTTAAAGAAAGAATATTAAGAGCTGCAAAGGAAAAGGGGCAAGTAACTTATAAAGGTAAACCAATCAGACTTACACCTGACTTCTCTATGGAAACTATGAAAGCCAGAAGGTCCTGGATAGAGGTTCTGCAAAAACTAAGGGATCATGGATGCAAACCCAAACTACTATACCCAGCCAAGCTATTGTTCACTATCAATGGAGAAAACAAGACTTTCCAAGATAAGAACAAATTTAAACAATATGTAGCCACAAACCCAGCCCTACAGAAAATAATAGAAGGAAAATCACAACCTAAGGAATCTAGCATTGCCAACACTGCCTACAATAACTCAGGCGTCTAGCGAACCTTCACCTGCACACCTCAAAGAAGGGAGACACACAAACGCTACTACCAAAACCAATAATAATAACCGGAGTAAACAACCACTGGTCATTAGTATCACTTAATATTAATGGCCTCAATTCACACATAAAAAGGCACAGGCTAAGGGATTGGATACGAAAACAGGACCCAACATTCTGCTGTTTGCAAGAAACACATCTCAACCACAAAGACAGGCACCTACTCAGAGTAAAGGGTTGGGAAAAGGTGTTTCAAGCAAATGGTCCTAAGAAAAAAGCAGGTGTGGCCATACTAATTTCTAACAAAACTGACTTCAAACTAAAGTCAATCAGAAGAGATTGAGATGGACACTTTATACTCATAACAGGAACAATTCATCAGGATGAAGTCTCAATTCTGAATATATATGCCCCTAACATAAAAGCACCCACCTATGTAAAAGAAATATTACTAGAACTCAAGGCAGACATCAAACCACACACACTAGTAATAGGAGACTTCAATACACCTCTTTCTCCATTGGACAGGTCAGTCAGACAGAAACCTAATAGAGAATTAAGAGAATTATTGGAGGTAATGAAGCAAATGGACTTAACAGACATCTATAGAAAATTCCACCCAAAAAGGAAAGAATATACCTTCTTCTCTGCAGCTCATGGAACCTTCTCAAAAATTGACCACATACTCGGAAACAAAGGAAACCTCCACAGATACAAAAAAAATATCAGTGTCCACCTGTGTCTTATCAGATCACCACGGACTGAAGCTAGAAGGCAATAACAATGCTACCCCCAGAAAGCCGACAAACTCATGGAAACTGAACAGTCAACTACTGAACCACACATGGGTCAAGGAAGAAATTAAGAAAGAAATTAAAGTCTTCCTTGAATTTAATGAAAATTAAGAGACAACATACTCAAACCTATGGGACACGTTGAAAGCAGTGCTAAGAGGAAAGTTCATAGCACTAAGTGCCCACTTAAAGAAAACAGAGAAAGCATACATTGAGGACTTAACAGCACACCTGAAAGCTCTAGAAAAGAAAGAAGCAGATGCGCCCAGGAGAAGTAGAAGACTGGAAATAATCAAACTGAGGGCAAAAATCAACAAAATAGAAACACAGAAAACAGTCCAAAGAATCAATGAAACAAAAAGTTGGTTCTTTGAGAAAATCAACAAGATCGACAAACCCCTATCCACACTAATTAAACAACAGAGAGAGAACACGCAAATAAATAAGATCAGCAATGAAAAGGGGGACATAACCACAGACACAGAGGAAATTCAGAGAATCATTAGATCTTACTACAAAAGCCTGTATGCCACAAAACTGGAAAATGCAAAAGAAATGGACAGTTTTTTAGATAAGTACCACATACCAAAGCTAAACCAAGACCAGGTGAACGATCTAAATAGACCGGTTAGTCGCGAAGAACTAGAAACTGTTATCAAAAATCTCCCTACCAAAAAAAGCCCAGGACCAGATGGTTTCAATGCAGAATTCTATCAGAACTTCCAAGAAGAGCTAATACCTATACTCCTTAATGTATTTCACAATATAGAAGCAGAAGAGTCATTGCCAAATTCCTTTTATGAAGCCACAGTTACCCTGATACCAAAACCACACAAAGACCCAACCAAGAAAGAGAATTATAGGCCTATTTCACTCATGAATATCGACGCAAAAATTCTCAATAAAATACTGGCAAACCGAATCCAAGAACACATTAGGAAAATTATCCATTATGATCAAGTAGGCTTCATCCCAGAGATGCAGGGCTGGTTCAACATACGCAAATCTATCAATGTAATCCACCATATAAATAAACTGAAAGAAAAAAAACCATATGATCATTTCATTAGATGCTAAAAAAGCATTCAACAAAATTCAACACCCCTTTATGATAAAGGTCTTGGAGAGATTAGGGATACAAGGGTCATACCTAAATATAATAAAAGCTATTTACAGCAAGCCAACAGCTAACATTAAATTGAACGGAGAAAAACTCAAAGCCATCCCACTAAAATCAGGAACAAGACAAGGATGTCCACTCTCTCCATACCTCTTCAATATAGTGCTTGAAGTTCTAGCAATTGCAATTAGACAACATAAGAGGATCAAGGGGATTCATATTGGAAAGGAAGAAGTTAAGCTTTCGTTATTTGCAGATGATATGATAGTATACATAAGCGACCCCAAAAACTCTATCCAAGAACTCCTACATCTGATAAACGCCTTTAGTAAGGTGGCAGGATACAAGATCAACTCCAAAAAGTCAGTGGCCTTCCTATACACTAAGGATAAGGAAGCAGAGAGGGAAATAAGAGAAGCATCACCTCTCACAATAGCCACAAATAGCATAAAATATCTAGGGGTAACCCTAACCAAGGAAGTGAAAGATCTATTTGACAAGAACTTTAAGTCTTTGAAGAAAGAAATTGAAGATGACACCAGAAAATGGAAGGATCTCCCTTGCTCTTGGATTGGGAGGATCAACTTAGTAAAAATGGCAATTCTACCAAAAGCAATCTACAGATTCAATGCAATCCCCATCAAAATACCATCAAAATTCTTCACAGATCTGGAGAAGACAATAATCAACTTTATATGGAAAAACAAAAAACCCAGGATAGCCAAAACAATCTTATACAATAAAGGATCGTCAGGAGGTATTACCATCCCTGACTTCAAACTCTATTACAGAGCTACAGTATTGAAAACAGCTTGGTATTGGCATAAAAACAGAGAAGTCGACCAATGGAATCGAATAGAAGACCCTGACTTTAACCCACAAACCTATGAACACCTGATTTTTGATAAAGGAGCTAAAAGTATACAATGGAAAAAAGAGAGCATCTTCAACAAATTGTGCTGGCAAAACTGGATGTCAATCTGTAGAAGAATGAAAATAGATCCATATCTATCACCATGCACAAAACTCAAGTCCAAGTGGATTAAAGACCTCAATATCAGTTCGAACACGCTGAACCTGATAGAGGAGAAAGTGGGAAGTACTCTACAACAAGTGGGCACAGGAGACCACTTCCTACGTATAACCCCAGCAGCACAGACAGTAAGGGACTCATTGAATAAATGGGACCTACTGAGACTGAGAAGCTTCTGTAAAGCAAAGGACACTGTTGCTAAGACAGAAAGGCAACCCACTTACTGGGAGAAGATCTTCACCAACCCCGCAACTGACAAAGGTCTGATCTCCAAAATATATAAGGAACTCAAGAAACTAGACCGTAAAAGGCTAATCAACCCATTTATAAAATGGGGCACTGAGCTGAACAGAGATCTCTCAACAGAAGAAGTTCAAATGGCCAAAAGACACCTAAGGTCATGCTCAACTTCCTTAGCGATCAGGGAAATGCAAATCAAGACAACTTTAAGATACCATCTTACACCTGTCAGAATGGCGAAAATAAAAAACACCAATGATAGCCTTTGCTGGAGAGGGTGTGGAGAAAGTGGTACACTCATCCATTGCTGGTGGGAATGCAAACTTGTGCAACCACTTTGGAAAGCAGTGTGGAGGTTTCTCAGGAAATTTGGTATCAACCTACCCCTGGATCCAGCAATACCACTCTTGGGAATATACCCAAGAGAGGCCTTATCATACAACAAAAGTATATGCTCTACTATGTTCATAGCAGCACTGTTTGTAATAGCCAGAACCTGGAAACAACCTAGATGCCCTTCAATTGAAGAATGGATGAAGAAAGTATGGAATATATACATATTAGAGTACTACTCAGCAATAAAAAACAAGGACTTCTTGAAGTTTGCAGGCAAATGGATGGAAATAGAGAACACGATCCTGAGTGAGGTAAGCCAGACCCAAAAAGAGGAACATGGGATGTACTCACTCATATTTGGTTTCTAGACATAAACAAAGGACATTGAGCCTCTAATACGTGATCTTAGAGAAGCTAAATAAGAAAGAGAACCCAAAGAAAAACATAAAGGCATCCTCCTGAATATCAACCTTCATCAGGCGATGAAAGGAGACAGAGACAGAGACCCACATTGGAGCACTGGACAGTAATCTCAAGGTCCAAATCAGGAGACGAAGGAGAGTGAGCACGAGCAAGGAACTCAGGAACACGATGGGTGCACCCACACACCGAGACAATGGGGATTTTATACCAGGAACTCACCAAGGCCAGCTGACCTGGGTTTGAAAAAGCCTGGGATAAAACCGTCTTGGGAAAAAAACATAGAGACAATGAGGACTACTGAGATCTCAAGAACAAAGGCAATGGGTTTTTGATCCTACTGCACGTATTGGCTTTGTGGGAGCCTAGGCAGTTTGGATGCTCACCTCACTGGACCTGGATGGAGGTGGGTGGTCCATGGACTTCCCACAGGGCAGGGAACCCTGATAGCTCTTTGGGCTGACGAGGGAGGGGGACTTGACTGGGGGAGGGGGAGGGAAATGGGAGGCTGCGATGGGGAACAGACAGAAATCTTAAATAAATAAATAAATTAAAAAAATAAAATGTTTAGCACTTCTTAAAAACTTAAGTTGCACCATGTAGGGGTAATACGGTACTGCCTGTGTCCTGCAAAGTCTAAACCATAAGTGCGCTGTTATCACAGTAATTACGGTAGTTGCTGCTTGAGACCAGCTCAGTTCAGCATGGCAGAGCTGAGCCACTCCTGCCTCAGAGCCATTTGGTGCCCCTGAGCTGCGCACAATTCCAGGCATACAGCAGTCCACACTGCCATCAAGCAAGCCATAGCACTTTATTCCAAATGCTCTATTCAAAAGCCCTGTCTCCCACAGGAGCCAGACAGAAATCGTAATGGCAGCACAGCCTAGAAAGCCGGCATTTTAAAACAGCCAGTTTTTTTTCTGCTGCTGAGTCAGGACAATTTTTTTGTGGCAGGCAACCCACAAACAGCAAAAAGCTGTCTTAAATTCTCTCTCTCTCTTTTTTAAGCCCTCTCAGGTTTTATGTGGAGATCATTAGAACGTGGGCGCCAATTTGTTGAAAGAGGAGCGGCCGGCTGTGTTCCCCCGCACCCGGCCGCCCCGCATGGCTCAGCTTAAGCCCCGAAATAACAACACACAAACCGTATTGACCTCAACACTGCCTGGCCCATCAGTTCCAGCCTCTTATTGGCTAGCTCTTGCACCTGGACTAGCCCATTTCTGATAATCTGTGTAGCACCCCATGGTGTGCTTACCGGGGAGATTCTAGCCTGCGTCTCTCTGCAGTGGGAATATCATGGCGACTCCTGACTCAGCTTCTCTTTCCCAGGATCCTCTTCTCTCTACTCCGACCACCTAATTTTCTGTCCTATGAGGGCCCAGGCAGTTTCTTTATTAGTTAGCCAATGAAAGCAACAGATAAGATACAAGACCCACCTCCATCACCCAATGTCCCCATAGACCTCTGTGTGCAGACCTGATGCCGACAGCGGTCATCACTCTGCAGACCCCATGTGCCTGCAGACCTCTGTCTGCAGACCCAATGCCCCCGCACAACTCTGTATGCAGAACCGATGCTTCCGCAGACAACTGTCTGCAGACCCTATGTCCTCCCAGCCTCTGGCTGAAGACCAGATGCTCATGCAGACATCTGTCTCCATACCGGATGCCCCCACAGACCTCATTCTGCGGAACCGATGCTGAAATAGAGCTCTGTCTGCAGACCCGATGCCCTCGTAGACTCTGTCTGCAGACCAGGTGCCCCCTCAGACCTCTGTCTACAGACCCGATGTCCCCATAGACCTCTGTGTGCAGACGTGATCCCGACAGTGGTCGTCTGTCTGCAGACCCTATGCGCCTGCAGACCTCTGTCTGCAGACCCGATGCCCCCGCACACCTCTGTATGCAGACCCGATGCTTCCGCACACATCTGTCTGCAGACACTATGTCCTCCCAGCCTCTGGCTGAAGACCAGATGCCCATGCAGACCTCTGTCTCCATACCAGATGCCCCCACAGACCTCAGTCTGCGGACGCGATGCCCAAACAGAGCTCTGTCTGCAGTACCGATGCCCACACAGACCTCTGTGTACAGATACGATGCCCCCAGAGGACCTCTGTCTGCAGAACCTATGACCCACAGACCTCTCTCTGCAGACCTGATACCTCTTAGACCTCTGTTGTCAGACCCGATATCCCCACATACCCTCTGTCTGCAGACCCGATGTCCCCACCGTACATTTGTGTGCAGACCTGTAGCCCCCACAGACCTCGCGGCAGACTGATGCCCCCACAGACCTCTGTCTACAGACTCGATGCCCGCACAGACCGCTATCTGCAGACCCGATGCCCCCAAAGACCTCTGTGTGGAGACCCACTGCCTCCAGCAGACCTCTGTCTGCAGACCTGATGCCCCCACAGACTGTCTACAGACCCGATGCCCCCATAGACCTCTGTCTGCAGACCTAATGCCAACAGCGTACATCTTTCTGCAGACCTGTAGCCCCCAGAGAGATCTCTCGGCAGACTGATGCACCCACAGACCTCTGTCTGCAGACCCGATGCCTTCAACGGACCTCTGTCGGTAGACCCGTTGACCCACAGACCTCTCTGCAGACCTGATGCACCTTAGACCTCTCTCGGCAGACCCGATGCCCCCACAGACCTCTGTGTGCAGACCTGATGCCTTCAGCGGACCTCTGTTTGCAGACCCCAGGACCCACAGATCTCTCTCTGTAGACCCGATGGCCTTTAGACCTCTGTCGGCAGACCTGATGCCCCCACAGACAATCTGTCTGCAGATCCGATGCCCCCAGCGGACATCTGTCTGCAGACCTGTAGCCACCACAGAAATCTCTCGATATTTTGATGCCCCCACAGACCTCTGTCTGCAGATCCGATGCCCCCGCAGACTCTGTCTGCACACCATGACCCCGCATACTACTGTCTGCAGACCCGATGCCCCTACAGACGTCTGTCTGTAGACACGATGCCCCCAGAGACCTCTGTCTGCACACCCAATGCCCACACAGAAATCTGTCTGCAGACCTGATGCCCCCACAGAACTCTGTCTGAAGATACGATGCCCCCGGCGGATCTCTGTCTGCAGAACCGATGCTTACACAGACCTCTGTCCGCAGACACATTGCCCCCACAGACCTCTGTCTGCAGACCCGATGCCCCCACAAACCTCAGTCTGAAGACCCGATGCCAACACAGACCTCTGTCTGCAGAAACGATGCGCCCCCTCAGACTTCGTTCTGCAGACCCGATGTCCTCGCAGACTCTGTCTGCAGACCAGATGCCCCCGCAGACCTCTGTCTACAGAACCAATGCTCCCATAGACCTCTGTCTGCAGACCTGATGCCAAAAGCGGTTGTCTGTCTGCACACGCAGTGCCCCCACAGACCTCTGTCTGCAGACCCGATGCCCCCACAGACCTCTGTCTGCAGACCCAATGCGACCCCAGAACTCGGTCTGCAGACCCCATGCCCCCACAGACCACTGTCTGCAGACCCGATGCCCCCAGGTGACCTCTGTCTGCATACCCGATGCTGGCCCGCAATCCTCTGTCTGCTGACCTGATGCCCTAGAAGACTCTGTCTGCAGACCAGATGCCCCTGCAGAATTCTGTCTACAGACACAATGCCCCCATAGACCTCTGTCTGCAGACCTGGTGCCAACAGCGGTCGTCTGTCTGCAGATTCGATGCCCCCACATACCTCTGTCTGAAGAACCTATGCCTCCAGCTGACCTCCATCTGCAGACCCGATGCCCTGACAGACCTCTGTCTACAGACTAATGACCCCATAGACCTCTCTGTGCCCACCTCATGCCACACAGACCCTGTCTGTTGAACGGATGCCCCCACAGACCTCTGTCTGCAGACCTGATGCCCACAGTGGACCTCCGTCTGCAGACTCGATGCCTCACAGACCTCTGTCTGCAGACCGGATCTCCCCACAGACCTTTGTCTACAGACCCGATGCCCCCGCAGACTCTGTCTGCAGACCATGACCTCGCAGAGCTCTGTCTCCATACCCAAAGCACCCATAGACCTCAGTCTGCAGACCTGATGCCCGCACATACCTCTGTCTGCAGACCCGATGCCCCCGCAGACTCTGTCTGCAGACCATGACCTCGCAGAGCTCTGTCTCCATACCCAATGCCCCCACAGACCTCTGTCTGCAGACCCGATGCCACCACAGACCACTGTCTGCAGAATCCATGCCCCTACAGACCACAGTCTGCGGACCCGATGTCCCCACAGAGCTCTGTCTGCAGTACCGATGCCCCCACAGACCTTTGTTTGCAGACCCGATGACGCCCAGACCTCTGTCTGCAGACCCGGTGCCCCCACAGCCCTCTTTCTGTAGATGCTATGCCCCCACAAACCTTTGTTTGCAGACCCGATGCAGCCCAGACCTCTGTCTGCAGACCCGATGCCCCCGCAGATTCAGTCTGCAGACCATACCCCCACAGACCTCTGTCTCCATACTCAATGTTTCCACAGACCTCAGTATGCGGCCCCGATGACCCCAGCGGAAATCCGTCTGCAGACCCGATGCCCACACAGACCTCTGTCTGCAGAGCCGATGCCCCCAGTGGACCTCTGTCTGCAGACCCGATGCCCCAACAGGCCCTCTGTCTGCATACCCGATGCCCACAAGGACATCTTTCTGCAGACCAGATGCCCCCGCAGACCTCTGTCTACAGACCAGATGCCCCCATAGACCTCAGTGTGCAGATCTGATGCCGACAGAGGTCGTCGGTCTGCAAACCCGATGCGCCCTCAGACGTCTGTCTGCATACCATGCCCCCGCAGACGTCTGTCTCCATACCCAATGCCCCCATAGACCTCAGTCTGCAGACCTGATACCCCACATACCTCTGTCTGCAGTTTCGATGCCCACACAGACCTCTGTCTGCAGACCTCATGCCTTCAGCGGACATCCGTCTGCAGACCCGAAGCCCCAACAGACCTCTGACTGCAGACCGGATGCCCCCACAGACCTCTGTCTGCAGACACGATGCCCCCACCGGACTTCTGTCTACAGACCTGATGCCCCCAGTGGACCTCTGTCTGCAAACCCGGTGCCCCCAGCGGACCTGTGTCTGCAGACCCGATGCCATCCCAGACCTCTGTCTGCAGACCGGATGCACCCACAGACCTCTGTATGCGTACTCGATGCCGCCACAGACTTCTGTCTGCAGACCCGATGCCCCCAGAGTCCTTTGTATTGAGACCCGATGCCCCCAGAGACCTCAGTCTTAAGACCCGATACCCCCAGAGACATCTGTCTGCAGAACCGATGCCTCTACAGACCTCTGTCTGCAGACCCGATGAACCCAGAGACCTCTGTCTGCAAAAACGATGCCCCCACAGACCTCTGTCTGAAGACCCGATGGCCTCGCAGACTCTGTCTGCAGACCCGATGCCCCCAGAGACCTATGTCTACAGACCGGATGCCCCCATAGACCTCTGTGTGCAGACCTGATGCCGATAGCGGTCGTCGGTCTGCAGACTCGATGCCCCCTCAGACCTCTGTCTGCAGACCGAATGCCCCTGCAGTCCTCTGCCTGCAGACCCGATGTCCCCGCAGACCTCTGTCTGCAGACCCTATGTCCTCACAGACTCTGTCTGCAGACCAGATGCCCACGCAGACCTCTCTCTCCATACCCGATGCCCCCACAGACCTCAGTCTGCGGACCCGATGCCCGCACCGGACCTCTGTCTGCAGAGCCGATGCCCCCACTGGACCTCTGTCTGCAGACCCGATGCCGACCAGACCTCTGTCTGCAGACCCGATGTCCCCGCAGACTCTGTATGCAGACCATGCCTCCGCAGACCTCTGTCTCCATACCCAATGCCCCATAGACCTCAGTCTGCAGACCTGATGCCCGCACAGACGTCTGTCTGCAGAACCGATGCCCCCAAAGACCTCTATCTGCAGACCAGATGGCCCTACAGACCTCTGTCTGCAGAACCGATGTCCCGACCGGACTTCTGTCTACAGACCTGATGCCCCCATCGGACCTCTGTCTGCAGTCCCAATGCTTACACAGACCTCTGTCTGCAGACCCGATGCCCCCACAAACCTCAGTCTGAAGACCCGATGCCACCACAGACCTCTGTCTGCAGAAAAGATGTGCCCCCTCAGACTTCGTTCTGCAGACCCGATGTCCTCGCAGACTCTGTCTGCAGACCAGATGCCCCTGCAGACCTCTGTCTACAGACCCGATGCTCCCATAGACCTCTGTCTGCAGACCTGATGCCAAAAGCAGTTGTCTGTCTGCAGACGCAATGCCCCCACAGACCTCTGTCTGCAGAACCGATGCCCCCACAGACCTCTGTCTGCAGACCCCATGCCCCCACAGACCTCTGTCTGCAGACCTGATGCCCCCAGGTGACCTCTGTCTGCATACCCGATCCTGGCCCGCAATCCTCTGTCTGCAGACCTGATGCCCTAGCAGACTCTGTCTGCAGACCTGATGCCCCTGCAGAACTCTGTCTACAGACACGATGCCCCCATAGACCTCTGTTTGCAGACCTGGTACCAACAGCGGTCGTCTGTCTGCAGATTTGATGCCTCCACATACCTCTGTCTGAAGAACCTATGCCTCCAGCTGACCTCCATCTGCAGACCCGATGTCCTGACCGACCTCTGTCTACAGACTAATGACCCCATAGACCTCTCTGTGCCCACCTCATGCCACACAGACCCTGTCTTTTGACCGGATGCCCCACAGACCTGTGTCTGCAGACCCGATGCCAACAGTGGACCTCCGTCTGCAGACCCGATGCCTCACAGACCTCTGTCTGCAGACTGGATCCCCCCACAGACCTTTGTCTGCAGACCCGATGCCCCCACAGACTCTGTCTGCAGACCATGCCCCCGCAGAGCTCTGTCTCCATACCCAATGCCCCCAAAGACCTCAGTCTGCAGACCTGATGCCCGCACATACCTCTGTCTGCAGTCTCGGTGCCCCCACAGACCTCTGTCTGCTGACCCGATGCCCCTACAGACCTCTGTCTGCAGACCCCATGCCACCACAGACCACTGTCTGCAGAATCCATGCCCCCACAGATAACAGTCTGCGGACCCAATGTCCCCACAGAGCTCTGTCTGCAGTACCGATGCCCCAACAGACCTTTGTTTGCAGACCCGATGATGCCCAGACCTCTGTCTGCAGTCCCGATGCCCACACAGACCTATGTCTGCAGACCAGATCGCCCCACAGACCTCTGTCTGAAGACCCGATGTCCCCACCAGACTTCTGTCTACAGACCCGATGCTCCCATCCGACCTCTGTCTGCAGACCCGATGCGCCCAGCGGACCTCTGTCTGCAGAACCGATGCCAACCCAGACCTCTGTCTGCAGACCGGATGCCCCCACAGACCTCTGTATGCGTACTCGATGCCACCACAGACCTCTGTCTGCAGAACCGATGCCCACACAGACCACTGTCTGCACACCCGATGCCCCCAGAGACCTCTGTCTTGAGAACTGATACCCCCAGAGCCCTCTGTCTGTAGAACCGATGCCTCTACAGAAATCTGTCTGCAGACCCGATGAAACCAGAGACCTCTGTCTGCAGAAACGATGCCCCCACAGACCTCTGTCTGCAGACCGATGCCCCCACAGACCATTGTTTGCAGACACAATGACACTTTGATCTCTGTCGGCAGACCCGATGCCCCCACTGGACATCTGTCTGCAGACCCGATGACCCACAGACATCTCTCGGCAGACTGATGCCCCCACAGACCTCTCTCTGCAGACCTGATGCCCCACAGACCCTGTCTGTTGAACGGATGCCACCACAGTCCTCTGTCTTCAGACCCAATGCCAGCACAGACCCCTATCTGCAGACCAAATGCCCTGAAAGACCACTGTCTCCAGACCCACTGCCCCAAGCAGACCACTGTGTGCAGAACCGATGCCTGCGCAGACTCTGTCTGCAGACCAGAAGCCCCCGCAGACATCTGTCTCCAAACGCTATACACCCATAAACCTCTGTCTGCAGACCCGATGCCGACAGCTGTCATTGGTCTGCAGAACCGATTCGCCCACAGACCTCTGTCTGCAGACCCGCCTACCCCGCAGACCTCTGTATGCAAAACCGATGCCCCCGCAGACCTCTGTCTGCAGACCCTATGTCCTCGCAGACTCTGTCTGCAGAACAGATGCCAACGCTGACCTCTGTCTCCGTACCCGAAGCCTCAACAGACCTCAGTCTGTGGACCCGATGCCCCCACTGGACCTCTGTCTGCAAACCCGATGCCCCCAGTGGACCTCTGTCTGTAGACCCGATGCCCACACAGTCCTCAGTCTGAAGACCCGATGCCCCCATAGACCTCTGTCTGCAGACCTGATGCCACCACAGACCACTGTCTGCAGAATCCATGCCCCCACAGACCACAGTCTGTGGACACGATGTCCCCACAGAGCTCTGTCTGCAGTACCAAAGCCCCCACAGACCTTTGTTTGCAGACCCGATGACGCCCAGACCTCTCTCTGCAGACCTGATGCCCGCACATACCTCTGTCTGCAGTCTCGATGCCCCCACAGACCTCTATCTGCAGACCCGATGCCCCCACAGACCTCTGTCTGCAGACCCGATGCCCCCACAGACCTCTGGCTCCAAACCTGATGCACCCATAGACCTCTGTCTGCAGACCCGCTGCCGACAGTGGTCGTCTGACTGCAGAACCGATGCCCCCCCAGACCTCTGTCTGCAGACCCGATGCCCCCACAGACCTCAGTCTGTGGACACGATGTCCCCACAGAGCTCTGTCTGCAGTACAGATGCCACCACAGACCTCTGTCTGCAGACGCGATACCCCCACAGAACTTTTTTTGCAGACCCGATGCCGCCCAGACCTCTCTCTGGAGACACGATTCCTCCACATACATCTGTCTGCAGTCCTGATGCCCCCACAGACCTCTGTCGGCAGATCAGATGCCCTCAGCGGACCTCTGTCTGCAGACCCGATGCCCCCACAGACATCTGTCTGCAAACCCGATGCCCCCACCGGAGCTCTGTCTGCAGACCCGATGCCCTCGCAGACTCTGTCTGCTGACCACATTCCCCCGCAGACCTCTGTATGCAGACTCGATGCCACCACAGACCTCTGTCTGCAGACCCGATGCCCCCACGGACCTTTGTCTACAGAACTGATGCCTTCACGGACCTCTGTCTTTAGACCCAATGCCCTCACAGACCTCTGTCTTTAGACCCGATGGCCCCAGAGACCTCTGTCTGCAGACCCGATGCGACCAAAGATCTCTGTCTGTATACCCAATGCCCTCACAGACCTCTGTCTGCAGACCTGATGCCACCACAGACCTCTATCTGCCCCCAGAGTCCTCTGTTCTGAGACGTGATGCCGACAGAGGTCGTCTGTCTGCAGACCAGATGCCCACGCAGACCTCTTTCTCCATAATCAATGCCCCCACAGACCTCAGTCTGCGGACCCGAGGTACCCAGAGAGATCTGTCTGCAGTACCGATGCCCACAAAGACCTCTGTCTGCAGAACCGATGCCCCCACAGACCTCTATCTGCAGACCTGATGCCCAAACAAACCTCTGTCTGCAGACCCGATGCCACCACAGACCACTGTCTGCAGAATCCATGCCACCACAGACCTCTGTCTGCAGACATGATGTCCCCACTGACCGCTGTATTCAGACCCGATTCCCCCACAGACTCTGTCTGTCGACCAGATGTCCCTGCAGACCTCTGTCTCCAAACCTGATGCACCCATAGACCTCTGTCTGCAGACCTCATGCCAACAGTGGTCATCTGTCTGCAGACCGGATGCCCCGGCAGAATCTGTCTGTAGACACGATGCCTCCACAGACCTCTGTCTACAGACCTGATGTCACCACAAACCTCTTTCTGCAGACCCGATGAACCCAGAGACCTCTGTCTGCAGACCAGATGCCCCAAGCACACCTCTGTCTGCATATCCGATGCCCCCACAGACCTCTTTCTGCAGACCTGATGCCAACAGCGGTCGTCTGTCTGCAGACCCGAAGCCCCCACAGTCCTCTGTCTGCAGACCCGATGCCCTCGCAGACTCTGTCTCTAGACCAGATGCCCACGCAGACCTCTGTCTCCATAACCGATGCCCCCACAGACCTCAGTCTGCGGACCCGATGTCCCCACAGAACTCTGTCTGCAGTACCAATGCCCCAACAGACCTCTGTCTGCAGACCCGATGCCTCCACAAACCTTTGTTTCCATACCCAATGCAGCCCAGACCTCTGTCTGCAGACCATACCACCGCAGACCTCTGTCTCCATACTCAATGTCCCCACAGACCTCAGTCTGCAGGCCCGATGACCCCAGCGGACCTCCGTCTGCAGACCCGATGCCTACAGCGGTCGTCTGTCTGCAGACCCGATGCCCCCACAGACCTCTGTTTGCAGAACCCATGCCCTTGCAGACTCTGTCTGCTGACCAGATGCCCACGCAGACCTCTGTATCCATACAGGATGCCCCCACAGACCTCAGTCTGCGGACACGATGTCCCCACAGAGCTCTGTCTGCAGTATAGATGCCCCAACAGACCTCTGTCTGCAGATGCGATGCCTCCACAGACTTTTGTTTGCAGACCAGCTGCCGCCCAGCCCTCTGTCTGGAGACCCGATGCCCCAACATACCTCTGTCTGCAGTCCTGATGCCCCCACAAACCTCTGTCTACAGACCCGATGCCCCCACTGACCTCTGTCTGCAGACCCGATGCCCTCGCAAACTCTGTCTGATGAACAGATGCCCACGCAGAACTATGTCTACAGACCGGATGCCCCCATAGACCTCTGTGTGCATACCTGATGCCGACAACGGTCGTTGGTCTGCAGACCCGATGCCCCCACAGACCTCTGTCTGCAGACCCGAAGCCCGCCCCCCTGCAGACCTCGTTTTGCATACCCGATGCTATCAGCGGAATTCTGTCTGCAGACCCGATGCCATCCCAGACCTCTGTCTGCAGAACAGATGCCCCCAGCGGGCCTTTGTCTGCAGACTCGATGCCCTAGCAGAATCTGTCTGCAGAACAGATACCAACAGTGGTCATCTGTCTGCAGACCCGATGCCACCAAAATCTCTCTCTGTAGAACTGATGCCCCCAGCGGACCTCCGTCTGCAGACCGGATGCCCGCTCAGACCTCTGTCTGCAGACCCAATGCTCCCAGAGGCCTCTGTCTGCAGACCAGATGTCCCCAGAGGAACTCCGTCTGCAGACCCGATGCCGCCAACGACCTATGTCTGCAGATCCGATGCCGTTGCAGACTCTGTCTGTAGACCAGAGGCCCCCACAGACTTCTGTCTCCAAACCCGATGCACCCAAAGACCTCTGTCTGCAGACCCGATGCCTACAGCCATCATCTGTCTGCAGAACTGATGCCCCCACAGACCTCTGTCTCCATACTCAATGCCCCCACAGACCTCAGTCTGCAGGCCCGATGCCCCCAAAGACCTCTGTCTGCAGACCCGATGCCCCCACAGACCTCTGTCTGCAGACCCGATGCCTCCATAGACCTCTGTCTGCAGACCCAATGCCCCCAGAGACCTCTGTCTGCAGAACGGATGCCCACACAGACCTCTGTCTGCAGACCCGATGCCCCCGCAGACCTCTGTCTGCAGAACCGATGCCCCCACAGAACTATTTCTGCAATCCCGATGCCCCCACGGACCTCTGTCTGTAGACCAGATACCCCCATAGACCTCGGTCTGCAGATCCGATGCCCACAGCGGACCACCGTCTGCGCACCCGATGCCTCCAAAGACCTCTGTTTGCAGACTGGATGCCCACACAGACCTCTGTCTGCAGACCCGATGCCTCCATAGACCTTTGTCTGCAGAACCGATGCCCCCAGAGGCCTCTGTCTGCGGAACCGATGCGCCCACAGACCTCTGTCTGCAGACACGATGCCCCCATAGACCTCTGTCTGCAGATCCAATGCCCACAGAGGCCTCTGTCTGCAGACCCGATGCCCCTAGAGGACCTCTGTCTGCAGAACCGATGCCTCCACAGACCACTGTATGCACACCCGATGCCACCATAGACCTCTGTCTGCAGAACCGTTGGTCCCGCAGACCACTGTCTTTAGACCCGATGCCGCCACAGACCTCTGTCTGCGGACACGATGCCCTCCGCAGACCTCGTTCTGGAGACCCGATGCCCTCGCAGACTCTGTCTGCAGTCCAGATGCACCTGCAGACCTCTGTCTACAGACCTGATGCCAAAAGCAGTCGTCTTTCTGCAGACTTGATGCCCCCACCGACCTATGTCTGCAGACCCAATGCCCCCAGAGGCCTCTGTCTGCAGACCCGGTGCCCCTAGATGACCTCTGTCTGCAGAACCAATGCCCACACAGACCACTGTCTGCACACCCGATGCCCACATAGACCTCTGTCTGCAGAACCGATGGTCCCTCAGATGTCTGTCTGTAGACCCGATGCCGCCATAGACCTCTGTCTGCGGACACGTTGCCCCCGGCAGACCTGGTTCTGGAGAACCGATGCCCTCGCAGAATCTGTCTGCAGTCTAGATGCCCCTGCAGACCTCTGTCTACAGACCCGATGCACCCATAGACCTCTGTCTGCAGACCTGATGCCAAAAGCGGTCGTCTCTTTCCAGACTTGATGCCCCCTCCGACCTATGTCTGCAGAATCAATGCCTCCACAGACCACTGTCTGCACACCCGATGCCCCCATAGACCTCTGTCTGCAGAACCGTTGGTCCCTCAGACATCTGTCTTTAGACCCAATGCTGCCACAGACCTCTGTCTGCGGACACGATGCCCACGGCAGACCTCGTTCTGGAGACCCCATTCCTGCACACACCTCTGTCTGCAGACCCGATGTTCTCAGCGGACCTCTGTCTGCATACCCGATGCCCCCCGCAGACCTCTGTCTGCAGACCAGATGCCCCCGCAGACCTCTGTCTACAGAACCGATGCCCCAATAGACTTCTGTCTGCAGACCTGATGTCAAAAGCGGTCGTCTGTCTGCAGACCGGATGCTACCAAAGACCTCTGTCTGTAGAACTGATGCCCCCAGCGGATCTCCGTCTGCAGACCTGATGCCTCCACAGACCTCTGTCTGCAGACAAGTTGCCCCCAGCGGACCTCTGTTTGAATACCCGATGCTCCCATAGACCTCTCTCTGCAGACACGATGCACCACAGATCATCAGTCTGCAGACCCGATGCCCCAGCGGACATCTGTCTGCAGATCTGATGCCCCCACAAACCTCTATCTGCAGACTGATGACCCCACAGACCTCTCTCTGCAGACCTGATGCCACACAGACCCTGTCTTTTGACCGGATGCCCCCCAGACCTCTGTCTGCAGATCCGATGCCCCCACAGACCTCTGTCTGCAGAACCCATGCCTTCACAGACCTCTGTCTTCAGACCCGATGCCTCTACAGACCTCTGTCTGCAGACCCGATGCCCGTAGTGACCTCTGTCTCCATACCCGATGCCCACACTGAAATCTGTCTGCAGACCCGATGCCCCCACTGACCTCTGTCTGCAGACCCGATGCCTCCACAGACCTCTGTCTGCAGACCGGATGCACCCAGCGGACCTCTGTCTGCAGACTCGATGCCCTAGCAGATTCTGTCTGCAAACCAGATTCCCCCGCAGACCTCTGTCTACAGAACCGATGCCCCATAGACCTCTGTCTGCAGACCCGATGCCACCAAAGACCTCTGTCTGTAGAACTGATGCCTCTAGCGGACCTCTGTCTGCAGACCTGATGCCTCTAGCGGACCTCTGTCTGCAGACCTGATGCCAAAAGCGGTCGTCTCTTTCCAGACTTGATGCCCCCTCCGACCTATGTCTGCAGAATCAATGCCTCCACAGACCACTCTCTGCACACCCGATGCCCCCATAGACCACTGTCTGCAGAACCGTTGGTCCCTCAGACATCTGTCTTTAGACCCAATGCTGCCACAGACCTCTGTCTGCGGACACGATGCCCACGGCAGACCTCGTTCTGGAGACCCCATTCCTGCACACACCTCTGTCTGCAGACCCGATGTTCCCAGCGGACCTCTGTCTGCATACCCGATGCCCCCCGCAGACCTCTGTCTGCAGACCAGATGCCCCCGCAGACCTCTGTCTACAGAACCGATGCCCCAATAGACTTCTGTCTGCAGACCTGATGTCAAAAGCGGTCGTCTGTCTGCAGACCGGATGCTACCAAAGACCTCTGTCTGTAGAACTGATGCCCCCAGCGGATCTCCGTCTGCAGACCTGATGCCTCCACAGACCTCTGTCTGCAGACAAGTTGCCCCCAGCGGACCTCTGTTTGAATACCCGATGCTCCCATAGACCTCTCTCTGCAGACACGATGCACCACAGATCATCAGTCTGCAGAACCGATGCCCCAAGCGGACATCTGTCTGCAGACCTGATGCCCCCACAAACCTCTATCTACAGACTGATGACCCCACAGACCTCTCTCTGCAGACCTGATGCCACACAGACCCTGTCTTTTGACCGGATGCCCCCCAGACCTCTGTCTGCAGATCCGATGCCCCCACAGACCTCTGTCTGCAGAACCCATGCCTTCACAGACCTCTGTCTTCAGACCCGATGCCTCTACAGACCTCTGTCTGCAGACCCGATGCCCGTAGTGACCTCTGTCTGCATACCCGATGCCCACACTGAAATCTGTCTGCAGACCCGATGCCCCCACTGACCTCTGTCTGCAGACCCGATGCCTCCACAGACCTCTGTCTGCAGACCGGATGCACCCAGCGGACCTCTGTCTGCAGACTCGATGCCCTAGCAGATTCTGTCTGCAAACCAGATTCCCCCGCAAACCTCTGTCTACAGAACCGATGCCCCCATAGACCTCTGTCTGCAGACCCGATGCCACCAAAGACCTCTGTCTGTAGAACTGATGCCTCTAGCGGACCTCTGTCTGCAGTCCCGATGCCTACAGCGGTCGTCTGTCTGCAGACCTGATGGCCCCACAGACCTCTGTCTGTAGACCGGATGCCACCGCAGACTCTGTCTGCAGACCATGCCCCTACAGACCACTGTCTCCATACTCGATGCCCCCACAGACCCCTGTCTGCAGACCCGAATCCCCTGTGGACCTCTGTCTTCAGAGCAGATGCCCCAAGAGTTTTCTGTCTGCAGACCCGATGCCTCCACAGACAACTGTATGCAGTCCCGATGCCCCCAGAGACCTTGGTCTGGGGAACCAATGCCCCCAGAGGCCTCTGTCTGCAGACCCGATGCCCCTAGAGGACCTCTGTCTGCAGAACCGATGCCCACACAGACCACTGTCTGCACAGCCGATGCCCACATAGACCTCTGTCTGCAGAACCGATGGTCCCTCAGACGTCTGTCTGTAGGCCCGATGCCGCTACAGACCTCTGTCTGCGGACACGATGCCCCCCGGCAGACCTCGTTCTGGAGACCCAATGACCTCGCAGACTCTGTCTGCAGTCCAGATGCTCCTGCAGACCTCTGTCTACAGACTCGATGCACGCATAGACCTATGTCTGCAGATCGGATGCCAAAAGCGGACGTCTCTTTGCAGACTTGATGCCCCCACCGACCTATATCAGTAGAATCAATGCCCCCACAGACCTCTGTCTGCACACCCGATGTCCCCAGCGGAACTCTGTCTGCATACCTGATGTTCCCCGCAGACCTCTTTCTGCAGACCCGATGCCCACACAGACCTCTGTCTTCAGACCCGATGCCTCCACAGACCTCTGTCTGCAGAACCGATGCCCGCAGTGACCTCTGGCTGCAGACCCGATGCCCACACAGAAATCTGTCTGCAGACCCGATGCCGCCACTGACCTCTGTCTGCAGACCCGATGCCCCCACAGACCTCTGTCTGCAGACCTGATACCTACAGTGGTCGTCTGTCTGCAGATCTGATGCCACCAAATACCTCTGTCTGTAGAACTGATGCCCCCAGCGGACCTCCGTCTGCTGACCGGATGCCCTATCTGTCTTCAGAACCAATGCTCCCAGAGGCCTCTGTCTGCAGACCAGATGCCCCCAGAGGAACTCCGTCTGCAGACCCGATGTCCCCAAAGACCTATGTCTGCAGACCCGATGCCCCCACAGACCCCTGTCTGCAGAACCGAAGCCCCTGTGAACCTCTGTCTGCCGACCTGATGCCCCAAAAGTCCTCTGTCTGCAGAAGGATGCCCCCACTGACCTCTGTCTGCGGACACAATGCCCTCCGCAGTCCTCGTTCTGAAGACCTGATGCCCTCGCAAACTCTGTCTGCAGTCCAGATGCCCCTGCAGACCTCTGTCCACAAACCTGATGCCAAAAGCGGTCATCTCTCTGCAGACTTGATGCCCCCACTGACCTATGTCTGCAGACCCGATGCCCCCACAGACCTCAGACCCGATGCCTTAGCAGACTCTGTCTGCAGAACAGATGCCCCAGCAGACCTCTGTTTGCAGACCCGATGACCCACAGATTTCTCTCTGCAGACTTGATGCCCCTTAGACCTCTGTCGGCAGACCCGATGACCCCAGCGGACATCTGTCTGCAGACCTATAGCCCACAGAGACCTCTCTCGACAGACTGATGCCCACACAGACCTCTGTCTGCAGGCCCGATGACCCCACGAACCTCTGTCTGCAGACCGAAAGCCCCCACAGACCTCTGTCTGCAGGTCCGATGCCCCCAGAGGCCTCTGTCTGCAGACCCGATGCCCCCAGGTGACCTCTGTCTGCAGAACCGATGCCCACACAGACCACTGTCTGCACACCCGATGCACACATAGACCTCTGTCTGCAGAACCGATGGTCCCTCAGACGTCTGTCTATAGACCCGATGCCCCCACAGAACTCATTCTGCAGATGCGATGCCCCCAGCGGACCTCTGTCTGCAGACACGATGCCCCCACAGACCTCTGTCTGCAGACATGAAGCCCCCAGTGGATCTCTGTCTGCAGAGCCCATGGCCAAATTGGACATCTGTCTGCACACCCGATGCCCCCGGACATCTATCTGCAAACCCAATGCCGCCACTGACCTCTGTCTGCAGACCGGTTGCCCGCAGCGGACCTCTGTCTGCAGATCCGATACCTCCCCTGACCTCTGTCTGCAGACCCCATGGGGGCACAGACCTCTGTCTGCAGACCCGCTGCCCCCGCAGACCTCTGTATGCAGAACCGATGCCCCCGCAGACCTTTGTCTGCAGAGCCTATGTCCTCGCAGAGTCTGTCTGCATACCAGATGCTAACGGAGACCTCTGTCTCCGTACCCGATGCCCCCACAGACCTCAGTCTGCAGACCCGATGCCCCCACTGGACCTCTGTCTGTAGACCCGATGACCCCACTTGACCTCTGTCTGTCGACCAAATGCCAATACAGCCCTCAGTCTGGAGACCTGATGCCCCCCAGACCTCAGTCTGCAGACCCAATGCCCCCACAGACCTCAGTCTACAGACCCGATGTCCCCACAGACCCTCAGTCTGCAGACCCGATGCCCCCAACTGACATCTGTCTACAGACCTGATGACCCACAGACTTCTCTCGTCAGACTGATGCCCCCACAGACTCTGTGTGCAGACCCGATGCTCCCACAGACCTCTCTCTGCACACACGATGGACCACAGATCATCAGTCTGCAGACCCGATGCTCCCACGGACCTCTGTCTGCAGACCAGATACGCCCACAGACCTCTGTCTGCAGACCCGATGCCACCAGCGGACTTCTGTCCGCAGAACCGATGCCTCCACAGACCTCTGTCTGCAGACCCGATGCACTCGCAGACTCTGTCTTCAGACTAGACGCACCAGCAGACCTCTGTCTACAGACCGGATGCTCCCAATGACCTCTGTCTGCAGACCTGATGCCAACAACGGTCGTCTTTCTACCGACCCGATGCCCCCAGAGACCTCTGTGTGCAGACCCAATGTACAAACAGACTTCTGTCTGCAGTCTCGAAGCCCCCAGAGGACCTCTGTCTGCAGACCCGATGCACCCAGCGGACATCTGTCTGCAGACCTGATGCCTCCACAGACCTCTGTCTGCAGACCCGATGCCCCCAGATACCTCTGTCTGCGGACCCGATGCCCCCAGAGACATTTTTCTGCGGACTCGATGCTTCCAGAGACCTCTGCAGACCCGATGCCCCCAGAGGACCTCTTTCTGCAGACCCGATGACCCAACAGACCTCTGTCTGAAGTCCCGATGCCCCCCAGAGACCTCTGTCTGCAGACCCGATGCACCCACAAACCTCTGTCTGCAGTCCGATGCACACATAGACATCTGTCTGCAGACCCGATTCCCCCACCGGACCTCTGTCTGCAGACCCGATGCCCCCACGGACCTCTGTCTGCAGACCTGATGCCTCCAGACACCTCTGTCTGCAGACGCGGTGCCCACAGATACCTCTGTCTGGAGACCTGATGCCCCCACAGACCTCTGACTACAGACCCGATGACTTCACAGACCTCTGTATGCAAAACCGATGCACCCATAGACCTCTGCCTGCAGATCCGATTCCACCACCGGACCTCTGTCTGTAGACGCTATGTCCTTACGGACCTCTGTCTGCAAACCTGATGCCTTCACAGACCTCTGTCTGCAGACCCGGTGCCCCCAGATACATCTGTCTGGAGACCCGAAGACCCCAGAGACCTCTGTCTGCAGAGCCAAATCCATGAGAGACCTCTGGCTGGAGACCCGATGCGCCCGCAGACTTCTTTCTGCAGAACCTATGCCCCCACAGACCTCAGTCTTCTGGCCCGATGCCCCCACAGACCTTTGTATGCAGAAACAATGCCCTCAGAGACCTCAGTCTGCAGACACGATGTCCCCATAGACCTCTGTCTGCAGACCCGAAGCCCAAAGCGGACCTCTGTCTGCAGACCCCTTGGTCAAAGTGGACCTCTGTCTGCAGACGCGATGTCCCCACAGACCTCTGTCTGCAGACCTGATGCCCCCAGAGACCTCTGTCTGCAGACCAGATGCACCCACGGACCTCTATCTGTAAACACAATGCCCACAGAGACCTCTGTCTGCAGACACGAGGCCCCCCACAGACCTCTGTCTCCAGACCCGATGCCCCCCAGCGGACCTCTGTTTGCAGACCCGATGACCCCAGAGACCTCTGTCTGCAGACCCAATGCCCCCATAGACCTCTGTCTGTAGAACCGATGCTCCCACGGACCTCTCTCTGCATACCCGATGCCCCCACTGGACCTCTGTGTGCAGAGCCGATGCCCCCAGGAGACTTCTGTCTGCAGACCCGATGACCTCGTAGACTCTTTCTGCAGACCAGATGCCCCCGCAGACCTCTGTCTACAGACTCGATGCCCCCATAGACCTCTGTCTCCAGACCTGATTCCAACAGTGGTCGTCTGCCTGCAGACCCGATGCCACCAAAGACCTCTGTCTGTAGACCAGATGCCCCCAGAGGACCTCTCTCTGCAGACCCGATGCCCCCAAAGTCCTATGTTTGCAGACCCACTCCCCCAGCGGAACCCTGTCTGCATACACGATGCCCCCTCGCAGACCTCTGTCTGCAGATACGATGCCCTAGCAGACTCTGTCTGTAGACCAGATGCCCCCGCAGACCTCTGTCTCAAAACCCGATGCACACAAAGACCTCAGTCTGCAGACCCGATGCCTACAGCGGTCATCAGTCTGCAGAACCGATGCCCACACAGACCTCTGTCTGTAGACCGGATGCCCCCGCAGACTCTGTCTGCAGACCATGCCCCGACAGACAACTGTCTCCATACTCAATGCCCCCACAGACCTCAGTCTTCAGGCCCGATGCCCCCACAGACCTTTGTATGCAGAAACAATGCCCTCAGAGACCTCTGTCTGCAGACACGATGTCCCCATAGACCTCTGTCTGCAGACTCGAAGCCCAAAGCGGACCTCTGTCTGCAGCCCCCTTGGTCACAGTGGACCTCTTTCTGCAGACTCGATGCCCCCACAGACCTCTGTCTGCAGACCTGATGCACCCAGAGACCTCTGTCTGCAGACCAGATGCACCCAAGAACCTCTATCTGCAAACACGATGCCCACAGAGACCTCTGTCTGCAGACACGATGCCCCCACAGACCTCTGTCTCCAGACCCGATGCCCCCAGCGGACCTCTGTTTGCAGACCCGATGATTCCACAGACCTCTGTCTGCAGAATCAATGCCCCCATAGACCTCTGTCTGTAGAACTGATGCTCCCCACGGACCTCTCTGCATACCCGATGCTCCCACTGGACCTCTGTATGCAGACCCGATGCCCCAGCGGACCTCTGTCTGCAGACCCGATGCCCCCACTGACCTCTGTCTGCAGACCTGATGCCTCCACAGACCTCTGTCTGTACACATGATGCACACATAGACCTCTGTCTGTAGACGCGATGCCCACACAGACCTCTGTCTGCAGTCCCGATGCACCAACAGACATCTGTCTGCCGACCGGATGCCCACAGCGAACCTCTTTCTGCAGACTCAATGCCCTAGCAGACTCTGTCTGCAGACCAGATTCCCCCGCAGACTTCTTTCTGCAGACCCGATGCCCCCCACAGACCTCTGTCTTTAGAACCGATGCCTCCCCAGACCTCTGTCTGCCGACCTGATGCCCATAGTGACCTCTGTCTGCAGAAGGGATGCCCACACAGAAATCTGTCTGCAGACCCAGTGCCCCCCACTGACCTCTGTCTGCAGACTCGATGCCCCCCAGAGACCTCTGTCTGCAGACCGGATGGCCCCAGCGGACCTCTGTCTGCAGACTCGATGCCCTAGCAGACTCTGACTACAGACCAAATGCCCCTGCAGACCACTGTGTAGAGACTCAATGCCCCCAAAGACCTCTGTCTCCAGACCTGATTCCAATAGTGGTCGTCTGCCTGCAGACCCGATGCCACCAAAGACCTCTGTCTGTAGACCAGATGCCCCCAGAGGACCTCTCTCTGCAGACCCGATGCCCCCCAAAGACCTATGTTTGCAGACCCACTGCCCCCAGCAGACCCATGTCTGCATACCCGATGCCCCCCCCCGCAGACCTCTGTCTGCAGATACGATGCCCTAGCAGACTCTGTCTGTAGACCAGATGCCCCCGCAGACCTCTGTCTCCAAACCCGATGCACCCAAAGACCTCTGTCTGCAGACCCGATGCCTACAGCGGTCGTCTGTCTGCAGAACCGATGCCCCCACAGACCTCTGGCTGTAGACCGGATGCCCCCGCAGATTCTGTCTGCAGACCATGCCCCGACAGACCACTGTCTCCATACTCAATGCCCCCCACAGACCTCAGTCTTCAGGCCCGATGCCCCCACAGACCTTTGTATGCAGAATCAATGCCCTCAGAGACCTCTGTCTGCAGACACGATGTCCCCATAGACCTCTGTCTGCAGACCCAAAACCCATAGCCGACCTCTGTCTGCAGAGCCCTTGGTCAAAGTGTTCCTCTGTCTGCAGACTCGATGCCCCCACAGACCTCTGTCTGCAGACCTGATGCCCCCAAAGACCTCTGTTTGCAGACCAGATGCACCCACGGACCTCTATCTGCAAACACGATGTCCCCATAGACCTCTGTCTGCAGACCCGAAACTCCATAGCCGACCTCTGTCTGCAGAGCCCTTGGTCAAAGTGTTCCCCTGTCTGCAGACTCGATGCCCCCACAGACCTCTGTCTGCAGACCTGATGCCCCCAAAGACCTCTGTTTGCAGACCAGATGCACCCACGGACCTCTATCTACAAACACGATGCCCACAGAGACCTCTGTCTGTAGAACCGATGCTCCCACGGACCTCTCTCTGCATACGCGATGCCCCCCACTCGACCTCTGTTTGCACACCCACTGGCCCCAGCGGACCTCTGTCTGCAGACCCGATGCCCCCACTGACCTCTGTCTGCAGACCTGATGCCTCCATAGACCTCTGTCTGTACACCCGATGCACGCATAGACCTCTGTCTGCAGACGCGATGCCCACACAGACCTCTGTCTGCAGTCCCGATGCAACAACAGACCTCTGTCTGCAGACTGGATGCCCCCAGGGGACCTCTTTCTGCAGACTCAATGCCCTAGCAGACTCTGTCTGCAGACCAGATTCCCCCGCAGACCTCTGTCTACAGACCCGATGCCCCCATAGACCTCTGTCTGCAGACCTGATGCCAACAGTGGGCGTCTGTCTGCAGACCCGATGCACTCGCAGACTCTGTCTTCAGACTAGACGCACCAGCAGACCTCTGTCTACAGACCGGATGCTCCCAATGACCTCTGTCTGCAGACCTGATGCCAACAACGGTCGTCTTTCTACCGACCCGATGCCCCCAGAGACCTCTGTGTGCAGACCCAATGTACAAACAGACTTCTGTCTGCAGTCTCGAAGCCCCCAGAGGACCTCTGTCTGCAGACCCGATGCCCCAAGCGGACATCTGTCTGCAGACCTATGCCTCCACCTGTCTGCAGACCCGATGCCCCCAGATACCTCTGTCTGCGGACCCGATGCCCCCCAGAGACATTTTTCTGCGGACTCGATGCTTCCAGAGACCTCTGCAGACCCGATGCCCCCAGAGGACCTCTTTCTGCAGACCCGATGACCCAACAGACCTCTGTCTGAAGTCCCGATGCCCCCAGAGACCTCTGTCTGCAGACCCGATGCACCCACAAACCTCTGTCTGCAGTCCGATGCACACATAGACATCTGTCTGCAGACCCGATTCCCCCACCGGACCTCTGTCTGCAGACCCGATGCCCCCACGGACCTCTGTCTGCAGACCTGATGCCTCCAGACACCTCTGTCTGCAGACGCGGTGCCCACAGATACCTCTGTCTGGAGACCTGATGCCCCCACAGACCTCTGACTACAGACCCGATGACTTCACAGACCTCTGTATGCAAAACCGATGCACCCATAGACCTCTGCCTGCAGATCCGATTCCACCACCGGACCTCTGTCTGTAGACGCTATGTCCTTACGGACCTCTGTCTGCAAACCTGATGCCTTCACAGACCTCTGTCTGCAGACCCGGTGCCCCCAGATACATCTGTCTGGAGACCCGAAGACCCCAGAGACCTCTGTCTGCAGAGCCAAATCCATCAGAGACCTCTGGCTGGAGACCCGATGCGCCCGCAGACTTCTTTCTGCAGAACCTATGCCCCCACAGACCTCAGTCTTCTGGCCCGATGCCCCCACAGACCTTTGTATGCAGAAACAATGCCCTCAGAGACCTCAGTCTGCAGACACGATGTCCCCATAGACCTCTGTCTGCAGACCCGAAGCCCAAAGCGGACCTCTGTCTGCAGACCCCTTGGTCAAAGTGGACCTCTGTCTGCAGACCCGATGTCCCCACAGACCTCTGTCTGCAGACCTGATGCCCCCAGAGACCTCTGTCTGCAGACCAGATGCACCCACGGACCTCTATCTGTAAACACAATGCCCACAGAGACCTCTGTCTGCAGACACGAGGCCCCCACAGACCTCTGTCTCCAGACCCGATGCCCCCAGCGGACCTCTGTTTGCAGACCCGATGACCCCAGAGACCTCTGTCTGCAGACCCAATGCCCCCATAGACCTCTGTCTGTAGAACCGATGCTCCCACGGACCTCTCTCTGCATACCCGATGCCCCCACTGGACCTCTGTGTGCAGAGTCGATGCCCCCAGGAGACTTCTGTCTGCAGACCCGATGACCTCGTAGACTCTTTCTGCAGACCAGATGCCCCCGCAGACCTCTGTCTACAGACTCGATGCCCCCATAGACCTCTGTCTCCAGACCTGATTCCAACAGTGGTCGTCTGCCTGCAGACCCGATGCCACCAAAGACCTCTGTCTGTAGACCAGATGCCCCCAGAGGACCTCTCTCTGCAGACCCGATGCCCCCCAAAGTCCTATGTTTGCAGACCCACTGCCCCCAGCGGAACCCTGTCTGCATACACGATGCCCCCCCTCGCAGACCTCTGTCTGCAGATACGATGCCCTAGCAGACTCTGTCTGTAGACCAGATGCCCCCGCAGACCTCTGTCTCCAAACCCGATGCACACAAAGACCTCAGTCTGCAGACCCGATGCCTACAGCGGTCATCTGTCTGCAGAACCGATGCCCACACAGACCTCTGTCTGTAGACCGGATGCCCCCGCAGACTCTGTCTGCAGACCATGCCCCGACAGACAACTGTCTCCATACTCAATGCCCCCCACAGACCTCAGTCTTCAGGCCCGATGCCCCCACAGACCTTTGTATGCAGAAACAATGCCCTCAGAGACCTCTGTCTGCAGACACGATGTCCCCATAGACCTCTGTCTGCAGACTCGAAGCCCAAAGCGGACCTCTGTCTGCAGCCCCCTTGGTCACAGTGGACCTCTTTCTGCAGACTCGATGCCCCCCACAGACCTCTGTCTGCAGACCTGATGCACCCAGAGACGTCTGTCTGCAGACCAGATGCACCCAAGAACCTCTATCTGCAAACACGATGCCCACAGAGACCTCTGTATCCAGACCCGATGCCCCCAGCGGACCTCTGTTTGCAGACCCGATGATTCCACAGACCTCTGTCTGCAGAATCAATGCCCCCATAGACCTCTGTCTGTAGAACTGATGCTCCCACGGACCTCTCTCTGCATACCCGATGCTCCCACTGGACCTCTGTATGCAGACCCGATGCCCCCAGCGGACCTCTGTCTGCAGACCCGATGCCCCCACTGACCTCTGTCTGCAGACCTGATGCCTCCACAGACCTCTGTCTGTACACATGATGCACACATAGACCTCTGTCTGTAGACGCGATGCCCACACAGACCTCTGTCTGCAGTCCCGATGCACCAACAGACATCTGTCTGCCGACCGGATGCCCACAGCGAACCTCTTTCTGCAGACTCAATGCCCTAGCAGACTCTGTCTGCAGACCAGATTCCCCCGCAGACTTCTTTCTGCAGACCCGATGCCCCCACAGACCTCTGTCTTTAGAACCGATGCTTCCCCAGACCTCTGTCTGCCGACCTGATGCCCATAGTGACCTCTGTCTGCAGAAGGGATGCCCACACAGAAATCTGTCTGCAGATCCAGTGCCCCCACTGACCTCTGTCTGCAGACTCGATGCCCCCAGAGACCTCTGTCTGCAGACCGGATGGCCCCAGCGGACCTCTGTCTGCAGACTCGATGCCCTAGCAGACTCTGACTGCAGACCAAATGCCCCTGCAGACCACTGTCTACAGACTCAATGCCCCCAAAGACCTCTGTCTCCAGACCTGATTCCAATAGTGGTCGTCTGCCTGCAGACCCGATGCCACCAAAGACCTCTGTCTGTAGACCAGATGCCCCCAGAGGACCTCTCTCTGCAGACCCGATGCCCCCAAAGACCTATGTTTGCAGACCCACTGCCCCCAGCAGACCCATGTCTGCATACCCGATGCCCCCCCCGCAGACCTCTGTCTGCAGATACGATGCCCTAGCAGACTCTGTCTGTAGACCAGATGCCCCCCGCAGACCTCTGTCTCCAAACCCGATGCACCCAAAGACCTCTGTCTGCAGACCCGATGCCTACAGCGGTCGTCTGTCTGCAGAACCGATGCCCCCACAGACCTCTGGCTGTAGACCGGATGCCCCCGCAGATTCTGTCTGCAGACCATGCCCCGACAGACCACTGTCTCCATACTCAATGCCCCCACAGACCTCAGTCTTCAGGCCCGATGCCCCCACAGACCTTTGTATGCAGAATCAATGCCCTCAGAGACCTCTGTCTGCAGACACGATGTCCCCATAGACCTCTGTCTGCAGACCCAAAACCCATAGCCGACCTCTGTCTGCAGAGCCCTTGGTCAAAGTGTTCCTCTGTCTGCAGACTCGATGCCCCCCACAGACCTCTGTCTGCAGACCTGATGCCCCCAAAGACCTCTGTTTGCAGACCAGATGCACCCACGGACCTCTATCTGCAAACACGATGTCCCCATAGACCTCTGTCTGCAGACCCGAAACCCATAGCCGACCTCTGTCTGCAGAGCCCTTGGTCAAAGTGTTCCCCTGTCTGCAGACTCGATGCCCCCACAGACCTCTGTCTGCAGACCTGATGCCCCCAAAGACCTCTGTTTGCAGACCAGATGCACCCACGGACCTCTATCTACAAACACGATGCCCACAGAGACCTCTGTCTGTAGAACCGATGCTCCCACGGACCTCTCTCTGCATACGCGATGCCCCCACTGGACCTCTGTTTGCACACCCAATGACCCCAGCGGACCTCTGTCTGCAGACCCGATGCCCCCACTGACCTCTGTCTGCAGACCTGATGCCTCCATAGACCTCTGTCTGTATACCCGATGCACGCATAGACCTCTGTCTGCAGACGCGATGCCCACACAGACCTCTGTCTGCAGTCCCAATGCAACAACAGACCTCTGTCTGCAGACTGGATGCCCCCAGGGGACCTCTTTCTGCAGACTCAATGCCCTAGCAGACTCTGTCTGCAGACCAGATTCCCCCGCAGACCTCTGTCTACAGACCCGATGCCCCCATAGACCTCTGTCTGCAGACCTGATGCCAACAGTGGGCGTCTGTCTGCAGACCCGATGCCACCAAAGACCTCTGTCTGTAGAACTGATGCCTCCAGCGGACCTCCGTCTGCATACCTGATGCCTCCACAGACCTCTGTCTGCAGACCCAAGGCACCCAGAGGCCTCTGTCTCCAGACCAGATGCACCCAGAGGACCTCTGTCTGCAGACCTGATGCCAACAGTGGACCTCTGTCTTCAGACCCGATGCCCCCAGAGGCCTCTGTCTGCCGACACCATGCCCACAGAGGAACTCTGTATGCAGAACCGATGCTCCCAATGACCACTGTCTGCACACCCGATGCCCCCACAGACCTCTGTCTGCAGAACCGATGGCCCCACAGACCTCTGTCTGCAGACCCGATGCCACCACAGACCTCTGTCTGCAGACCCGATGCCCTCCGCAGACCTCTGTTCTGCAGACCCGATGCCCCCACAGACCTCTGTCTGCAGTCCAGATGCCACTGCAGACCTCTGTCTACAGACATGATGCCCAAAGCAGTCGTCTTTCTGCAGACTTGATGCCCCCACCGACCTATGTCTGCAGACCCGATGCCCCCACAGACCTCTGTCTGCAGACCCAATGCCCCCACAGACCTCTGTCTGCAGAACCGATGCCCCCAGAGACCTCTGATTGCAGACCCCATTACCGCACAGACCTCTGTCTGCAGACTGATGCCCACACGGAACTCTGTCTGCAAACCCGATGCCCCCACAGACCTCTGTCTGCAGACCTGATGCCAAAAGGGGTCGTCTGTCTGCAGACCCAATGCCCCCACAGACCTCTGTCTGCAGACGCGATGCCCTCACAGACCTCTGTCTGCAGTCCCGATGCCCCCACAGACCTCTGTCTGCAAACCCGATGACACCAGCGAACGTCTGTCTGCAGACCCGATGTCCCACAAACCTCTGTCTGCATACCCGATGCCCCCACAGACCCCTGTCTGCAGACTCGAATCCCCTGTGGACCTCTGTCTTCAGACCCGATGGAACCAGAATCCTCTGTCTGCAGACCCGATGCCTCCACAGACTACTGTATGCAGACCCGATGACCACAGAGACCTTTGTCTGGGGATCCGATGCCCCCACAGACCTCTGTCTGCAGACCCGATGCCTCCATAGACCTCTGTCTGCAGACCCGATGCCCCCACAGACCTCTGTCTGTAGACCTGATACCCCCACAGACCTCTGTCTGCAGACCCGATGCCCACAGCGGACCTCCGACTGCAGACCCGATGCCTCCAAAGACTTCTGTCTGCAGACCCAATGCCCCCAATGACCTCTGTCTGCAGAACCGATGCCCCCACAGAAATCTGTTTGCACACCCGATGCCCCCATTGACCTCTGTCTGCATACCTGATTCCCCCATAGACCTCTGTCTGCAGACCCGATGACCCCACAGACCTCTTGCTACAGACCTGAAGCCCCCAGTGGACCTCTGTCTCCAGAGACCATGGCTAAAGTGGACCTCTGTCTGCAGACCCGATGCCCCCACAGACCTCTGTCTGCAGACCTGATGCCCCCAGAGACCTCTGTCTGCAGACCCGATGCCCCCACAGACCTCTGTCTGCAGACCCGATACCCCCAGAGACCTCTGTCTGCAGACCTGATGCTCCCACAGACCTCTGTTTGTAGACCCAATTCCCCCATAGACCTCTGTCTGCAGACCTGATGCCAAAAGCGGTCATCTGTCTGCAGACCCGCTGCCTCCACGGACCTCTGTCTACAGAACTGATGCCTTCATGGACCTCTGTCTTTAGACACAATGCTCCCACAGACCTCTCTGTGCAGACACGATGCCCCCACAGACCATCAGTCTGCAGACCCGATGCCCCCAGCCGACATCTGTCTGCAGACCTGATGCCTGCACAAACCTCTATCTGCAGACTGATGACCCCACAGACCTCTCTCTGAAGACCTGATGCCACACAGACCCTGTCTTTTCACCCGATGCCCCCACAGACTTCTGTCTGCAGACAAGATGGCCCCACAGACCTCTGTCTGCAGACCCAATGCCCCCAGCGGGCCTCCATCTGCAGACCCGATGCTCCCACCGACCTCTGTCTGGAGAACCAATTCCCCCAGAGACCTCTGGCTGGAGACCCGATGCCCCCGCAAACCTCTTTCTGCAGACGCGATGCCCCCACGGACCTCTGTCTTTAGACCCGATGGCCGCAGAGACCTCTGTCTGAAGACCCGATGCGACCAAAGATCTCTGTCTGTATAACCAATGACCTCACAGACCTCTGTCTGCAGACCCGATGCCACCACAGACTTCTATCTGCAGACCCGTTGCCCCCACAGACCTCTGTGTGCAGACCCGATGACCCACATATCTCTCTCTGTACACGCGATGCCCCTTAGACCTCTGTCGGCAGACACGATGCCCGCACGGACCTCTGTCTACAGAAATGATGCCTCCATGGACCTCTGTCTTCAGACCCGATGCCCCCAGAGGCCTCTGTCTGCCGACCCGATGCCCCCAGAGGACCTCTGTATGCAGAACCGATGCCCCCACAGACCCCTGTCTGCAGACTCGAATCCCCTGTGGAACTCTGTCTGCAGACCCGATGCCCCCAGAATCCTCTGTCTGCAGACCCAATGCCTCCACAGACCACTGTATGCAGACCCGATGACCACAGAGACCTATGTCTCGGGATCCGATGCCCCCACAGACCTCTGTCTGCAGACCCGATGCCTCCATAGACCTCTGTCTGCAGACCCGATGCCCCCACGGACCTCTGTCTGTAGACCTGATACACCCACAGACCTCTGTCTGCAGACCCAATGCCCACAGCGGACCTCCGTCTGCAGGCCCGATGCCTCCAAAGACTTCTGTCTGCAGAACCAATGCCCCCAGTGACCTCTGTCTGCAGACCCGATGCCCCCACAGAAATCTGTCTGCAGACCCGATGCCCCCATTGACCTCTGTCTGCATACCTGATTCCCCCATACACCTCTGTCTGCAGATTCGATGCCCCCACAGACCTCTTTCTGCAGACCTGAAGCCCCCAGTGGACCTCTGTCTCCAGAGACCATGGCTAAAGTGGACTCTGTCTGCAGACCCGATGCCCCTACAGACCTCTGTCTGCAGACCCGATGCCCCCACAAAAATCTGTCTGCAGACCTGATGCCCCCATTGACCTCTGTCTGCAAACCCGATGCCCGCAGCGGTCCTCCACCTGCAGACATGATGCCCCCACCGACCTCTGTCTACAGACCCGATGCCCCCACGGACCTCTTTCTGCAGACCCAATGAACCCACATATCTCTGTCTGCAGACTCGATGCCACCAGCGGACCTCTGTCTGCAGATCCGATGACCCACAGACGTCTCTCTGCAGACCCGTTGCCCCCAGAGTTCTCTGTCTGCAGACCATATGCCCCCAGAGGACCTCTGTCTGCAGAACTGATGCCCCCAATGAACTATGTTTGCAGACCCTTTGCCCCCAGCGGATCCCTGTCTGCATACCCGATGCCCCCCCACAGACCTCTATCTGCATATCCGATGCCCTAGCAGACTCTGTCTGTAGACCAGATGCCCCCCGCAGACCTCTGTCTCCAAACCCGATGCTCCCACAGACCTGTGTCTGCAGAGCCAAATCCCCCAGAGACCTCTGGCTCGAGACCCGATGCGCCGCAGACTCCTTTCTGCAGACCCGATGCCCCCACAGACCTCTGTCTGTAGACCGGATTCCCCCGCAGACTCTGTCTGCAGACCATGCCCCCACAGACCTCTGTCTCCATACTCAATGCCCCCACAGACCTCAGTCTGCAGGCCCGATGCGCCACAGACCTTTGTATGCAGAAACGATGCCCTCAGAGACATCTGTCTGCAGACCCGATGCCCCCACAGAACACTGTCTGCAGACCCAATGTCCCCAGTGACCCCTGTGTGCAGACCCGATGCCACCACAAAAATCTGTCTGCAGACCTGATGCCCCCATTGACCTCTCTCTGCAGACCCGATTCCCCCATAGACCTCTGTCTGCAGACCCGAACCCGCACAGAAATCTGTCTGCAGACCCAATGCCCCCACTAACCTCTGTCTGCAGACTGGATGGCCCCAGCGGACCTCTGTCTGCAGACTCAATGCCCTAGCAGACTCTGTCTGCAGACCAGATGCCCCCGCAGACCTCTGTCTCCAAACCCGATGAACCCAAAGACCTCTGTCTGCAGTCCCGATGCCTACAGCGGTCGTCTGTCTGCAGACCCGATGCCCCCACAGACCTCTGTCTGTAGACCGGATGCCCCCGCAGACTCTGTCTGCAGACCATGCCCCGACAGACCACTGTCTCCATGCTCAATGCCCCCACAGACCTCAGTCTTCAGGCCTGACGCCCCCACAGAGCTTTGTATGCAGAAACAATGCCCTCAGAGACCTCTGTCTGCAGACATGATGTCCCCATAGACCTCTGTCTACAGATCCCGAAACCCAAAGAGGACCTCTGTGGCAGAGCCCTTGGTCAAAGTGGACCTCTGTCTGCAGACCCGATGCCCCCACAGACATCTGTCTGCAGACCTAATGCCCCCAGAGACCTCTGTTTGCAGACCAGATGCACCCACGGACCTCTATCTGCAAACACGATGCCCACAGAGACCTCTGTCTGCAGACAAGAAGCCCCCACAGACCTCTGTCTCCAGACCCGATGCCCCCAGCGGACCTCTGTTTGCACACCCGATGACCCCAGAGACCTCTGTCTGCAGACCCAATGCCACCATAGACCTCTGTCTGTAGAACCGATGCTCCCACGGACCTCTCTCTGCATACCCAATGCCCCCACTGGACCTCTGTGTGCAGACCCGATGCCCCAGCGGACCTCTGTCTGCAGACCCGATGCCCCCACTGACCTCTGTCTGCAGACCTGATACCTCCATAGACCTCTGTCTGTACACCCGATGCACGCATAGACCTCTGTCTGCAGACGCGATGCCCACACAGACCTCTGTCTGCAGTCCCGATGCAACAACAGACCTCTGTCTGTAGACTGGATGCCCCCAGCGGACCTCTTTCTGCAGACTCAATGCCCTAGCAGACTCTGTCTGCAGACCAGATTCCACCGCAGACCTCTGTCTACAGACCCGATGCCCCCATAGACCTCTGTCTGCAGACCTGATGCCAACAGTGGGCGTCTGTCTGCAGACCCGATGTGACCAAAGACCTCTGTCTGTAGAACTGATGCCTCCATCGGACCTCTGTCTCCAAACCCGATGCCTCCACAGACCTCTGTCTGCAGACCCAATGCCCCCAGAGGCCTCTGTCTGCAGACCAGATATCCCCAGAGGACCTCTGTCTGCAGACCCGATGCCCCCAAAGAAGTATGTCTGCAGACCCACTGCCCCCAGTGGACCCCTGTCTGCATACTTGATGCCCCCCGGCAGACCTCTGTCTGCAGATCCGATGCCCTAGCAGACTCTGTCTGTAGATCAGATGCCCCCGCAGACCTCTGTCTCCAAACCCGATGTACCCAAAGACCTCTGTCTGCAGACCTGATGCCTACAGCGGTCATCTGTCTGCAGACACGATGCCTGCACAGACCTCTGTCTGTAGACCGGATGCCCCCATAGACTTCTGTCTGCAGACCAGATGCCCCCACGGACCTCTATCTGCAAACCCGATGCCCACAGAGACCTCTGTCTGCAGACACGAAGCCCCCACGGACCTCTGTCTACATAACTGATGCCTTCACAGACCTCTGTCTTTAGAGCCGATGCCCCCACAGACCTAGGTCTTTAGACCCGATGGCCCCAGAGACCTCTGTCTGCGGACCCGATGCGACCAAAGATCTCTGTCTGTATACCCAATGCCCTCACAGACCTGATGCCCGAAGTGACCTCTGTCTGCAGACCCGATGCCCCCACAGACTTCTGTCTGCACACCCGATGCCCCCACAGACCTCTGTCTGCAGACACGATGCCCCCAGCGGGCCTCAATCTGCAGACCCGATGCTCCCACCGACCACTGTCTGCAGACCCAATTCCCCCAGAGACCTCTGGCTGGAGACCCGATGCCCCCGCAGACCTCTTTCTGCAGACCCGATGCCCACCCAGACCTCTGTCTTCAGACCCGATGCCTCTACAGACCTCTGTCTGCAGACCCGATGCCCACACAGAAATCTGTCTGCAGACCCGATGCCGCCACTGACCTCTGTCTGCAGACCCGATGCCCCACAGACCTCTGTCTGCAGACCAGATGCCCCCACGGACCTCTGTCTACAGAACTGATGCCTTCACGGACCTCTGTCTTTAGACCCAATGCCCCCACAGACCGAGGTCTTTAGACCCGATGGCACCAGAGACCTCTGTCTGCAGACCCGATGCGACAAAAGATCTCTGTGTGTATACCCAATGCCCTCACAGACCTCTGTCTGCAGACCCGATGCCACCACAGACCTCTATCTGCAGACCCGTTGCCCACACAGAACTCTGTGTGCAGACCCGATGACACAAATATCTCTCTCTGCAGATGCGATGCCCCTTAGACCTCTGTCAGCAGACACGATGCCCCCACAGACAATCTGTCTGCAGACCGGATGCCCTCAGCGGACCTTTGTCTGCAGACCTGAAGTCCCCACGGACCTCAGTCTACAGAAGTGATGCCTCCACGGACCTCTGTCTTCAGACCCATTGCCCCCAGAGGCCTCTGTTTGCCGACCCGATGCTCACAGAGGACCTCTGTATGCAGAACCGATGCTCCCAATGACCACTGTCTGCACACCCGATGCCCCCATAGACCTCTGTCTGCAGAACCGATGCCCCCACAGATCTCTGTCTGCAGACCTGATGCCCCCAGAGACCTCTGTCTGCAGACCCGATGCACCCACGGACCTCTGTCTGCAGAGCCCTTGGCCAAAGTGGACCTCTGTCTGCAGACCCTATGCCCCCACAGACCTCTGTCTGCCGACCCGAAGTTCCGAGTGGACCTCTGTCTGCAGAACCCATGGCCAAAGTGGACCTCTGTCTGCAGACCCGATGACCCCAGGGACCTCTGTCTGCAGACCTGATGCCCCCAGAGACCTCTGTCAGCAGACCCGATGCACCCACGGACCTCTATCTGCAAACCCGATGCCCCCAGAGTCCTCTGTCTGCAGAACCGATGCGTCCACAGACCTCTGTTTGTAGACCCAATGCCCCCAAGACCTCTGTCTGGAGACCCCATGCGCCCACAGAACTCTTTCTGCAGAAGCAATGCCCCCAGTGGAACTCTGTCTGCTGACCCGATGCCCACACAGAACTCTGTCTGCAGACCCGAAGCCCCCAGTGGACCTCTGTCTGCAGAGCACATGGCCAAAGTGGACCACTGTCTGCAGACCCGATGCCCCCACAGACCTCTGTCTGCAGACCTGATGTGCCCACAGACCTCTGTTTGTAGACCCAATGCCCCCAAGACATCTGTCTGGAGACCAGATGCCCCTGCAGACCTCTGTCTACAGACCCGATGCTCCCATAGACCTCTGTCTGCAGACCTGATGGCAATAGCGGTCGTCTGTCTGCAGACCCGATGCCTCCACGGACCTCTGTCTACAGAACTGATGCCTTCATGGACCTCTGTCTTTAGACCCTATGCTCCCACAGAACTGTCTGTGCAGACACGATGCCCCACAGACCATCAGTCTGCAGACCCGATGCCCCCAGCGGACATCTGTCTGAAGACCTGATGCCCCCACAAACCTATATCTGCAGACTGATGACCCCACAGACCTCTCTCTGCAGACCTGATGCCACACAGACCCTGCCTTTTGACCGGATGCCCCCACAGACCTCTGTCTGCAGACCCGATGCTCCCACAGACTTCTGTCTGCAGACCCGATGCCCCCACAGACCTCTCTCTGCAGACCCGATGCCCCAGCGGACCTCCATCTGCAGACCCGATGCTCCCACCGACCTCTGTCTGCAGACCCAATTCCCCCAGAGACCTTTGTTTGGAGACCCGATGCCCCCGCAGACCTCTTTCTGCAGACCCGATGCCCACCCAGACCTCTGTCTTCAGACCCAATGCCTCCACAGACCTCTGTCTGCAGACCCGATGCCCGCAGTGACCTCTGTCTGCAGACCCGATGCCCACACAGAAATCTGTCTGCAGACCCGATGCCGCCACTGAACTCTGTCTGCAGACCCGATGCCCCCACAGACCTCTGTCTGCAGACCTGATGCCCCCAACCAACCTCTGTCTTCATACCCGATTCCCCCTTCGGACCTCTGTCTGCAAAACTGATGCCTTCACGGACCTCTGTCTTTAGACCCGATGCCCCCACGAACCTCTGACTTTAGACCCGATGGCCCCAGTGACCTCTGTCTGCAGACCCGATGCGACCAAAGATATCTTTCTGTATACCCAATGCCCTTACAGACCTCTGTCTGCAGAACCGATACCACCACAGACCTCTATCTGCAGACCCGTTGCCCCCAGAGACCTCTGTGTACAGACCCAATGACCCACATATCTCTCTCTGTAGACGGGATGCCCCTTAGAACTCTGTCGGCAGACACGATGCCCCCACAGACAATCTGTCTGCAGACCGGATGCCCTCAGCGGACCTTTGTCTACAGAAATGATGCCTCCATGGACCTCTGTCTGCAGACTCGATGCCAGCACAGACATCTGTCTACAGAACTGATGCCTCATGGACCTCTGTCTTCAGACCCGATGCCCCCAGAGGCCTCTGTCTGCCGACACCATGACCACAGAGGAACTCTGTATGCAGAACCGATGCTCCCAATGACCACTGTCTGCACACCCGATGCCCCCATAGACCTCTGTCTGCGGAACCGATGGTCCCACAGACCTCTGTCTGCAGACCCGATGCCACCACAGACCTCTGTTTGCGGACACGATGCCCTCCGCAGACCTCGTTCTGGAGACCCGATGCCCTCGCAGACTCTGTCTGCAGTCCAGATGCCATTGCAGACCTCTGTCTACAGACATGATGCCAAAAGCAGTCGTCTTTCTGCAGACTTGATGCCCCCACCGACCTATGTCTGCAGACCCGATGCCCCCACAGACCTCTGTCTGCAGACCCGATGCCCCCACAGACCTCTGTCTGCAGAACCGATGCCCCCAGAGACCTCTGATTGCAGACCCCATTACCGCACAGACCTCTGTCTGCAGACTGATGCCCACACGGAACTCTGTCTGCAAACCCGATGCCCCCACAGACCTCTGTCTGCAGACCTGCTGCCAAAAGGGGTCGTCTGTCTGCAGACCCAATGCCCCCACAGACCTCTGTCTGCAGACGCGATGCCCTCACAGACCTCTTTCTGCAGACCGGATGCCATCCCAGACCTCTGTCTGCAGTCCCGATGCCCCCACAGACCTCTGTCTGCAAACCCGATGACACCAGCGAACGTCTGTCTGCAGACCCGATGTCCCCACAGACCCCTGTCTGCAGACTCGAATCCCCTGTGGACCTCTGTCTTCAGACCCGATGGAACCAGAATCCTCTGTCTGCAGACCCGATGCCTCCACAGACTACTGTATGCAGACCCGATGACCACAGAGACCTTTGTCTGGGGATCCGATGCCCCCACAGACCTCTGTCTGCAGACCCGATGCCTCCATAGACCTCTGTCTGCAGACCCGATGCCCCCACAGACCTCTGTCTGTAGACCTGATACCCCCACAGACCTCTGTCTGCAGACCCGATGCCCACAGCGGACCTCCGACTGCAGACCCGATGCCTCCAAAGACTTCTGTCTGCAGACCCAATGCCCCCAATGACCTCTGTCTGCAGAACCGATGCCCCCACAGAAATCTGTTTGCACACCCGATGCCCCCATTGACCTCTGTCTGCATACCTGATTCCCCCCATAGACCTCTGTCTGCAGACCCGATGACCCCACAGACCTCTTGCTACAGACCTGAAGCCCCCAGTGGACCTCTGTCTCCAGAGACCATGGCTAAAGTGGACCTCTGTCTGCAGACCCGATGCCCCCACAGACCTCTGTCTGCAGACCTGATGCCCCCAGAGACCTCTGTCTGCAGACCCGATGCCCCCACAGACCTCTGTCTGCAGACCCGATACCCCCAGAGACCTCTGTCTGCAGACCTGATGCTCCCACAGACCTCTGTTTGTAGACCCAATTCCCCCATAGACCTCTGTCTGCAGACCTGATGCCAAAAGCGGTCATCTGTCTGCAGACCCGCTGCCTCCACGGACCTCTGTCTACAGAACTGATGCCTTCATGGACCTCTGTCTTTAGACACAATGCTCCCACAGACCTCTCTGTGCAGACACGATGCCCCACAGACCATCAGTCTGCAGACCCGATGCCCCCAGCGGACATCTGTCTGCAGACCTGATGCCTGCACAAACCTCTATCTGCAGACTGATGACCCCACAGACCTCTCTCTGAAGACCTGATGCCACACAGACCCTGTCTTTTCACCCGATGCCCCCACAGACTTCTGTCTGCAGACAAGATGGCCCCACAGACCTCTGTCTGCAGACCCAATGCCCCCAGCGGGCCTCCATCTGCAGACCCGATGCTCCCACCGACCTCTGTCTGGAGAACCAATTCCCCCAGAGACCTCTGGCTGGAGACCCGATGCCCCCGCAAACCTCTTTCTGCAGACGCGATGCCCCCACGGACCTCTGTCTTTAGACCCGATGGCCGCAGAGACCTCTGTCTGAAGACCCGATGCGACCAAAGATCTCTGTCTGTATAACCAATGACCTCACAGACCTCTGTCTGCAGACCCGATGCCACCACAGACTTCTATCTGCAGACCCGTTGCCCCCACAGACCTCTGTGTGCAGACCCGATGACCCACATATCTCTCTCTGTACACGCGATGCCCCTTAGACCTCTGTCGGCAGACACGATGCCCGCACGGACCTCTGTCTACAGAAATGATGCCTCCATGGACCTCTGTCTTCAGACCCGATGCCCCCAGAGGCCTCTGTCTGCCGACCCGATGCCCCCAGAGGACCTCTGTATGCAGAACCGATGCCCCCCACAGACCCCTGTCTGCAGACTCGAATCCCCTGTGGAACTCTGTCTGCAGACCCGATGCCCCCAGAATCCTCTGTCTGCAGACCCAATGCCTCCACAGACCACTGTATGCAGACCCGATGACCACAGAGACCTATGTCTCGGGATCCGATGCCCCCACAGACCTCTGTCTGCAGACCCGATGCCTCCATAGACCTCTGTCTGCAGACCCGATGCCCCCACGGACCTCTGTCTGTAGACCTGATACACCCACAGACCTCTGTCTGCAGACCCAATGCCCACAGCGGACCTCCGTCTGCAGGCCCGATGCCTCCAAAGACTTCTGTCTGCAGAACCAATGCCCCCAGTGACCTCTGTCTGCAGACCCGATGCCCCCACAGAAATCTGTCTGCAGACCCGATGCCCCCATTGACCTCTGTCTGCATACCTGATTCCCCCATACACCTCTGTCTGCAGATTCGATGCCCCCACAGACCTCTTTCTGCAGACCTGAAGCCCCCAGTGGACCTCTGTCTCCAGAGACCATGGCTAAAGTGGACTCTGTCTGCAGACCCGATGCCCCTACAGACCTCTGTCTGCAGACCCGATGCCCCCACAAAAATCTGTCTGCAGACCTGATGCCCCCATTGACCTCTGTCTGCAGACCCGATGCCCGCAGCGGTCCTCCACCTGCAGACATGATGCCCCCACCGACCTCTGTCTACAGACCCGATGCCCCCACGGACCTCTTTCTGCAGACCCAATGAACCCACATATCTCTGTCTGCAGACTCGATGCCACCAGCGGACCTCTGTCTGCAGACCCGATGACCCACAGACCTCTCTCTGCAGACCTGTTGCCCCCAGAGTCCTCTGTCTGCAGACCATATGCCCCCAGAGGACCTCTGTCTGCAGAACTGATGCCCCCAATGAACTATGTTTGCAGACCCTTTGCCCCCAGCGGATCCCTGTCTGCATACCCGATGCCCCCCCACAGACCTCTATCTGCATATCCGATGCCCTAGCAGACTCTGTCTGTAGACCAGATGCCCCCCGCAGACCTCTGTCTCCAAACCCGATGCTCCCACAGACCTGTGTCTGCAGAGCCAAATCCCCCAGAGACCTCTGGCTCGAGACCCGATGCGCCCGCAGACTCCTTTCTGCAGACCCGATGCCCCCACAGACCTCTGTCTGTAGACCGGATTCCCCCGCAGACTCTGTCTGCAGACCATGCCCCCACAGACCTCTGTCTCCATACTCAATGCCCCCACAGACCTCAGTCTGCAGGCCCGATGCGCCACAGACCTTTGTATGCAGAAACGATGCCCTCAGAGACATCTGTCTGCAGACCCGATGCCCCCACAGAACACTGTCTGCAGACCCAATGTCCCCAGTGACCCCTGTGTGCAGACCCGATGCCCCCACAAAAATCTGTCTGCAGACCTGATGCCCCCATTGACCTCTCTCTGCAGACCCGATTCCCCCATAGACCTCTGTCTGCAGACCCGAACCCGCACAGAAATCTGTCTGCAGACCCAATGCCCCCACTAACCTCTGTCTGCAGACTGGATGGCCCCAGCGGACCTCTGTCTGCAGACTCAATGCCCTAGCAGACTCTGTCTGCAGACCAGATGCCCCCGCAGACCTCTGTCTCCAAACCCGATGCACCCAAAGACCTCTGTCTGCAGTCCCGATGCCTACAGCGGTCGTCTGTCTGCAGACCCGATGCCCCCACAGACCTCTGTCTGTAGACCGGATGCCCCCGCAGACTCTGTCTGCAGACCATGCCCCGACAGACCACTGTCTCCATACTCAATGCCCCCACAGACCTCAGTCTTCAGGCCTGACGCCCCCACAGACCTTTGTATGCAGAAACAATGCCCTCAGAGACCTCTGTCTGCAGACACGATGTCCCCATAGACCTCTGTCTGCAGACGCAAAACCCATAGCCGACCTCTGTCTGCAGAGCCCTTGGTCAAAGTGTTCCTCTGTCTGCAGACGCCATGCCCCCACAGACCTCTGTCTGCAGACCTGATGCCCCCAAAGACCTCTGTTTGCAGACCAGATGCACCCACGGACCTCTATCTACAAACACGATGCCCACAGAGACCTCTGTCTGTAGAACCGATGCTCCCACGGACCTCTCCCTGCATACCCGATGCTCCCACTGGACCTCTGTTTGCACACCCGATGACCCCAGCGGACCTCTCTGCAGACCCGATGCCCCCACTGACCTCTGTCTGCAGACCTGATGCCTCCATAGACCTCTGTCTGTACACCCGATGCACGCATAGACCTCTGTCTGCAGACGCGATGCCCACACAGACCTCTGTCTGCAGTCCCGATGCAACAACAGACCTCTGTCTGCAGACTGGATGCCCCCAGCGGACCTCTTTCTGCAGACTCAATGCCCTAGCAGACTCTGTCTGCAGACCAGATTCCACCGCAGACCTCTGTCTACAGACCCGATGCCCCCATAGACCTCTGTCTGCAGGCCTGATGCCAACAGTGGGCGTCTGTCGGCAGACCCGATGCCACCAAAGACCTCTGTCTGTAGAACTGATGCCTCCAGCGGACCTCCATCTGCATACCCGATGCCTCCACAGACCTCTGTCTGCAGACCCAATGCCCCCAGAGGCCTCTGTCTGCAGACCAGATGCCCCCAGAGGACCTCTGTCTGCAGACCTGATGCCAACAGTGGGCGTCTGTCTGCAGACCCGATGCCACCAAAGACCTCTGTCTGTAGAACTGATGCCTCCAGCGGACCTCTGTCTGCATACCCGATGCCTCCACAGACCTCTGTCAGCAGACCCAATGCCCCCAGAGGCCTCTGTCTGCAGACCAGATGCCCCCAGAGGACCTCTGTCTGCAGACCCGATGCCCCCAAAGAAGTATGTCTGCAGACCCACTGCCCCCAGTGGACCCCTGTCTGCATACCCGATGCCCCCCCGCAGACCTCTGTCTGCAGATCTGATGCCCTAGCAGACTCTGTCTGCAGACCCGATGCCTCCACAGACCTCTGTCTGCAGACCCACTGCCCCCAGTGGAATCTGTCTGCAGACCAGATTCCCCCGCAGACCTCTGTCTACAGACCCGATGCCCCCTGCAGACCTCTGTCTGCAGATCCGATGCCCTAACAGACTCTGTCTGTAGATCAGATGACCGCGCAGACCTATGTCTCCAAACCCGATGTACCCAAAGACCTCTGTCTGCAGACCCCATGCCTACAGAGGTCGTCTGTCTGCAGACACGATGCCCACACAGACCTCTGTCTGTAGACCGGATGCCCCCGCAGAGTCTGTCTGCAGACCATGCCCCCACAGACCTCTGTCTCCATACTCAATGCCCCCACAGACCTTTGTATGCAGAAACAATGCCCTCAGAGACCTCTGTCTGTAGACCCGATGCCCCCACAGACCTCTGTCTGCAGACCCGAAGCCCCCAGTGGACCTTTGTCTGAAGAACCCATGGCTAAAGTGGACCTCTGTCTGCAGACCCGATTCCCCCACAGACCTCTGTCTGCAGACCTGATGCCCCCAGAGACCTCTGTCTGCAGACCCGATGCACCCACGGACCTCTATCTGCAAACCCAATGCCCCCAGAGACCTCTGTCTGCAGACACGATGCGCCCACACACCTCTGTTTCTAGACCCAATGCCCCCTAGACCTCTGTCTGGAGACCCGAAGCCCCCAGTGGACCTTTGTCTGAAGAACCCATGGCTAAAGTGGACCTCTGTCTGCAGACCCGATGCCCCCACAGACCTCTGTCTGCAGACCTGATGCCCCCAGAGACCTCTGTCTGCAGACCCGATGCACCCACGGACCTCTATCTGCAAACCCAATGCCCCCAGAGACCTCTGTCTGCAGACACGATGCACCCACACACCTCTGTTTCTAGACCCAATGCCCCCTAGACCTCTGTCTGGAGACCCATTGCCCCCACAGGACTCTTTCTGCAGATGTGATGCCCAGAGTGGACCTCTGTCTGCAGACCCGATGCCCCCACAGACCTCTCTCTACAGACCCGAAGCCCCCAGTGGACCTCGGTCTGCAGAGCCCATGGCCGAAGTGGACATCTGTCTGCAGACCCGATGCCCACACAGACCTCTGTCTGCAGAGCCAAATCCATCAGAGACCTCTGGCTGGAGACGTGATGCGCCCGCAGACTTCTTTCTGCAGACCCGATGCCCCCACACACCTCTGTCTTTAGACCCGATGCCTCCACAGACATCTGTCTGCAGACCTGATGCCCCCAGCGGACCTCCGTCTGCAGACCTGATGCCACAACAGGACCTCTGTCTGCATACCCGATGCCCGCAGAGACCTCTGTTTGCAGACCCGATGCCCCAACAGGCCCTCTGTCTGCAGGCCGATGAACCCTCAGACCTCTGTCTGCAGACCCGATGCCCCCCCGCAGACCTCTGTCTGCAGATACGATGCCCTAGCAGACTCTGTCTGAAGACCAGATGCCCCCGCAGACCTCTGTCTCCAAACCCGATGCACCCAAAGACCTCTGTCTGCAGTCCCGATGCCTACAGCGGTCGTCTGTCTGCAGACCCGATGCCCCCACAGACCTCTGTCTGTAGACCGGATGACCTTGCAGACTCTGTCTGCAGACCATGCCCTGACAGACCACTGTCTCCATACTCAATGCCCCCACAGACCTCAGTCTTCAGGCCCGATGACCCACAGACCTTTGTATGCAGAAACAATGCCCTCAGAGACCTCTGTCTGCAGACACGATGTCCCCATAGACCTCTGTCTGCAGACCCGAAACCCAAAGCGGACCTCTGTCTGCAGACCCCTTGGTCAAAGTGGACCTCTGTCTGCAGACCCGATGCAACCACAGACCTCTGTCTGCAGACCTGATGCCCCCAGAGACCTCTGTATGTAGACCAGATGCACCCACGGACCTCTATCTGCAAACACGATGCCCACAGAGACCTCTGCCTGCACACCCAATGCCCCCATAGACCTCTGTCTGTATAACCGATGCTCCCACGGAACTCTCTCTGCATAACCGATGCCCCCACTGGACCTCTGTGTGCAGACCCGATGCCCCCAGCGGACCTCTGTCTGCAGACCCGATGCCTCCACAGACCTCTGTCTGTACACACGATGCACGCATAGACCTCTGTCTGCAGACGCGATGCCCACACAGACCTCTGTCTGCAGTCCCGATGCAGCAACAGACCTCTGTCTGCAAACCCGATGCCACCAGCGGATGTCCGTCTGCAGACCCGATGATCCACATACCTCTGTCTGCAGACCCGTTGCCCCACATACCTCAGTCTGCAGACCCGTTGCCCCCACAGACCTCTGTCTGCAGACCCGATGCCCCCACAGACCCCTGTCTGCAGAACCGAAGCCCCTGTGGACCTCTGTCTGCAGACCCGATGCCGCCATAGACCTCTGTCTGCAGACCCGATGCCCCCAGAGGCCTCTGTCTGCAGACCCTATGCTGCCAGAGGACCTCTGTCTGCAGAAGCGATGCTCCCAGTGACCACTGTCTGCAGACCCGATGCCCCCATAGACCTCTGCCTGCAGAACCGATGGTCCCACAGACCTCTGTCTGCAGACCCAATGTGCCACAGACCTCTGTCTGTGGACACGATGCCCTCCACAGACCTCGTACTGAAGACCTGATGCCCTCGCAATCTCTGTCTGCAATCCAGATGCCCCTGCAGACCTCTGTCTACAAACCTGATGCCAAAAGCGGTCATCTGTCTGCAGACCTGTAGCCCACACAGACCTCTCTCGACAGACTGATGAACACAGACCTCTGTCTGCAGGCCCGATGCACCCACGAACCTCTGTCTGCAGACCCAAAGCCCCCAAAGATCTCTGTCTGCAGATCTGATGCCCAGCAGACTCTGTCTGCAAACCATAACCCCGAAGACCTCTGTCTGCAGACCCGATGCCCAAGCAGAAATTTTTCTGCAGACCCAATGCCCCCACTGACCTCTGTCTGCAGACCCGATGCCCCCACAGACCTCTGTCTGCAGACCGGATGCCCCCAGTGGACCTCTGTCTACAGACTCAATGCCCCCAAAGACCTCTGTCTCCAGACCTGATTCCAACAGTGGTCGTCTGCCTGCAGACCCGATGCCACCAAAGACCTCTGTCTGTAGACCAGATGCCTCCAGAGGACCTCTCTGTGCATTCCCGATGCCCCCAAAGACCTATGTTTGCAGACCCACTGCCCCCAGCAGACCCCTGTCTGCATACCTGATGCCCCCCCCGCAGACCTCTGTCTGCAGATACGATGCCCTAGCAGACTCTGTCTGTAGACCATATGCCACCGCAGACCACTGTCTCCAAACCCGATGCACCCAAAGACCTCTGTCTGCAGACCCGATGCCCCCACAAAAATCTGTATGCAGATCCGATGCCCCCATTGACCTCTGTCTAAAGACCCGATGCCCCCACAGACCTCTGTCTGAAGTCCGGATGCCACCAGCGGACCTTTGTTTGCAGACCCCATGCCCCAAGCGGACCTCTGTCTGCAGACCCGATGCTCCCACAGACCTCTGTCTGCAGAGCCAAATCCATCAGAGACCTCTGGCTGGAGACCCGATGCGCCCGCAGACTTCTTTCTGCAGAACCTATGCCCCCACAGACCTCAGTCTTCTGGCCCGATGCCCCCACAGACCTTTGTATGCAGAAACAATGCCCTCAGAGACCTCTGTCTGCAGACACGATGTCCCCATAGACCTCTGTCTGCAGACCCGAAGCCCAAAGCGGACCTCTGTCTGCAGACCCCTTGGTCAAAGTGGACCTCTGTCTGCAGACCCGATGTCCCCCACAGACCTCTGTCTGCAGACCTGATGCCCCCAGAGACCTCTGTCTGCAGACCAGATGCACCCACGGACCTCTATCTGTAAACACAATGCCCCCACAGACCTCTGTCTCCAGACCCAATGCCCCCAGCGGACCTCTGTTTGCAGACCCGATGACCCCAGAGTCCTCTGTCTGCAGACCCAATGCCCCCATAGACCTCTGTCTGTAGAACCGATGCTCCCACGGACCTCTCTCTGCATACCCGATGCCCCCACTGGACCTCTGTGTGCAGACCTGACGCCCCCACAGACCCCTGTCTGCAGAACCGAAGCTCCTGTGGACCTCTGTCTGCAGACCTGATGCCCCCACAGACCTCTGTCTATAGAACCGATGCCCCCAAGACCTCTGTCTAGAGACCCGATGCCCCCACAGACCTCTGTGTGCAGACGTGAATGCCCCAGCAGACCTCTGTCTGCTGACCCGATGCCCCCAGCGGACCTCCGTCTGCAGACCTGATGCCTCCACAGACCTCTGTTTTCGGATCCCGGTGCCCCCACAGACCTCTGTCTGCAGAAATGATGCCCCCAGAGACCTCTGTGTGGAGATGCGATGCCCCCACAGACCTCAGTCTGCAGACTCGATGCCCACAGAGACCTCTGTCTGCAGACCCAATTCCCTCGCAGACTCTGTCACTGACAAGATGCCCCCGCAGACCTCTGTCTACAGACCCGATGCCCCATTTTACCTCTGTCTGCAGACCTGATGCCAACAGTGGTGGTCTCTCGGCAGACCTGATGCCCCCACATACCTCTGTCTGCAGTCTCGATGCCCCCAGCGGACCTCCGTCTGCAGACCCGATGCCTCCACAGACCTCTGTCTGCAGACCCGATGCCCCCAGAGGACCTCTGTCTGCAGAACCGATGCCCCCACAGACCTCTTTCTGCAGAGATGATGCCCCCACAGACCACTGTCTGCAGACCCGATACCCCTAGTGGACCTCTGTCTGCAGACCCGATGCACTCGCAGACTCTGTCTCAATACTAGCTTCCCCCTCAGACCTCTGTCTACAGACCGGATGCCCCAATTGACCTCTGTCTGCAGACCTGATGCCAACAGCGGTCGTCTTTCTACCGACCCGATGCTCCCAGAGACCTCTGTCTGCAGACCCGATGCCCCCAGATACCTCTGTCTGCGGACCCGATGCCCCCAGAGACATGTTTCTGCGGACTCGATGCCTCCAGAGACCTCTGCAGACCCGATGCCCCCAGAGGACCTCTGTCTGCAGACCTGATGACCCAACAGACCTCTGTCTGAAGTCACGATGCCCCAAGAGACCTCTGTCTGCAGAACCAATGCACCCACAAACCTCTGTCTGCAGTTCGATGCACACAAAGACCTCTGTCTGCAGACCCGATTCCCCCACCGGACTTCTGTCTGCAGACCCATTGCCCCCACGGACCTCTGTCTGCAGACCTGATGCCTCCAGACACCTCTGTCTGCAGACCCAGTGCCCACAGATACCCCTGGCTGGAGACCCGATCCCCATACAGACCTCTGTCTGCAGACCCGATGCCTTCGCAGACCTCTGTCTGCAGAACCAAGGCCCGCAGAGACCTCTGTCACCATACCCGATGCCCCCACAGACCTCGGTCTGCAGACTCGATGTCCCTACAGACCTCTGTCTGCATACCTGAAGCCCCCAGTGGACCTCCGTCTGCAGACCCGATGCCTCCACAGACCTCTGTCTGCAGACCCGATGCCCCCACGGACATCTGTTTGCAGACCTGATGCCTCCACAGACTTCTGTCTGCAGACCCAATGCCCCCAGATACCTCTGTCTGGAGACCTGAAGCCCCCAGACCTCTGTCTGTGGACCCGATGACCCCAGAGACCTTTTTCTGCAGACTCGATGCCCCCAGAGACCTCTGTCTGCAGACCCGATGCCCCCAGAAGACCTCTGTCTGCAGACCCGATGCCCCCACAGACCTCTGTCTGGAGTCCCGTTGCCTCCAGAGACCTCTGTCTGCAGTCCCGATGCCCATAGACCTCTGTCTGCAGACCCGATGCCCCCAGAGACTTCTGTCTGCAGAACCGATGCCTCCAGAACCCTCTGTCTAGAGACCCGATGCCCCTACAGACCTCTGTCTGCAGACCCGATGCCCCTACAGACCTCTGTCTGCAGACCTGATGCCAACAGACGTCGTCTGTCTGCCGACCGATGCCCCCACATACCTCTGTCTGCAGACCAGATGCCACCAGCAGACATCTGTATGCAAATCTTATGCCTCAACAGACCTCTGTCTGCAGACCCGATGTCCCCACCGGAGCTCTGTCCGCAGACCTGATGCCCCCACCGGTCCTCGGTGCGCAGACCCGATGCCCCCACAGACCTCTGTCTGCAGACCCGATGTGCCCACAGAACTCAATCTGAAGACACGATGCCCCCACAGACCTCTGTGTGCAGACGTGAAGCCCACAGCGGACCTCTGTCTGCAGAACCGATGCCCCCAGCGGACCCCTGTCTGCAGACTCGATGCCCCCACAGACCTCTGTCTGCAGAACCGATGCCCCCAGAGACCTCTGTCTGTAGACACGATGCCCCCACAGACCTCTGACTGCATACCCGATGCCCCCAGAGACCTCTGTGTGGAGACCCGATGCCCCCACAGACCTCTGTCTGCAGACCCGATGTCCACAGCGGAACTCTGTCTGCAGACCTGATACCCCCACAGACCTGTGTCTGAAGATCGGATGCCCCCAGAGACCTCTGTCTGCAGACCCGATGCCCCCACAGACCACTGTCTGCAGAACCGATGCCTTCAGAGACCTCTGTCTAGAGACCCGATGCCCCTACAGACCACTGTCTGCAGACCCGATTCCCCCACAGACCTCTGTCTTCAGACCCGATGCCCCCAGATTCTTCTGTCTGCAAACCCGATGTCCCCACAGACCTCTGTCTGCAGAACTGAAGACTCCAGAGGACCTCTGTCTGCAGACCCGATGCCCCACAGACCTCTGTCTACAGTCCCGATGCCCCCGAGACCTGTGTCTGCAGACCCGAAGCCCCCAGAGGTCCTCTGCCTGCAGACCCGATGCCCCCAGCAGACCTCTGTCTGCAGACCCGATGCCCCCACGGACATCTGTCTGCAGACCTGATGCCTCCAAAGACCTCTTTCTGCAGACCCGATGCACCCACAGACCGCTGTCTGCAGACCCGATGCCCCCAGAGACCTCTGTCTGCAAAACCGATGTCCCCACAGACCTGTCTGCAGACCCGAAGCCCCCAGAGGTCCTCTGCCTGAAGACCCAATGCCCCCCGCGGACCTCTGTCTGCAGACCCGATGCCCCCACGGACATCTGTCTGCAGACCTGATGCCTCCACAGACCTCTGTCTGCAGACCCGATGCCCCCATAGACCTCTGTCTGCAGACCCGATGCCCCCACATACCTCTGTCTGGAGACGCGATGCCCCAAGATACCTTTGTCTGCAGACCTGATGCCTCCACAGACCTCTGTTTGTGGACCCGGTGCCCCCAAAGACCTCTGTCTGCAGACCCGATATCCCCAGTGAACCTCTGTCTGCATACCCGATGCCTTCCCACAGTCTCTGTCTGCAGACTAGATGCCCCCGCAGACCTCTCTCTACAGACCAGATGCCCCCATTTATCTCTGTCTGCAGACCTGATGCCAGCAGCGGTCATCTGTCTGCCGACCCGATTCCCCCACCTACATCTGTCTGCAGACCCGATGCCCCCACGGACATCTGTCTGCAGACCTGATGCCTCCACAGACCTCTGTCTGCAGAACCGATGCCCCCAGATACCTTTTTCTGGAGACCCAAAGCCCGCAGAGACCTCTGTCTGCGAACCCGATGCCCCCCAGAGACCTTTTTCTGCAGACTCGATGCCCCCAGAGACCTCTGTCTGCAGACCCGATGCCCTAAGAGGACCTCTGTCTGCAGACCCGATTCCCCCACAGACCTCTGTCTGCAGTCCAGATGCCCCCAGAGAAATCTGTCTGCAGACCCGATGCCCCCACAGACCTCTTTCTGCGGTCACGATGGACCCATAGACCTCTGTCTGCAGACCCGATTGCCCCACTGGACCTCTGTCTGTAGACGCTATGTCCCCACGGAACTCTGTCTGCAAACCTGATGCCTCCACAGACCTCTGATAGCAGACCCGGTGCCCGCGGATACCTCTGTCTAGAGACCCGAAGCCCCAAGAGACCTCTGTCTGCAGACCTGATGCCTCCACAGACCTCTGTTTGCACAGCAGGTACCCCCAGATACATCTGTTTTGAGACCTGGAGCCCCCAGAGACCACTGACTGCAGACCCAATGCCATGAAAGACCTCTGTCTGCAGACACGATACCCCCACATACCTCTGTCTGCAGACCAGAAGCCCCCAGCGGACATCTTTATGCAAACCCGATGCCTCCAGAGACCTCTGTCTGTAGACCCGATGCCCCCCCCGGAGCTCTGTCCGCAGACCTGATGCCTCCACCGGACCTCTTTCTGCAGACCCGATGTGCCCACAGACTTCAGTCTGCAGACCCGATGCCCCCACAGACCTCTGTCTGCAGACCCGATGCCCCCAAAGAAGTATGTCTGCAGACCCACTGCCCCCAGTGAACACCTGTCTGCATACCTGATGCCCCCCCGCAGACCTCTGTCTGCAGATCCGATGCCCTAGCAGACTCTGTCTGTAGATCAGATGCCCCCGCAGACCTCTGTCTACAAACCCGATGAACCGAAAGACCTCTGTCTGCAGACCCGATGCCTACAGCGGTCGTCTGTCTGCAGACACGATGCCTGCACAGACCTCTGTCTGTAGACCGTTTGCCCCCGCAGAATCTGTCTGCAGAGCATGCCCCCACAGACCTCTGTCTCCAAACTCAATGCCCCCACAGACCTCAGTCTGCCGGCCTGATGCCCCCACAGACCTTTGTATGCAGAAACGATGCCCTCAGAGACCTCTGTCTGCAGACCCGAAGCCCCCCACAGACCTCTGTCTGCACACCCGATGCCCCACAGACCTCTGCCTGCAGACACGATGCCCCCTGAGACCTGTGTCTGCAGACCCAATTCCTCCACAGACCTCTGTCTGTAGTTCTGATGCCCCACACACTGTCTGCAGTCCTGATGCCCCCAAACACCGCTGCATGTAGCCCCGATGCCCCCACAGACCTCTGTTTGCAGACCCGATGCCGCCCAGACCTCTGACTGTAGACCCGATCACCCACATACGTCTGTCTGCAGTCCTGATGCCCCCACAAACCTCTGTCTGCAGACCTGATGCCCACAGCGGACCTCTGTCTGTAGACCGGATGACCCCACAGAACTTTGTTTGCAGACCTGATGACCCCACAGACCTCTGTCTGCAGATAGCATGCCCCCACATACCTCTGTCTCCAGACCCGAAGCCCCCACCGGAGCTCTGTCTGCAGACCCGATGCCCTCGCAGACTCTGTCTGCAGACCAGATTCCCCCGCAGACCTCTGACTACAGACCGGATGCCCCCGTAGACCTCTGTGTGCAGACCTGATGCCGACAGTGGTCGTTGGTCTGCAGACCCGATGCCCCCACAGACCTATGTCTGCAGACCCCCTGCCCCCGCAGACCTCTGTATGCAGAACCGATGCCCCCGCAGACATCTGTCCTCGCTGACTCTGTGTGCAGACCAGATGCCAACGCAGACCTGTTTCTCTGTACCCGATGCCCACACAGACCTCTGTCTGCAGACATGATGCCAACAGAGACCTCTCTCTGAAAACTGATGCCCCCACAGACCTCTGTCTGCACACTCGATGACCACACATACATCTATTGCAGACCCGCAGACATCTGTCCTCGCTGACTCTGTGTGCAGACCAGATGCCAACGCAGACCTGTTTCTCTGTACCCGATGCCCACACAGACCTCTGTCTGCAGACATGATGCCAACAGAGACCTCTGTCTGCAGACCCGATGCCCCCACTGGACCTCTGTCTGCAGACCCGATGCTCCCACAGACATCTCTCTGCAGAAACGGTGCCCCATAGACCCTCTGTCTGCAGACCCGATGAACCCATCAGACCTCTGTCTGCAGACGTGATGCCTCCACAGACCTCTCTCTGAAAACTGATGCCCCCACAGACCTCTGTCTGCACACTCGATGACCACACATACATCTATTGCAGACCCAATGCCCGCAGCGGACCTGTATCGGCCGACCCGATGCCCCCACAGACCTCTGTCTGCAGACACGATGCCCCCAGAGACCTGTTTCTGCAGACCCGATGCCCACACATACCTCTGTCTGCGGACCCGATGCCCCCACAGACGTCTGTCTGCAGACCCGATGCCCCCCTCAGACCTTGTTCTGCAGACACAACGTCCTCGCAGACTCTGTCTGCAGACCAGATGCCCCCACAGACCTCTGTCTACAGACCCGATGCACCCATAGACCCTCAGTCTGCAGACCTGATCCGCCAGCAGACATCTGTCTGTAGACCTGATGCCCCCAAGACCTCGATCTGCAGACTAATGACCCCATAGACCTCTCTGTGCAAACCGGATGCCACACAGACCCTGTCTGTTGACCGCATGCCCACACAGACCTCTGTACGCAGACCCAATGCCAGCACAGACCTCTTTCTGCAGACCGGATGCCACAACAGACCTCTGTGTGCAGACCCAGTGCCCCCAGCTGACCTCTATCTGCAGACCCGATTGCCCCTCAGATTCTGTCTGTAGAAGATATGCCCCCGCAGACTTCTGTCTCCAAACCCGATGCACGTTTAGACCTCTTTCTGCATACACGATGCCAACAGCGGTCGTTTGTCTGCGGACCCGATGCCCCCACAGACTGATGTCTGCTGACTAGATGCTCCCGAAGACTCTGACTGCAAACCATACCCACGCAGACCTCTTTGTTCCACACTCAATGTCCCCACAGACCTCAGTCTGCAGACCCGATGACCCCAGCGGACCTCCGTCTGCAGACCGGATGCCTCCTCAGACCTCGGTCTGCAGACCCGATGCCCCAAGCGGACCTCCGTCTGCAGACCCGATGCCCCAACAGGCCCTCTGTCTGCATACCCGATGCCCGCACAGACCTCTGTTTGCAGACGCGATGCCCCAACAGGCCCTCTGTCTGCAGGCCGATGAACCCACAGACCTCTGTCTGCAGACCCGATGCCCCCACAGATCTCTGTCTGAAGACACGATGCCCCCAGCGGACCTCTGTCTGCAGACCTGATGCCCCCACAAACCTCTGTCCTCAGACCCGATGCCCCCACAGACCACTGTCTGCCGACCCGATGCGCCCAAAAACCTCCGTCTGCAGACCCGATGCCACCACCGAACCTCTGTCTGCAGACCCGATGCCCCCAGCTTACCTCTCTCTGCAGACCCGATGCCCCCAGAGACCTCTGTCCTCAGACCCGATGCCCACACAGACCTCTGTCTGCAGACCCGATGCCCCCAAAATCCTCTGTCTGCAGACACGATGCCCCTCACAGACCTCTTTCTGCAGAACCGATGCCCCAGCAGACCTCTGTCTGAAGACCCAATGCCCGTACAGACCTCTTTCTGTAGACACGATTCCCAACAGACCCTCAGTCTGCAGACCTGATGCCCCCAGCGGACATCTGTCTGCAGACCCGATGCCCTCAAAGACCTCTTTCTGCAGACCAGATGAACCAGCAGACCTCTGTCTGAAGACCCAATACCCGGACAGACCTCTTTCTTCAGACACGATTCCCAACAGACCCTCAGTCTGCAGACCTGATGCCCCCAGCAGACATCTGTCTGCAGACCTGATGCCCCCACAGACCTCTATCTGCAGACTAATGACCCCACAGACATCTATCTGCAGACTAATGACCCCACAGACCTCTGTCTACAGACCCGATGCCCCCACGAACCCCTCTCTGCACACCCGATGCCCCACAGACCTCTGCCTGCAGACACGATGCCCCCAGAGACCTGTGTCTGCAGACCCAATGCCTCCACAGACCTCTGTCTGTAGTTCTGATGCCCCACACACTCTGTCTGCAATCCTGATGCCCCCACACACCGCTGTATGTAGCCCCGATGCCACCACAGACATCTGTTTGCAGACCCGATGCCCCCGCAACCTCTGCCTACAGACCCGATACCTCCGCAGATCTCTTTCTGCAGACTCGATGCCCCCACAGACAGCTGTCTGTAGATCTGATGCCCCCTCAGACATCTGCCTGCAGATCCTATGCCCCCACAGAGCTCTGTTTGCGGACCCGATGCTCCCCGCAACCTCTGTCTGCAGACCCGATGCCCCGCAGACCTCTGTCTGCAGACCCGATGCACCCATAGACTTCTGTTTGCAGACCCATGCCGCCACAACCTGTGTCTGCACAAGTGATGTCCCACACTCTCTGCCTGGAGACACGATGCCCCCACGGAACTCTGTCTGCAGACCCGATGACAGCACAGACCTTTGTCTGCAGACCCGATGCCAACACACACCTCTGTCTGCAGAGCCGATGCCACCACAGACCTCTGTCTGCAGACCTGATGCCCCAAGAGACCTCTGTCTTGAGACCCGATGGACCCACAGACCTCTGTCTGCAGACGCGATGCCCCCACAAACCTCTGTCTGCAGACACGATGCCCTCACAGACCTCTGTCTGCAGACCCGATGCCCCCAGCGGAACTCTGTCTGAAGACCCAATGCACACACAGACCTCTGTCTGCAGACCTGATGCCCCCACAGACCTCTGCCTGCAGAAAAGATGCCCCCGGCACACCACTATCTGCAAACCCGATGGCCCCACAGACCTTTGTCTGCAGACCCGATGCCCCCAGCGGAACTCTGTCTGAAGACCCGATGCACTCACACAACCCTCTCTGCTGACCCGATGCCTCCACAGACTTCTCTCTGCAGACCCGATGCCACCACAAACCTCAGTCTGCAGACCCGATGCCCTTACAGACCTCTGTCTGCAGACCCGATGCCCCCCAGAAGACCTCTGTCTGCAGACCCGATGCCCTCATACACTCTGTCTGAGGACCAGATGACCCCGCAGACCTCTGTCTCCAGACCCGATGCCCCCGTAGACCTCTGTGTGCAGACCTGATGCCGACAGCGGTCGTCGGTCTGCAGACCCGATGCGCCTACAGACCTCTGTCTGCAGACCCGATGCCCCCACAGACCCCTGTATGAAGACCAGATGCTTCCGCAGACGTCTGCCTGCAGACCCTATGTAATCCCAGCCTCTGGCTGAAGACCAGATGCCCAAGCAGACCTCTGTCTCCATACCCGATGCCCCCACTGACCTCAGTCTGCGGACCCGATGCCCAAACAGAGCTCTGTCTGCAGACCCGATGCCCCCATAGACCTCTGTCTGCAGATCCCATGTCCCCGCAGACTCTGTCTGCACACCATGACGCCGCAGACCTCTGTCTTCAGACCCGATGCCACTACAGACCTCTGTCTGTAGACAGGATGCCCCCAGAGACCTCTGTCTGAAGACCCGATGCCCACACAGAAATCTGTCTGCAGACCTGATGCCCCCACAGACCTCTGTCTGCAGACCCGATGCCCCCACAGATCTCTGTCTGAAGACACGATGCCCCCCAGCGGACCACTGTCTGCATACCTGATGCTTACACAGACCTCTGTCCGCAGACCCGATGCCACCACAGACCTCTGTCTGCAGACACGAAGCGCCCCCTCAGACTTTGTTCTGCAGACACGATGTCCTCGCAGACCTCTGTCTACAGACCCGATGCTCCCATAGACCTCTGTGTACAGACCTGATGCCAAAAACGGTTGTCTGTCTGCAGACGCAGTGCCCCCCACAGACCTCTGTCTGCAGGCCCGATGCCCCCACAGACCGCTGTCTGCAGACCCGATGCCCCCACAGACCTCTGTCTGCAGACCCGATGCCACCCCAGAACTCTGTCTGCAGACCCCATGCACCCACAGACCTCTGTCTGCAGACCCAAAGCCCCCAGGTGACCTCTGTCTGCATACCTGATGCTGGCCCGCAATACTCTGTCTGCAGACCTAATGCCCTAGCAGACTCTGTCTGCAGACCAGATGCCCCTGCAGAACTCTGTCTACAGACACGATGCCCGCCTAGACCTCTGTCTGCATACCTGGTGCCAACAGCGGTCGTCTGTCTGTAGACCCGATGAACCCACAGACCTCTGTATGCACACCCGAAGCCCCCAGCGGACCTCTGTCAGCAGACCCGATGCCCCCACAGACCTCTGTCTGCAGACCCGATGCTCCAACAGACCTCTGTCTGCAGACCCACTGCCCCCAGCTGACCTCTATCTGCAGACACGATTCCCCCTCAGACTCTCTCTGTAGACCAGATGCCCCAGCAGACCTCTGTCTCCAAAACCGATGCACCATAGACCTCTTTCTGCATACCCGATGCCAACAGCGGTCGTCTGTCTGCGGACCCGATGCCCCCACAGACCAATATCTGCAGACTGGATGCCCCCACAGACTCTGTCTCCAGACCATAACCCGCAGACTTCTTTGCTCCATACTCAATGTCCCCACAGACCTCTGTCTGCAGACACGATACCCATAGCGGACCTCCGTCTGCAGACACGATGCGGCCACAGATCTCTGTCTACAGACCCGATGCCCCCAAAGACCTCTTTCTGCAGACCCGAAGAACCCACAGACCTCTTTCTGCAGACACGATGCCCCCAGAGACCTGGGTCTGCAGACCCGATACCCACACAAACCTCTGTCTGCAGACCTGATGCGCCCACAGACCTCTGTCTGCAGACCCGATGCCACCACAAACATCAGTCTGCAGACCCGATGCCCCGACAGACCTCTGTCTGCAGACCCGATGCCCCCCAGCAGACCTCTGTCTGCAGACCCGATGCCCTCGTAGACTCTGTCTGCAGACCTAATGCCACCACAAACCTCAGTCTGCAGACCCGATGCCCCCACAGACCTATTTCTGCAGACCCGATGCCCCCCAGGAGACTTCTGTCTGCAGACCCGATGACCTTGTAGACTCTGTCTGCAGACCAGATGCCCCCGTAGACCTCTGTCTACAGACCCGATGTCCCCATAGACCTCTGTGTGCAGACCTGATGCCGACAGCGGTCGTCTGTCTGCAGACCCGATGCGCCTGCAGACCTCTGTCTGCAGACCCGATGCCCCCGCACACCTCTGTATGCAGAACCGATGCTCCCTCAGACGTCTGTCTGCAGACCCTATGTCCTCCCAGCCTCTGGCTGAAGACCAGATGCCCATGCAGACCTCTGTCTCCATACCCGATGCCCCCACAGACCTCAGTCTTAGGACCCAATGCCCAAACAGAGCTCTGTCTGCAGTACCAATGACCCCCAGCAGACCTCTGTCTGCAGACCCGATGCCCTCGTAGACTCTGTCTGCAGACCAGATGCCCCCGCAGACCTCTGTCTAAAGACCCGATGTCCCCATAGACCTCTGTGTGCAGACCTGATTCCGACAGCGGTCGTCTGTCTGCAGACCCGATGCGCCTGCAGACCTCTGTCTGCAGACCCGATGCACCCGCACGCCTCTGTATGCAGACCCGATGCTTCCGCAGACATCTGTCTGCAGATCCTATGTCCTCCCAGCCTCTGGCTGAAGACCAGATGCCCATGCAGACCTCTGTCTCCATACCCGATGCCCCCACAGACCTCAGTCTTAGGACCCGATGCCCAAACAGAGCTCTGTCTGCAGTACCGATGCCCCCACAGACCTCTGTGTACAGACACGATGCCCCCAGAGGACCTCTGTCTGCAGACCCTATGATCAACAGACCTCTCTCTGAAGACCTGATACCTCTCAGACCTCTGTTGTCAGACCCGATATCCCCACAGACCCTCTGTCTGCATACCCAATGCCCCCAGCGGACATTTGTCTGCAGTCCTGTAGCCCCCCACAGACCTCTCTCGGCAGACTGATGCCCCCACAAACCCTGTCTGTTGACCAGATGCCCCCACAAACCTCTGTCTGCAGACTCGATGCCAGCACAGACCGCTATCTGCAGACCCGATGCCCCCAAAGACCTCTGTGTGGAGACCCACTGCCTCCAGCAGACCTCTGTCTACAGACCCGATGCCCCCATAGACCTCTGTCTGTAGACCTGATGCCAACAGCGTACATCTGTCTGCAGACCTGTAGCCCCCAGAGTCCTCTCTCGGCAGACTGATGCCCCCACAGACCTCAGTCTGCAGACGCGATGCCTTCAGCGGACCTCTGTCGGTAGACCCGATGACCCACAGACCTCTGTCTGCAGACCTGATGCCCCCACAAACCTCTGTCTGCAGACCCGATGCCCCCACAGACCTCTGTCTGCAGACCCGATGCCCCCAGCGGACCTCCGTCTGCAGACCTGATGCCACCACAGACCTCTGTCTACAGACCTGATGACACCACAAACCTCTTTCTGCAGAACTCATGCCCTCAGCGGACATCCATCTGCAGACCCCACAGACCTCTGTCTGCAGACCTGATGCACCCACAGACCTCTGTTTGCAGACCCGATGCCCCCAGAGTCCTCTGTCTTGAGACCCGATGCCCTAAGAGTCTTCTGTCTTGAGACCCGATGCCCCCATAAACCTCTGTGTGCAGACCTGTTGCCAACAGTGGTCGTCAGTCTGCAGACCCGATGCGCCCACAGACCTCTGTCTGCAGATCCGATGCCCACGCAGACCTCTTATGCAGACCTGATACCACCGCAGACTTCTGTCTGCAGATCCTATGTCCTCGCAGACTGTGTCTGCAGACCAGATGCCCACACAGACCTCTGACTCCCATACTCGATGCCCTTACAGACCTCAGTCTGTGGACCCGATGTCCCCACAGAGATCTGTCTGCAGTACCGATGACCCCACAGACCTTTGTCTGCAGACCCAATGCCAACACAGACCTTTGTTTGCAGACCTGATGCCACCCAGACCTCTGTCTGCAGATCCAATGCCCCCACAGACATCTGTGTGCAGACCCGATGCCCCCACCATACCTCTGTCTGCAGACCCGATGACCCATAGACCTTTCTCGGCAGACCCGATGCCCCTTAGATCTCTGTCTGCAGACCCGATGCCTCTACAGACCTCTGTCTGCATAACTGATGACCCACAGACCTCTGTCTGCAGACCCGATGCCCCCACAGACCTCTGTCTGCAGACCCGATGCCCCCAGCAGACCTCCGTCTGCAGACCCGATGCCACCACAGACCTCTGTCTACAGACCTGATGCACCCACAGACCTCTGTTTGCAGACCCGATGCCCCCAGAGTCCTCTGTCTTGAGACCCGATGCCCTAAGAGTCTTCTGTCTTGAGACCCGATGCCCCCATAAACCTCTGTGTGCAGACCTGTTGCCAACAGTGGTCGTCAGTCTGCAGACCCGATGCGCCCACAGACCTCTGTCTGCAGATCCGATGCCCACGCAGACCTCTTATGCAGACCTGATACCACCGCAGACTTCTGTCTGCAGATCCTATGTCCTCGCAGACTGTGTCTGCAGACCAGATGCCCACACAGACCTCTGACTCCCATACTCGATGCCCTTACAGACCTCAGTCTGCGGACCCGATGTCCCCACAGAGATCTGTCTGCAGTACCGATGACCCCACAGACCTTTGTCTGCAGACCCAATGCCAACACAGACCTTTGTTTGCAGACCTGATGCCACCCAGACCTCTGTCTGCAGATCCAATGCCCCCACAGACATCTGTGTGCAGACCCGATGCCCCCACCGTACCTCTGTCTGCAGACCCGATGACCCATAGACCTTTCTCGGCAGACCCGATGCCCCTTAGATCTCTGTCTGCAGACCCGATGCCTCTACAGACCTCTGTCTGCATAACTGATGACCCACAGACCTCTGTCTGCAGACCCGATTCCCCCAGCGGACCTCTGTCTGGAGACCTGATGAACCCAGAGGCCTCTGTCTGCAGACCCGATGCCCCAACAGACCTCTGTCTACAGACCCGATGCCCCCACAGACCCTCAGTCTGCAGACCCGATGCCCCCAGCTGACATCTTTCTGCAGACACGATGACCCAAAGACTTCTCTCGTCAGACTGATTCCCCCACAGACTCTGTCTGCAGACCAGATGCCCCCTCAGACCACTTTCTGCAGACCCGATGCCCTCGCAGACTCTGTCTGCAGACCATGCCCCGGCAGACCTCTGTCTCCATACCCAAAGCCCCATAGACCTCAGTCTGCAGACCTGATGCCCCCACGGAAACTCTGTCTGCAGACCCGATGCCCCCAGCGGACCTCTGTCTGCAGACCCGATGCCCCCAGCGGAACCTCTGTCTGCAGACCCGATGCCCCCAGCGGAACCTCTGTCTGCAGACCCAATGCCAACAGCGGTCGTCAGTCTGCAGACCCGATGGCCCCACAGACCTATGTCTGCTGACCCGATGCTCCCGCAGACTCTGTCTGCAGAGCTTACCCCTGCAGAACTCTGTCTCCATAATCAATGTCCCCACAGACCTCAGTCTTCAGACCTGATGACACCAGCGGACCTCCGTCTGCAGACCCGATGCCCCCACAGTCCTCTGTCTCCAGACCCAATGCGCCCACAGACATCTGTCTGCAGACCTGATGCACCCACAGACCTCTGTCTGCAGACCCGATGCCCGCAGCGGTCCTCCACCTGCAGACATGATGCCCCCACCGACCTCTGTCTACAGACCCGATGCCCCCACGGACCTCTTTCTGCAGACCCAATGAACCCACATATCTCTGTCTGCAGACTCGATGCCACCAGCGGACCTCTGTCTGCAGACCCGATGACCCACAGACCTCTCTCTGCAGACCCATTGCCCCAAGAGGCCTCTGTCTGCAGACCATATGCCCCCAGAGGACCTCTGTCTGCAGAACTGATGCCCCCAATGAACTATGTTTGCAGACCCTTTGCCCCCAGCGGATCCCTGTCTGCATACCCGATGCCCCCCCACAGACCTCTATCTGCATATCCGATGCCCTAGCAGACTCTGTCTGTAGACCAGATGCCCCCGCAGACCTCTGTCTCCAAACCCGATGCTCCCACAGACCTGTGTCTGCAGAGCCAAATCCCCCAGAGACCTCTGGCTCGAGACCCGATGCGCCCGCAGACTCCTTTCTGCAGACCCGATGCCCCCACAGACCTCTGTCTGTAGACCAGATTCCCCCCGCAGACTCTGTCTGCAGACCATGCCCCCACAGACCTCTGTCTCCATACTCAATGCCCCCACAGACCTCAGTCTGCAGGCCCGATGCGCCACAGACCTTTGTATGCAGAAACGATGCCCTCAGAGACATCTGTCTGCAGACCCGATGCCTCCACAGACCACTGTCTGCAGACCCAATTTCCCCAGTGACCCCTGTGTGCAGACCCGATGCCCCCACAAAAATCTGTCTGCAGACCTGATGCCCCCATTGACCTCTCTCTGCAGACCCGATTCCCCCATAGACCTCTGTCTGCAGACCCGAACCCGCACAGAAATCTGTCTGCAGACCCAATGCCCCCACTAACCTCTGTCTGCAGACTGGATGGCCCCAGCGGACCTCTGTCTGCAGACTCAATGCCCTAGCAGACTCTGTCTGCAGACCAGATGCCCCCGCAGACCTCTGTCTCCAAACCCGATGCACCCAAAGACCTCTGTCTGCAGTCCCGATGCCTACAGCGGTCGTCTGTCTGCAGACCCGATGCCCCCACAGACCTCTGTCTGTAGACCGGATGCCCCCGCAGACACTGTCTGCAGACCATGCCCCGACAGACCACTGTCTCCGTACTCAATGCCCCCACAGACCTCAGTATGCAGGCACGATGCCCCCACAGATCTTTGTATGCAGAAACGATGCCCTCAGAGACCTCTGTCTGCAGACACGATGTCCCCATAGACCTTTGTCTACAGATCCCGAAACCCAAAGAGGACCTCTGTCTGCAGAGCCCATGGTCAAAGTGGACCTCTGTCTGCAGACCCGATGCCCCCGCAGACATCTGTCTGCAGACCTAATGCCCCCAGAGACCTCTGTTTGCAGACCAGATGCACCCACGTACCTCTATCTGCAAACACGATGTCCACAGAGACCTCAGTCTGCAGACACGAAGCCCCCACAGACCTCTGTCTCCAGACCCGATGCCCCCAGCGGACCTCTGTTTGCACACCCGATGACCCCAGAGACCTCTGTCTGCAGACCCAAAGCCACCATAGACCTCTGTCTGTAGAACCGATGCTCCCACGGACCTCTCTCTGCATACCCAATGCCCCCACTGGACCTCTGTGTGCAGACCCGATGACCCCAGCGGACCTCTGTCTGCAGACCCGAATCCCCCACTGACCTCTGTCTGCAGACCTGATACCTCCATAGACCTCTGTCTGTACACCCGATGCACGCATAGACCTCTGTCTGCAGATGCGATGCCCACACAGACCTCTGTCTGCAGTCCCGATGCAACAACAGACCTCTGTCTGCAGACTGGATGCCCACAGCGGACCTCTTTCTGCAGACTCAATGCCCTAGCAGACTCTGTCTGCAGACCAGATTCCACCGCAGACCTCTGTCTACAGACCCGATGCCCCCATAGACCTCTGTCTGCAGACCTGATGCCAACAGTGGGCGTCTGTCTGCAGACCCGATGCCATCAAAGACCTCTGTCTGTAGAACTGATGCCTCCAGCTGACCTCCGTCTGCAAACCTGATGCCTCCACAGACCTCTGTCTGCAGACCCAATGCCCCCAGAGGCCTCTGTCTGCAGACCAGATATCCCCAGAGGACCTCTGTCTGCAGACCCGATGCCCCCAAAGAAGTATGTCTGCAGACCCACTGCCCCCAGTGGACCCCTGTCTGCATACTTGATGCCCCCCGGCAGACCTCTGTCTGCAGATCCGATGCCCTAGCAGACTCTGTCTGTAGATCAGATGCCCCCGCAGACCTCTGTCTCCAAACCCGATGTACCCAAAGACCTCTGTCTGCAGACCTGATGCCTACAGCGGTCGTCTGTCTGCAGACACGATGCCAGCACAGACCTCTGTCTGTAGACCGGATGCCCCCATAGACTTCTGTCTGCAGACCAGATGCCCCCACGGACCTCTATCTGCAAACCCGATGCCCACAGAGACCTCTGTCTGCAGACACGAAGCCCCCCACGGACCTCTGTCTACATAACTGATGCCTTCACGGACCTCTGTCTTTAGACCCGATGCCCCCACAGACCTAGGTCTTTAGACCCGATGGCCCCAGAGACCTCTGTCTGCGGACCCGATGCGACCAAAGATCTCTGTCTGTATACCCAATGCCTTCACAGACCTGATGCACGAAGTGACCTCTGTCTGCAGACCCGATGCCCCCACAGACTTCTGTCTGCAGACCCGATGCCCCCACAGACCTCTGTCTGCAGACACGATGCCCCCAGCGGGTCTGAATCTGCAGACCCGATGCTCCCACCGACCACTGTCTGCAGACCCAATTCCCCCAGAGACCTCTGGCTGGAGACCCGATGCCCCCGCAGACCTCTTTCTGCAGACCCGATGCCCACCCAGACCTCTGTCTTCAGACCCGATGCCTCCACAGACCTCTGTCTGCAGACCCGATGCCGCCACTGACCTCTGTCTGCAGACCCGATGCCCCACAGACCTCTGTCTGCAGACCGGATGCCCCCACGGACCTCTGTCTACAGAACTGATGCCTTCACGGACCTCTGTCTTTAGACCCAATGCCCCCACAGACCTAGGTCTTTAGACCCGATGGCCCCAGAGACCTCTGTCTGCAGACCCGATGCGACAAAAGATCTCTGTGTGTATACCCAATGCCCTCACAGACCTCTGTCTGCAGACCCGATGCCACCACAGACCTCTATCTGCAGACCAGTTGCTCACACATAACTCTGTGTGCAGACCCGATGACACAAATATCTCTCTCTGCAGACGCGATGCCCCTTAGACCTCTGTCGGCAGACACGATGCCCCCACAGACAATCTGTCTGCAGACCGGATGCCCTCAGCGGACCGTTGTCTGCAGACCTGAAGTCCCCACGGACCTCAGTCTACAGAAGTGATGCCTCCACGGACCTCTGTCTTCAGACCCATTGCCCCCAGAGACCTCTGTTTGCCGACCCGATGCTCACAGAGGACCTCTGTATGCAGAACCGATGCTCCCAATGACCACTGTCTGCACACCCGATGCCCCCATAGACCTCTGTCTGCAGAACCGATGCCCCCACAGATCTCTGTCTGCAGACCTGATGCCCCCAGAGACCTCTGTCTGCAGACCCGATGCACCCACGGACCTCTGTCTGCAGAGCCCATGGCCAAAGTGGACCTCTGTCTGCAGACCCTATGCCCCCACAGACCTCTGTCTGCCGACCAGAAGTTCCGAGTGGACCTCTGTCTGTAGAACCCATGGCCAAAGTGGACCTCTGTCTGCAGACCCGATGACCCCAGGGACCTCTGTCTGCAGTCCTGATGCCCCCAGAGACCTCTGTCAGCAGACCCGATGCACCCACGGACCTCTATCTGCAAACCCGATGCCCCCAGAGTCCTCTGTCTGCAGAACCGATGCTTCCACAGACCTCTGTTTGTAGACCCAATGCCCCCAAGACCTCTGTCTGGAGACCCGATGCGCCCACAGAACTCTTTCTGCAGAAGCAATGCCCCCAGCGGAACTCTGTCTGCTGACCCGATGCCCACACAGAACTCTGTCTGCAGACCCGAAGCCCCCAGTGGACCTCTGTCTGCAGAGCACATGGCCAAAGTGGACCACTGTCTGCAGACCCGATGCCCCCACAGACCTCTGTCTGCAGACCTGATGTGCCCACAGACCTCTGTTTGTAGACCCAATGCCCCCAAGACATCTGTCTGGAGACCAGATGCCCCTGCAGACCTCTGTCTACAGACCCGATGCTCCCATAGACCTCTGTCTGCAGACCTGATGGCAATAGCGGTCGTCTGTCTGCAGACCCGATGCCTCCACGGACCTCTGTCTACAGAACTGATGCCTTCATGGACCTCTGTCTTTAGACCCTGTGCTCCCACAGAACTATCTGTGCAGACACGATGCCCCACAGACCATCAGTCTGCAGACCCGATGGCCCCAGCGGACATCTGTCTGAAGACCTGATGCCCCCACAAACCTATATCTGCAGACTGATGACCCCACAGACCTCTCTCTGCAGACCTGATGCCACACAGACCCTGCCTTTTGACCGGATGCCCCCACAGACCTCTGTCTGCAGACCCGATGCTCCCACAGACTTCTGTCTGCAGACCCGATGCCCCCCACAGACCTCTCTCTGCAGACCCGATGCCCCAGCGGACCTCCATCTGCAGACCCGATGCTCCCACCGACCTCTGTCTGCAGACCCAATTCCCCCAGAGACCTCTGGTTGGAGACCCGATGCCCCCGCAGACCTCTTTCTGCAGACCCGATGCCCACCCAGACCTCTGTCTTCAGACCCAATGCCTCCACAGACCTCTGTCTGCAGACCCGATGCCCGCAGTGACCTCTGTCTGCAGACCCGATGCCCACACAGAAATCTGTCTGCAGACCCGATGCCGCGACTGAACTCTGACTGCAGACCCGATGCCCCCACAGACCTCTGTCTGCAGACCTGATGCCCCCAACCAAACTCTGCCTTCATACCCGATTCCCCCTTCGGACCTCTGTCTACAAAACTGATGCCTTCACGGACCTCTGTCTTTAGACCCGATGCCCCCACGAACCTCTGACTTTAGACCCGATGGCCCCAGTGACCTCTGTCTGCAGACCCGATGCGACCAAAGATATCTTTCTGTATACCCAATGCCCTTACAGACCTCTGTCTGCAGAACCGATACCACCACAGACCTCTATCTGCAGACCCGTTGCCCCCACAGACCTCTGTGTGCAGACACAATGACCCACATATCTCTCTCTGTAGACGGGATGCCCCTTAGAACTCTGTCCGCAGACACGATGCCCCCACAGACAATCTGTCTGTAGACCGGATGCCCTCAGCGGACCTTTGTCTACAGAACTGATGCCTCCATGGACCTCTGTCTGCAGACTCGATGCCAGCACAGACCTCTTTCTGCAGAACCGATACCACCACAGACCTCTATCTGCAGACCCGTTGCCCCCACAGACCTCTGTGTGCAGACACAATGACCCACATATCTCTCTCTGTAGACGGGATGCCCCTTAGAACTCTGTCCGCAGACACGATGCCCCCACAGACAATCTGTCTGTAGACCGGATGCCCTCAGCGGACCTTTGTCTACAGAACTGATGCCTCCATGGACCTCTGTCTGCAGACTCGATGCCAGCACAGACCTCTGTCTACAGAACTGATGCCTCATGGACCTCTGTCTTCAGAACCGATGCCCCCAGAGGCCTCTGTCTGCCGACACCATGCCCACAGAGGAACTCTGTATGCAGAACCGATGCTCCCAATGACCACTGTCTGCACAACCGATGCCCCCATAGACCTCTATCTGCAGAACCGATGGTCCCACAGACCTCTGTCTGCAGACCCGATGCCACCACAGACCTCTGTTTGCGGACACGATGCCCTCCGCAGACCTCGTTCTGGAGACCCGATGCCCTCGCAGACTCTGTCTGCAGTCCAGATGCCATTGCAGACCTCTGTCTACAGACCTGATGCCAAAAGCAGTCGTCTTTCTGCAGACTTGATGCCCCCACCGACCTATGTCTGCAGACCCGATGCCCCCACAGACCTCTGTCTGCAGACCCGATGCCCCCACAGACCTCTGTCTGCAGAACCGATGCCCCCAGAGACCTCTGATTGCAGACCCCATTACCGCACAGACCTCTGTCTGCAGACTGATGCCCACACGGAACTCTGTCTGCAAACCCGATGCCCCCACAGACCTCTGTCTGCAGACCTGCTGCCAAAAGGGGTCGTCTGTCTGCAGACCCAATGCCCCCACAGACCTCTGTCTGCAGACGCGATGCCCTCACAGACCTCTTTCTGCAGACTCGAATCCCCTGTGGACCTCTGTCTGCAGACCCGATGGAACCAGAATCCTCTGTCTGCAGACCCGATGCCTCCACAGACTACTGTATGCAGACCCGATGACCACAGAGACTTTTGTCTGGGGATCCGATGCCCCCACAGACCTCTGTCTGCAGACCCGATGCCTCCATAGACCTCTGTCTGCAGACCCGATGCCCCCACAGACCTCTGTCTGTAGACCTGATACCCCCACAGACCTCTGTCTGCAGACCCGATGCCCACAGTGGACCTCCGACTGCAGACCCGATGCCTCCAAAGACTTCTGTCTGCAGACCCAATGCCCCCAATGACCTCTGTCTGCAGAACCGATGCCCCCACAGAAATCTGTTTGCACACCCGATGCCCCCATTGACCTCTGTCTGCATACCTGATTCCCCCATAGACCTCTGTCTGCAGACCCGATGACCCCACAGACCTCTTGCTACAGACCTGAAGCCCCCAGTGGACCTCTGTCTCCAGAGACCATGGCTAAAGTGGACCTCTGTCTGCAGACCCGATGCCCCCCACAGACCTCTGTCTGCAGACCTGATGCCCCCCAGAGACCTCTGTCTGCAGACCCGATGCCCCCACAGACCTCTGTCTGCAGACCCGATACCCCCAGAGACCTCTGTCTGCAGACCTGATGCTCCCACAGACCTCTGTTTGTAGACCCAATTCCCCCATAGACCTCTGTCTGCAGACCTGATGCCAAAAGCGGTCATCTGTCTGCAGACCCGCTGCCTCCACGGACCTCTGTCTACAGAACTGATGCCTTCATGGACCTCTGTCTTTAGACACAATGCTCCCCACAGACCTCTCTGTGCAGACACGATGCCCCACAGACCATCAGTCTGCAGACCCGATGCCCCCAGCGGACATCTGTCTGCAGACCTGATGCCTGCACAAACCTCTATCTGCAGACTGATGACCCCACAGACCTCTCTCTGAAGACCTGATGCCACACAGACCCTGTCTTTTCACCCGATGCCCCCACAGACTTCTGTCTGCAGACAAGATGGCCCCACAGACCTCTGTCTGCAGACCCAATGCCCCCAGCGGGCCTCCATCTGCAGACCCGATGCTCCCACCGACCTCTGTCTGGAGAACCAATTCCCCCAGAGACCTCTGGCTGGAGACCCGATGCCCCCGCAAACCTCTTTCTGCAGAAGCGATGCCCCCACGGACCTCTGTCTTTAGACCCGATGGCCGCAGAGACCTCTGTCTGAAGACCCGATGCGACCAAAGATCTCTGTCTGTATACCCAATGACCTCACAGACCTCTGTCTGCAGACCCGATGCCACCACAGACCTCTATCTGCAGACCCGTTGCCCCCACAGACCTCTGTGTGCAGACCCGATGACCCACATATCTCTCTCTGTACACGCGATGCCCCTTAGACCTCTGTCGGCAGACACGATGGGCGCACGGACCTCTGTCTACAGAAATGATGCCTCCATGGACCTCTGTCTTCAGACCCGATGCCCCCAGAGGCCTCTGTCTGCCGACCCGATGCCCCCAGAGGACCTCTCTATGCAGAACCGATGCACCCAGTGACCACTGTCTGCACACCCGATGCCCCCATAAACCTCTGTCTACAGAACCGATGGTCCCACAGACCTCTGTCTGCAGACCCGATGCCGCCACAGACCTCTGTCTGCAGACACAATGCCCTCCGCAGACATCGTTCTGGAGACCCCATGCCCTCGCAGACTCTGTCTGCAGTCCAGATGCCCCTGTAGACCTCTGTCTACAGACCTGATACCAAAAGCAGTCGTCTTTCTGCAGACTTGATGCCCCCACCGACCTATGTCTGCAGACCCGATGCACCCACAGACCTCTATCTGCAGAACCGATGCCCCCAGAAACCTCTGATTGCAGACCCCATTCCCGCACCGACCTCTGTCTGCAGACGCGATGCCCACACGGAACTCTGTCTCAAAACCCGATGCCCCCACAGACCTCTGTCTGCAGACCTGATGCCAAAAGGGGTCGTCTGTCTGCAGACCCGATGCCCCCACAGACCTCTGTCTGCAGAACCGATGCCCCCACAGACCTCTTTCTGCAGACCGGATGCCATCCCAGACCTCTGTCTGCAGTCCCGATGCCCCCACAGACCTCTGTCTGCAAACCCGATGACACCAGCGAACGTCTGTCTGCAGACCCAATGTCCCACAAACCTCTGTCTGCAGACCTGATGCCCCCACAGACCCCTGTCTGCAGACTCGAATCCCCTGTAAACCTCTGTCTGCAGACCCGATGCCCCCAGAATCCTTTGTCTGCAGACCCAATGCCTCCACAGACCACTGTATGCAGACCCGATGACCACAGAGACCTATGTCTCGCTATCCGATGCCCCCACAGACCTCTGGCTGCAGACCTGATGCCTCCATAGACCTCTGTCTGCAGACCCGATGCCCCCACGGACCTCTGTCTGTAGACCTGATACACCCACAGACCTCTGTCTGCAGACCCAATGCCCACAGCGGACGTCCGTCTGCAGACCCGATGCCTCCAAAGACTTCTGTCTGCAGACCCAATGCCCCCAGTGACCTCTGTCTGCAGACCCGATGCCCCCACAGAAATCTGTCTGCAGACCCGATGCCCCCATTGACCTCTGTCTGCATACCAGATTCCCCCATAGACCTCTGTCTGCAGATTCGATGCCCCCACAGACCTCTTTCTGCAGACCTGAAGCCCCCAGTGGACCTCTGTCTCCAGAGACCATGGCTAAAGTGGACCTCTGTCTGCAGACCCGATGCCCCCACAGACCTCTGTCTGCAGACTCGATGCACCCAGAGACCTGGGTCTGCAGACCTGATGCCAAAAGCGGTCATCTGTCTGCAGAACCGATGCCTCCATGGACCTCTGTCTACAGAACTGATGCCTTCACGGACCTCTGTCTTTAGACAAGATGCTCCCACAGACCTCTCTGTGCAGACACGATGCCCCACAGACCATCAGTCTGCAGACCCGATGCCCTCAGCGGACATCTGTCTGCAGACCTGATGCCCCCACAAACCTCTATCTGCAGACTGATGACCCCACAGACCTCTCTCTGCAGACCTGATGCCACACAGACCCTGCCTTTTGACCGGATGCCCTCACAGACCTCTGTCTGCAGAACCGATGCCCCCACAGACTTCTGTCTGCAGACGCGATGCCCCCACAGACCTCTATCTGCAAACACGATACCCCCAGCGGGCCTCAATCTGCAGACCCGATTCTCCCACCGACCTGTGTCTGGAGATTCAATTACCCCAGAGACCTCTGGCTGGAGACCCGATGCCCCCGCAGACCTCTTTCTGCAGACCCGATGCCCACACAGACCTCTGTCTTCAGACCCGATGCCTCCACAGACCACTGTCTGCAGACCCGATGCCCGCCGTGACCTCTGTCTGCAGACCCGATGCCCACACAGAAATCTGTCTGCAGACCCGATGCCACCACTGACCTCTGTCTGCAGACCCGATGCCCCCACAGACTTCTGTCTGCAGACCAGATGCCCCCAGCGGACCTCTGTCTGCAGACCCGATGCCCCTACGGACCTCTGTCTACAAAACTGATGCCTTTACGGACCTCTGTCTTTAGACCCGATGCCCCCACGAACCTCTGCCTTTAGACCCGATGGCCGCAGAGACCTCTGTCTGCAGACATGATGCGACCAAAGATCTCTGTCTGTATACCCAATGCCCTCACAGACCTCAGTCTGCAGACCCGATACCACCACAGACCTCTATCTGCAGACACGTTGCCCCCACAGACCTCTGTGTGCAGACCTGATGACCCACATATCACTCTCTGTACACGCGATGCCCATTAGACCTCTGTCGGCAGATATGATGCCCGCACAGACCTCTGTCTACAGAAATGATGCCTCCATGGACCTCTGTCTTCAGACCCGATGCCCCCAGCGGCCTCTGTCTGCCGACCCGATGCCCCCAGAGGACCTCTGTATGCAGAACCGATGCCCCCAGAGACCTCTATCCGCAGAACCGATGGTCTCTCAGCCCTCTGTCTGTAGACCCGATGCCGCCACTGACTTCTGTCTGCGGACACGATGTCCCCGGCAGACCTCGTTCTGGAGACCCGATGCCCTCGCAGACTCTGTCTGCAGTCCAGATGCCCCTGCAGACCTCTGTCTACAGACTCGATGCACCCATAGACCTCTGTCTGCAGACCCGATGCCACCAGAGGCCCTCTGTATGCAGAACCGATGCTCCCAATGACCACTGTCTGCACACCCGATGCCCCCAGAGACCAATGTCTGCAGAACCGATGCACACACAGACCTCTGTCTGCAAACCCGATGCCCCCACAGACCTCAGTCTGCAGACCCGATGACCTCACAGACCTCTGTATGCAGACCCGATGCCCCCACAGACCTCTGTCTGCAGACCTGATGCCCACACAGACCTCTGTCTGCAGACCCGATGCCCCCACAGACCTCTGTCTGCAGACCCGATGCCCCCACAGACCTCTGTCTGCAGACCCTATGCCCCCACAGATCTCTGTCTGCAGACCTGATGCCCCCAGAGACCTCTGTCTGCAGACCGGATGCACCCACGGACCTCTATCTGCAAACCCGATACCCCCAGAGTCCTCTGTCTGCAGACCCGATGTGCCCACAGACCTCTGTTTGTAGATCCAATGCCCCCAAGACCTCTCTCTGGAGACCCGATGCCCCCACAGACCTTGTCTGCAGACCCGAAGCCCCCAGTGGACCTCTGTCTGCAGAGCCCATGGCCAAATTGGACATCTGTCTGCACCCCCGATGCCCCCAAGACCTCTGTCTGCAGACCCGATTCACCCACGGACATCTATCTGCAAACCCAATGCCACCACTGACCTCTGTCTGCAGACCCAATGCCGCCACTGACCTCTATCAGCAGAACCGATGCCCCCACAGACCTCTGTCTGCAGACCGGTAGCCCCCAGCGGACCTTTGTCTGCAGACTCGATGCCCCCACAGACCTCTGTCTACAGAACTGATGCCTTCACGGACCTCTGTCTTTAGACCCGATGCCCCCACAGACCTCTGTCTTTAGACCCGATGGCCCCAGAGACCTCTGTCTTCAGACCCGATGCATCCACAGACGTCTATCTGCAGACCCGTTGCCCCCACATACCTCTGTGTGCAGACCCGATGACCCACATATCTCTCTCTGCAGACGCGATGCCCCTTAGACCTCTGTCCGCAAACACGATGCCCCCACAGCCAATCTGTCTGCAGACCGGTTGCCCCCAGCGGACCTCTGTCTGCAGGCCCGATTCCTCCCCAGACCTCTGTCGGAAGACCCGATGCCCCCAGCGGACCTCCATCTGCAGACCCGATGCTCCCACAGACCTCTGTCTGCAGACCCAATTCCCCCAGAGACCTCTGGCTGGTGACCCGATGCCCCCGCAGAACTCTTTCTGCAGACGTGATGCCCCCGCAGACCTCTCTCATCAGACCCGGTGCCTCCACAGACCTCTGTCTGCAGACCCGATGCCCACACAGGAATCTGTCTGCAGACCCGATGCCCCCACTGACCTCTGTCTGCAGAACTGATGCCCCCACAGACCTCTGTCTGCAGACCGGATGCCCCCCAGCCGACCACTGTCTGCAGACCCGATGCCCCCACGAACCTCTGTCTACAGAACTGATGCCTTCACGGACCTCTGTCTTTAGACGCGTTGCCCCCACAGACCTCTGTCTTTAGACCCGATGGCCCCAGAGACCTCTGTCTGCAGACCCGATGCCACCACAGACCTCTATCTGCAGATCCTTTGCCCCCACAGACCTCTGTGTGCAGACCCGATGACGCACATATCTCTCTCTGCAGACGCGATGCCCCTTATACTTCTATCGGCAGACACGATGCCCCCACAGACAATTTGTCTGCAGACCGGATGCCCCCAGTGGACCTTTGTCTACAGACCTGAAGCCCCCACGGACCTCTGTCTACAGAACTGATGCCTCCATGGACCTCTGTCTTCAGACCCGATGCCCCCAGAGGCCTCTGTCTGCAGACCCGATGCCACCAGAGGACCTCTGTATGCAGAACCGATGCTCCCAATGACCACTGTCTGCACACCCGATGCCCCCATAGACCAATGTCTGCAGAACCGATGGTCCCTCAGACGTCTGTCTGCAGAACCGATGCCGCCACAGACCTCTGTCTGCGGACACGACGCCCTCCACAGACCTCGTTCTGGAGACCCGATGCCTTCGCAGACTCTGTCTGCAGTCCAGATGCACCTGCAGACCTCTGTCTACACACATGATGCCAAAAGGGGTCGTCTTTCTGCAGACTTGATGCCCCACCGACCTATGTCTGCAGACCCGATACCCCCACAGACCTCTGTCTGCAGACCCCATGCCCCCAGCGGACCTCTGTCTGCAGACCCGATGCTCCCACAGACCTCTGTCTGCAGAGCCAAATCCATCAGACACCTCTGGCTGGAGACCCGATGCGCCCGCAGACTTCTTACTGTAGACCCGATTCCCCCGCAGACCTCTGTCTTCAGACCGGATGCCTCCACAGACCTCTGTCTGCAGACCCGATGCCCGTAGTGACCTCTGTCTGCAGAAACGATGCCCGCACAGAAATCTGTCTGCAGACCCGATGCCCCCACTGACCTCTGTCTGCAGACTCGATGCCCCCAGAGACCTCTGTCTGCAGACCGGATGGCCCCAGCAGACCTCTGTCTGCAGACTCGATGCCCTAGCAGACTCTGTCTGCAGACCAGATGCCCCCGCAGACCTCTGTTTGCAGACTCGATGCCCCCAGAGACCTCTGTCTGCAGACCAGATGGCCCCAGCGGACCTCTGTCTGCAGACTCGATGCCCTAGCAGACTCTGTCTGCACACCCGATGCCACCACTGACCTCTGTCTGCAGACTCGATGCCCCCAGAGACCTCTGTCTACAGACTCGATGCCCCCATAGACCTCTGTCTCCAGACCTGATTCCAACAGTGGTCGTCAGCCTGCCGACCAGACGCGACCAAAGACCTCTGTCTGTAGACCAGATGCCCCCAGAGGACCTCTCTCTGCAGACCCGATGCCCCCAAAGACCTATGTTTGCAGACCCACTGCCCCCAGCGGACCTCTGTCTGCATACCCGATGCCCCCCCCGCAGACCTCTGTCTGCAGATACGATGCCCTAGCAGACTCTGTCTGTAGACCAGATGCCCCCGCAGACCTCTTTCTTCAAACCCAATGCACCCAAAGACCTATGTGTGCAGACCCGATGCCTACAGCGGACGACTGTCTAAAGAACCGATGCCCCCACAGACCTCTGTCTGTAGACCGGATGCCCCCGCAGACTCTGTCTGCAGACCATGCCCCGACAGACCACTGTCTCCATACTCAATGCCCCCACAGACCTCAGTCTTCAGGCCCGATTCCCCCACAGACCTTTGTATGCAGAAACAATGCCCTTAGAGACCTCTGTCTGCAGACCCGAAGTCCAAAGCGGTCCTCTTTCTGCAGAACCCTTGGTCAAAGTGGACCTCTGTCTGCAGACCCGATGCCCCCACAGACCTCTGTCTGCAGACCTTATGCTCCCAGAGACCTCTGTCTGCAGACCAGATGCACCCACGGACCTCTATCTGCAAACCCGATGCCCACAGAGACCTCTGTCTGCAGACACGAAGGCCCCACAGACCTCTGTCTCCAGACCCGATGCCCCCAGCGGACCTCTGTTTGCAGACCCGATGACCCCAGAGACCAATGTCTGCAGATGCAATGCCCCCATAAACCTCTGTCTGTAGAACCGATGCCACCACAGACCTCTGTCTGCAGTCGCACTGCCCACAGCGGATCTCTGTCTGCAGACCGGATGGACCCGTAGAACTCTGTCTGCAGACCCGATGACGACAGCGGTCGTCTGTATGCAGACCCAATGCCCCCTAGACCATTGTTTTCAGACCCGATGCCCCTTTGATCTCTGTCTGCAGACCCGATGCCCCAACAGGCCCTCTGTCTGCATACGCGATTCCCCCACACACCTCTGTCTGCTGACCCGATGCACACACAGACCTCTGTCTGCAGACCTGATGTTCCTACAGCACTCTGTCTGCAGACCAGATGCTCCCAGGACACCACTATCTGCAGACCCGATGCCCCCACAGACCTTTGTCTAGAGACCCGATGCCCCAGCTTACCTCTGTCTGCAGACGCGATGCCTTCAAACTCCCCTGTCTGCAGACCCGATGCCTCCACAGACCTCTCTCTCCAGAACCGATGCCACGACAATCCTCAGTCTGCAGACCAGATGACCGCAGAGACCTCTGACTGCACACCCGATGCCCCCTGCAGACCTCTGTCTGAAGACGCGATGCACTCGCAGACTCTGTCTGCAGACCATATGCCCCCATAGACCTCTGTCTGCAGACCTGATGCCGACAGCGGTCGTCTGTCTGCAGAGCCGATGCCCACACAGACCTCTGTCTGCAGACCATGCCCCTGCAGACCTCTGTCTCCATCCCCAATGCCCCCATAGACCTCAGTCTGCAGACCTGATGCCCCTACATACCTCTGTCTGCAGACCCAATGCACCCGCAGACCTCTGTCTGCAGACGCGATGCCCCCACAAACCTCTGTCTGCAGACGCGATGCCCCCACAAACCTCTGTCTGCAGACCCGATGGCCCCTCTGGACCTCTGTCTGCAGAACCGATGCCCCCAACGGACCTTGGTCCGCAGACCCGATGCACTCACCGGACCTCTTTCTTCAGACCGATGCCCCCAGGGACCTCAGTCTGCAGACGGAATGCCCCCACAGACCTCTGTCTGCAGACCCGAAGCCCCCCCCACGCAGACCTCGTTTGCAAAACCGATGCCCCCAGTGGACCTCTGTTTGCAGACCCGATGCCCCCGCGGACCTCTGTCTGCAGACCCGATGCGACCACAGACCTCTATCTGCAGTCGCACTGCCCACAGCAGATCTCTGTCTGCAGACCCGATGGACCCATAGAACTCTGTCTGCAGACCCGATGACGACAGCGGTCGTCTGTATGCAGACCCGATGCCCGCTAGACCATTGTTTTCAGACCCGATGCCCCTTTGATCTCTGTCTGCAGACCATGCCCCCACACACCTCTGTCTCCATACTCAATGCCCCCACAGACCTCAGTCTGAAGGCCCGATGCCCCCACAGACCTTTGTATGCAGAAACGATGCCCTCAGAGACCTCTGTCTGCAGACACGATGCCCCCACAGACCTCTGTCTGCAGACCCGATGCCCTCACAAAAATCTGTCTGCAGACATGATGCCCCCATTGACCTCTCTCTGCAGACCCGATTCCCCCATAGACCTCTGTCTGCAGACCCGATGCCCCCACAGACCTCTGTCTGAAGTCCGGATGCCCCCAGCGGACCTTTGTCTGCAGACCCGATGCCCCCAGTGGACCTCTGTCTGCAGACCCGATGCTCCCACAGACCACTGTATGCAGTGCCAAATCCCCCAGAGACCTTGGCCGGGGACCCAATGCGTCCGCAGACTTCTTTCTGCAGACCTGATGCCCACACAGACCTCTGTCTTCAGACCCGATGCCTCCACTGACCTCTGTCTGCAGACCGGATGCCCGCACAGAAATCTGTCTGCAGACCCAATGCCCCCACTGACCTCTGTCTGCAGACCAGATGGCCCCAGCGGACCTCTGTCTGCAGACTCAATGCCCTAGCAGACTCTGTCTGCAGACCAGATGCCCCCGCATACCTCTGTCTACAGACTCGATGCCCCCATAGACCTCATCTCCAGACCTGATGCCAACAGTGGTCGTCTGTCTGCAGACCCGATGCCACCAAAGACCTCTATCTGTAGACCAGATGCCCACAGAGGACCTCTCTCTGCAGACCCGATGCCCCCAAAGACTTATGTTTGCAGACCCACTGCCCCCAGCGGACCCCTGTCTTCATACCTGATGCCCCCCGCAGACCTCTGTCTGCAGACCCGACGACCCACAGACCTCTGTCTGCAGACCCGATGCCCTCGCAGACTCTGTCTGTACACCAGTTGCCCACGCAGACCTCTGTGTCCATAACCGATGCCCCCACAGACCTCAGTCTGCGGACCCGATGTCCCCACAGACCTATGACTGCAGACCAGATGCCCCCGCAGACTCGGTCTGCAGACCAGAAGCCCCCGCAGACCTCTGTCTCCAAACGCGATGCACCCATAGACCTCTGTCTGCAGACCCGATGCCGACAGCGGTCGTCTGTCTGCAGATCTGATGCCCCCACAGACCACTGTCTGCAAACTCAATGCCCTCGCAGACACTGTCTGCAGACCTGATGCCCACGCAGACCTCTGCCTCCATACCCGATGCCCCCACAGACCTCAGTCTGCGGACCCGATGTCCCCACAGAGTTCTGTCTCCAAACCTGATGCCGCCACTGACCGCTGTATGCAGACCCGATGCCCCTGCAGACTCTGTCTGTAGACCAGATGTCCCCGCAGACCTCTGTGTACAAACCTGATGCACCCACAGAACTCTTTCTGCAGAACCGATGCCAACAGTGGTCATCTGTCTGTAGACCGGATGCCCCCGCAGAATCTGTCTGTAGACCATACCCCCGCAAACTTCTGTCTCCATACTCAATGTCCCACAGACCTCAGTCTGCAGAAGAGATGACCCCAGTAGACCACCGTATGCAGAACCGATGCCCCCACAGACCTCTGTCTGCAGACCCGATGCCCCAGCGTACCTCCGTCTATAGACACGATGCCACCACAGACCCTCTGTCTACAGACCCGATGCCACCACAGAACTTTGTTTGCAGACCCGTTGCCGCCCATACCTCTGTCTGCAGACCCAATGCCCCCACAGAACTTTGTTTGCAGACCCGATGCCGCCCAGACCTCTGTCTGCAGACCCGATGCCACCACAGACTCTGTCTGTAGACCATGCCCCTGCAGACCTCTGTCTCCATACCCAATGCCCCCATAGACCTCAGTCTGCAGACCTGATGCCCCTACATACCTCTGTCTGCAGACCCAATGCACCCGCAGACCTCTGTCTGCAGACGCGATGCCCCCACAAACCTCTGTCTGCAGACCCGATGGCCCCACTGGACCTCTGTCTGCAGAACCGATGCCCCCAACGGACCTCGGTCCGCAGACCCGATGCACTCACCGGACCTCTTTCTTCAGACCGATGCCCCCAGGGACCTCAGTCTGCAGACGGAATGCACCCACAGACCTCTGTCTGCAGACCCGAAGCCCCCCACACACAGACCTCGTTTGCAAAACTGAAGCCCCCAGGGGACCTCTGTTTGCAGAACCGATGCCCCCGGGGACCTCTGTCTGCAGACCCGATGCGACCACAGACCTCTATCTGCAGTCGCACTGCCCACAGCAGATCTCTGTCTGCAGACGAGATGGCCCCAGCGGACCTCTGTCTGCAGACTCAATGCCCTAGCAGACTCTGTCTGCAGACCAGATGCCCCCGCATACCTCTGTCTACAGACTCAATGCCCCCATAGACCTCTGTATCCAGACCTGATGCAAACAGTGGTCGTCTGTCTGCAGACCCGATGCCACCAAAGACCTCTATCTGTAGACCAGATGCCCCCAGAGGACCTCTCTCTGCAGACCCGATGCCCCCAAAGACTTATGTTTGCAGACCCACTGCCCCCAGCGGACTCCTATCTTCATACCCGATGCCCCCCGCAGACCTCTGTCTGCAGACCCGACGACCCACAGACCTCTGTCTGCAGACCCGATGCCCTCGCAGACTCTGTCTGTACACCAGTTGCCCACGCAGACCTCTGTGTCCATAACCGATGCCCCCACAGACCTCAGTCTGCGGACCCGATGTCCCCACAGACCTATGACTGCAGACCGGATGCCCCCGCAGACTTGGTCTGCAGACCAGAAGCCCCCGCAGACCTCTGTCTCCAAACGCGATGCACCCATAGACCTCTTTCTGCAGACCCGATGCCGACAGCGGTCGTCTGTCTGCAGATCTGATGCCCCCACAGACCACTGTCTGCAAACTCAATGTCCTCGCAGACTCTGTCTGCAGACCTGATGCCCACGCAGACCTCTGCCTCCATACCTGATGCCCCCACAGACCTCAGTCTGCGGACCCGATGTCCCCACAGAGTTCTGTCTCCAAACCTGATGCCGCCACTGACCACTGTATGCAGACCCGATGCCCCTGCAGACTCTGTCTGTAGACCAGATGTCCCCGCAGACCTCTGTGTACAAACCTGATGCACCCACAGAACTCTTTCTGCAGAACCGATGCCAACAGTGGTCATCTGTCTGTAGACCGGATGCCCCCGCAGAATCTGTCTGTAGACCATACCCCCGCAAACTTCTGTCTCCATACTCAATGTCCCACAGACCTCAGTCTGCAGAAGAGATGACCCCAGTGGACCACCGTATGCAGAACCGATGCCCCCACAGACCTCTGTCTGCAGACCCGATGCCCCCCAGCGTACCTCCGTCTATAGACACGATGCCACCACAGACCTCTGTCTACAGACCCGATGCCACCACAGAACTTTGTTTGCAGACCCGTTGCCGCCCATACCTCTGTCTGCAGACCCAATGCCCCCCACAGAACTTTGTTTGCAGACCCGATGCCGCCCAGACCTCTGTCTGCAGACCTGATGCCACCACAGACCTTTGTGTGCAGACCCGATGCCCCCAGCGTACTTCTGTCTGCAGACCCGATGACCCACAGACCTTTCTCTGCATGCCTGATGCCCCCACAGACCTATGACTGCAGACCGGATGCCCCCGCAGACTCTGTCTGCAGACCATACCCCCTCAGACCTCTGTCTCCAAACTCAATGTCCCCACAGACCTCAGTCTGCAGGCCCGATGACCCCAGCGGACCTTTGTCTGCAGTACCGATGCCCCCACACACCTCTGTCTGCAGACCCGATGCCCCCCAGTGGACCTCTGTCTGCAGACCCGATTCCTCCCCAGACCTCTGTCTGCAGACCCGATGCCACCACAGACTCTATCTAAAGACCATGCCCCCGCAGACCTGTGTCTGCAGAACGGATGCCCCCACAGACCTCAGTCTGCAGACGTGATGCCCAAACAACCCTCTGACTGCAGTCCCTAAGAACCCATAGACTTCTGTCTGCAGACCCGATGCCCCCACAAACCTCTGTCCTCAGACCCGATGGCCCCACCGGACCTATGTCTGCAGAACCGATACCCCCAAAAGACCTCGGTCCGCAGACCCGATGCCCTCACCGGAACTCTGTCTGCAGACCAATGCCCCCAGGGACCTCAGTCTGCAGACGCAATGCCCCCACAGACCTCTGTCTGCAGACCCGAAGCCCCCCACACAGACCTCGTTTTGCAGAACCGATGGCCCCAGGGGACCTCTGTCTGCAGATCCGATGCCCCCAGCGGACCTCTGTTTGCAGACCCGATGCCACCACAGACCTCTATCTGCAGAATGAAGACCCCACAGACCTCTCTGTGCAGACCTGATACCACACAGTCCTCTGTCTGCAGACCCGATGCCCCCACAGACCTCTGTCTGCAGTCGCACTGCCCACAGCGGATCTCTGTCTGCAGACCGGATGGACCCGTAGAACTCTGTCTGCAGACCCGATGACGACAGCGGTCGTCTGTATGCAGACCCAATGCCCCCTAGACCATTGTTTTCAGACCCGATGCCCCTTTGATCTCTGTCTGCAGACCCGATGCCCCAACAGGCCCTCTTCTGCATACCCGATTCCCCCACACACCTCTGTCTGCAGACCCGATGCACACACAGACCTCTGTCTGCAGACCTGATGTTCCTACAGCACTCTGTCTGCAGACCAGATGCTCCCAGGACACCACTATCTGCAGAACCGATGCCCCCACAGACCTTTGTCTAGAGACCCGATGCCCCAGCTTACCTCTGTCTGCAGACGCGATGCGTTCAAACTCCCCTGTCTGCAGACCCGATGCCTCCACAGACCTCTCTCTCCAGAACCGATGCCACGACAATCCCTCAGTCTGCAGACCAGATGACCGCAGAGACCTCTGACTGCACACCCGATGCCCCCTGCAGACCTCTGTCCGAAGACCCGATGCACTCGCAGACTCTGTCTGCAGACCATATGCCCCCATAGACCTCTGTCTGCAGACCTGATGCCGACAGCGGTCGTCTGTCTGCAGAGCCGATGCCCACACAGACCTCTGTCTGCAGACCCGATGCCACCACAGACTCTGTCTGCAGACCATGCCCCTGCAGACCTCTGTCTCCATCCCCAATGCCCCCATAGACCTCAGTCTGCAGACCTGATGCCCCTACATACCTCTGTCTGCAGACCCAATGCACCCGCAGACCTCTGTCTGCAGACGCGATGCCCCCACAAACCTCTGTCTGCAGACCCGATGGCCCCACTGGACCTCTGTCTGCAGAACCGATGCCCCCAACGGACCTCGGTCCGCAGACCCGATGCACTCACCGGACCTCTTTCTTCAGACCGATGCCCCCAGGGACCTCAGTCTGCAGACGGAATGCCCCCCACAGACCTCTGTCTGCAGACCCGAAGCCCCCACCACGCAGACCTCGTTTGCAAAAGCGATGCCCCCAGGGGACCTCTTTTTGCAGACCCGATGCCCCCGCGGACCTCTGTCTGCAGACCCGATGCGACCACAGACCTCTATCTGCAGTCGCACTGCCCACAGCAGATCTCTGTCTGCAGACCCGATGGACCCGTAGAACTCTGTCTGCAGACCCAATGACGACAGCGGTCGCCTGTATGCAGACCCGATGCCCGTTAGACCATTGTTTTCAGACCCGATGCCCCTTTGATCTCTGTCTGCAGACCATGCCCCCACACACCTCTGTCTCCATACTCAATGCCCCCCACAGACCTCAGTCTGAAGGCCCGATGCCCCCACAGACCTTTGTATGGAGAAACGATGCCCTCAGAGACCTCTGTCTGCAGACACGATGCCCCCACAGACCTCTGTCTGCAGACCCGATGCCCCCAGTGACCTCTGTCTGCAGACCCGATGCCCCCATAAAAATCTGTCTGCAGACATGATGCCCCCATTGACTTCTGTCTGCAGACCCGATTCCCCCATAGACCTCTGTCTGCAGACCCGATGCCCCCACAGACCTCTGTCTGAAGTCCGGATGCCCCCAGCGGACCTTTGTCTGCAGACCCTATGCCCCCAGCTGACCTCTGTCTGCAGACCCGATGCTCCCACAGACCTCTGTATGCAGAGCCAAATCCCCCAGAGACCTCTGGCTGGGGGACCCGATGCGCCCGCAGACTTCTTTCTGCAGACCCGATGCCCCCACAGACCTCTGTCTTCAGACCCGATGCCTCCACTGACCTCTGTCTGCAGACCCGATGCCCGCACAGAAATCTGTCTGCAGACCCAATGCCCCCACTGACCTCTGTCTGCAGACCAGTTGCCCCCGCATACCTCTGTCTACAGACTCGATGCCTCCATAGACCTCTGTCTCCAGACCCGATGCCTCCACTGACCTCTTGTCTGCAGACCCGATGCCCGCACAGAAATCTGTCTGCAGACCCAATGCCCCCACTGACCTCTGTCTGCAGACCAGATGGCCCCAGCGGACCTCTGTCTGCAGACTCAATGCCCTAGCAGACTCTGTCTGCAGACCAGATGCCCCCGCATACCTCGGTCTACAGACTCGATGCCCCCATAGACCTTTGTCTCCAGACCTGATGCCAACAGTGGTCGTCTGTCTGCAGACCCGATGCCACCAAAGACCTCTATCTGTAGACCAGATGCCCCAGAGGACCTCTCTCTGCAGACCCGATGCCCCCAAAGACTTATGTTTGCAGACCCACTGCCCCCAGCGGACCCCTGTCTTCATACCCGATGCCCCCGCAGACCTCTGTCTGCAGACCCGACGACCCACAGACCTCTGTCTGCAGACCCGATGCCCTCGCACACTCTGTCTGTACACCAGTTGCCCACGCAGACCTCTGTGTCCATAACCGATGCCCCCACAAACCTCAGTCTGCGGACCCGATGTCCCCACAGACCTATGACTGCAGACCGGATGCCCCCGCAGACCTCTGTCTCCAAACGCGATGCACCCATAGACCTCTGTCTGCAGACCCGATGCCGACAGCGGTCGTTGGTCTGCAGAACCGATGCGCCCACAGACCTTTGTCTGCAGACCTGCTGCCACCGCAGACCTCTGTATGCAGAACCGATGCCCCCGCAGACCTCTGTCTGCAGACCCTATGTCCTCGCTGACTCTGTCTGCAGACGAGATGCAAACGCAGACCTCTGTCTCCGTACCCGATGCCCCAACAGACCTCAGTCGGCGGACCCGATGCCCACACCGAACCTCTGTCTGAAATCTCGATGCCCCCACGTATCTCTGTCTGTAGACCAGATACCCCCAAAGACCTCTGTCTGCAGACCCGATGCCTTCACAGAAATCTGTCTGCAGACCCGATGCCCCATTGACCTCTGTCTGCAGACCCGATTCCCCCATAGACCTCTGTCTGCAGAATCGATGCCCCCACAGACCTCTGTCTGGAGTCCGGATGCCTCCAGCGGACCTTTGTCTGCAGACCCGATGCCCCCATGGACCTCTGTCTACAGAACTGATGCCTCCATGGACCTCTGTCTTCAGACCCGAAGCCCCCACAGACCTCTGTCTGCAGACCCGATGCCCCCAGAGGCCTCTGTCTGCAGAACCGATGCCACCAGAGGACCTCTGTATGCAGAACCAATGCTCCCATAGACCTCTGTCTGCAGACTCGATGACCCCGCAGACCTCTGTCTTCAGACCCGATACCCCCACAGAAATTTGTCTGCAGACCCGATTCCCCCATAGACCTCTGTCTGAAGACCCAATGCCCCCACAGACCTGTATCTTAAGACCGGATGCCCCCAGCGGACCGCTGTCTACAGAACTGATGCCTCCTCGGACCTCTGTCTTCAGACCCAATGCACCCACAGACCTCTGTCTGTAGACCCGATGGCCCCAGAGACCTCTGTCTGCAGACCCGATGCGCCCACAGACCTCTGTCTGCAGACAACGATGCCACCACAGACCTCTGTCTGCAGACCCGATGCCCCCGCAGACCTCTGTCTGCAGATCTGATGCCTCCACAGACCACTGTCTGCACACCCGATGTCCCCAGAGACCTCTGTCTGCAGAACCGTTGGTCCCTCAGACCTCTGTCTTTAGACCCGATGCTACCACAGACCTCTGTCTGCGGACACGATGCTCACGGCAGACCTCGTTCTGGAGAGCAAATGCCCGCTCATACTCTATCTGCAGTCCATATGCCCCTGCAGACCTCTGTCTACAGACCCGATGCACCCATAGACCTCTGTCTGCAGACCTGATGACAAAAGCGGTCGTCTCTTTGCAGAGTTGATGCCCCCTCCGACCTATGTCTGCAGAATCTATGCCCCCCACAGACCTCTGTCTGCATACCCAATGCAATCCCGCAGACCTCTGTATGCAAACCCGATGCCCCCAGAGACCTCTGTCTGCATACCCCATTCCTGCACACACCTCTGTCTGCAGACCCGATGTCCCCAGCGGACCTCTGTCTGCATACCCGATGCTCCCCCGCAGACCTCTGTCTGCAGACCTGATGCCCTAGCAGACCTCTGTCTACCGAACCGATGCCCCCATAGACCTCTGTCTGCAGACCTGTTGTCAAAAGCAGTCGTCTGTCTGCAGACCCATTTCCACCAAAGACCTCTGTTTGTAGAACTGATGCCCCAGCGGATCTCCGTCTGCAGACCCGATGCCTCCACAGACCTCTGTCTGCAGACAAGATGCACGCAAGCGGACCTCTTTCTGAATACCCGATGCTCCCATAGACCTCTCTCTGCAGAAACGATGCAACACAGATCATCAGTCTGCAGACCCGATGCCTCCACAGACCTCTGTCTGCAGACCCGATGCCCCCACAGACCTCTGTCTACAGAACTGATGCCTACACAGACCTCTGTCTGCAGACCCGATGCCGCCACAGACCTCTGTCTGCGGACACGATGCCCTCCCTAGACCTCGTTCTGGTGACCCGATGCCCTCGCAGACTGTCTGCAGTCCAGATGCACCTGCAGACCTCTGTCTACAGACATGATGCCAAAAGCAGTCGTCTTTCTGCAGACGTGATGCCCCCCACCGACCTATGTCTGCAGACCTGATGCCCCCACAGACCTCTTTCTGCAGAACCGATGCCCCCAGAGACCTCTGAGTGCAGACCCCATTCCCGACAGACCTCTGTCTGCAGACGCGATGCCTTAGCAGACTCTGTCTGCAGACCAGATGCCCCAGCAGACCTCATTTGCAGACCCGATGACCCACAGATCTCTCTCGGCAGACGCGATGCCCCTGAGACATCTGTCAGCAGACACGATGCCCCCACAGACAATCTATCTGCAGACCCAATGCCACCAGCAGACATCTGTCTGCAGACCTGTAGCCCACACAGTCCTTTCTCGGCAGACTGATGCCCACACAGACCTCTGTCTGCAGACCCAATGCCCCCAAGAACCACTGTCTGCAGACCCAAAGCCCCACCAGACCTCTGTCTGCAAACCATAACCCCGAAGACCTCTGTCTGCAGACCCAATGCCCGCACAGACCTCTGTCTGTAGACACGATGCCCCAGAGACATCTGTCTGCAGACCCGATGCCCACACAGACCTCTGTCTGCAAACCCGATGCCCCCACAAACCACTGTCTGCAGACCCGATGCCCCACAGACCTCTGTCTGCAGACCTGATTCCCCCATAGACCTCTGTCTGCAGACACAATGCCCCCACAGACATCTGTCTGCAGACCCGATGCCCCCACAGACCTCTGTCTTCAGACCCGATGCCCGCACAGAAATCTGTCTGCAGACCCAATGCCCCCACTGACCTCTGTCTGCAGACCAGATGGCCCCAGCGGACCTCTTTCTGCAGACTCAATGCCCTAGCAGACTCTGTCTGCAGACCAGAAGCCCCCGCATACCTCTGTCTACAAACTCGATGCCCCCATAGACCTCTGTGTCCAGACCTGATGCCAACAGTGGTCGTCTGTCTGCAGACCCGATGCCACCAAAGACCTCACGATGCCCCCAAAGACTTATGTTTGCAGACCCACTGCCCCCAGCGGACACCTGTCTTCATACCCGATGCCCCCTGCAGACCTCTGTCTGCAGACCCGACGACCCACAGACCTCTGTCTGCAGACCCGATGCCCTCGCAGACTCTGTCTGTACACCAGTTGCCCACGCAGACCTCTGTGTCCATAACCGATGCCCCCACAGACCTCAGTCTGCGGACCCGATGTCCCCACAGACCTATGACTGCAGACCGGATGCCCCCGCAGACTCGGTCTGCAGACCAGAAGCCCCCGCAAACCTCTGTCTCCAAACGCGATGCACCCATAGACCTCTGTCTGCAGACCCGATGCCGACAGCGGTCGTTGGTCTGCAGAACCGATGCGCCCACAGACCTTTGTCTGCAGACCTGCTGCCACCACAGACCTCTGTATGCAGAACCGATGCCCCCACAGACCTCAGTCTGCGGACCTGATGTCCCCACAGAGTTCTGTCTCCAAACCTGATGCCGCCACTGACCACTGTATGCAGACCCGATGCCCCTGCAGACTCTGTCTGTAGACCAGATGTCCCCGCAGACCTCTGTGTACAAACCTGATGCACCCACAGAACTCTTTCTGCAGAACCGATGCCAACAGTGGTCATCTGTCTGTAGACCGGATGCCCCCGCAGAATCTGTCTGTAGACCATACCCCCGCAAACTTCTGTCTCCATACTCAATGTCCCACAGACCTCAGTCTGCAGAAGAGATGACCCCAGTGGACCACCGTATGCAGAACCGATGCCCCCACAGACCTCTGTCTGCAGACCCAATGCCCCCAGCGTACCTCCGTCTATAGACACGATGCCACCACAGACCTCTGTCTACAGACCCGATGCCACCACAGAACTTTGTTTGCAGACCCGATGCCGCCCAGACCTCTGTCTGCAGACCTGATGCCACCACAGACCTTTGTGTGCAGACCTGATGCCCCCAGCGTACTTCTGTCTGCAGACCCGATGACCCACAGACCTTTCTCTGCATGCCTGATGCCCCCACAGACCTATGACTGCAGACCGGATGCCCCCGCAGACTCTGTCTGCAGACCATACCCCCTCAGACCTCTGTCTCCAAACTCAATGTCCCCCACAGACCTCAGTCTGCAGGCCCGAGACCCCAGTGGACCTTTGTCTGCAGTACCGATGCCCCCACACACCTCTGTCTGCAGACCCGATGCCCCCAGTGGACCTCTGTCTGCAGACCCGATTCCCCCCCAGACCTCTGTCTGCAGACCCGATGCCACCACAGACTCTATCTAAAGACGGATGCCCCCGCAGACCTGTACCTGCAGAACGGATGCCCCCACAGAACTCAGTCTGCAGACGTGATGCCCCCACAACCCTCTGACTGCAGTCCCTAAGAACCCATAGACTTCTGTCTGCAGACCCGATGCCCCCACAAACCTCTGTCCTCAGACCCGATGGCCCCACCGGACCTATGTCTGCAGAACCGATACCCCCAAAGACCTCGGTCCGCAGACCCGATGCCCTCACCGGAACTCTGTCTGCAGACCAATGCCCCCAGGGACCTCAGTCTGCAGACGCAATGCCCCCATAGACCTCTGTCTGCAGACCTGTTGTCAAAAGCAGTCGTCTGTCTGCAGACCCATTTCCACCAAAGACCTCTGTTTGTAGAACTGATGCCCCCAGCGGATCTCCGTCTGCAGACCCGATGCCTCCACAGACCTCTGTCTGCAGACAAGATGCAGCAGCGGACCCTCTTCGAATACCCGATGCTCCCATAGACCTCTCTCTGCAGAAACGATGCAACACAGATCATCAGTCTGCAGACCCGATGCCTCCACAGACCTCTGTCTGCAGACCCGATGCCCCCACAGACCTCTGTCTACAGAACTGATGCCTACACAGACCTCTGTCTGCAGACCCGATGCCGCCACAGACCTCTGTCTGCGGACACGATGCCCTCCCTAGACCTCGTTCTGGTGACCCGATGCCCTCGCAGACTGTCTGCAGTCCAGATGCACCTGCAGACCTCTGTCTACAGACATGATGCCAAAAGCAGTCGTCTTTCTGCAGACGTGATGCCCCCACCGACCTATGTCTGCAGACCTGATGCCCCCACAGACCTCTTTCTGCAGAACCGATGCCCCCAGAGACCTCTGAGTGCAGACCCCATTCCCGCACAGACCTCTGTCTGCAGACGCGATGCCTTAGCAGACTCTGTCTGCAGACCAGATGCCCCAGCAGACCTCATTTGCAGACCCGATGACCCACAGATCTCTCTCGTCAGACGCGATGCCCCTGAGACATCTGTCAGCAGACACGGTGCCCCCACAGACAATCTATCTGCAGACCCAATGCCACCAGCAGACATCTGTCTGCAGACCTGTAGCCCACACAGTCCTCTCTCGGCAGACTGATGCCCACACAGACCTCTGTCTGCAGACCCAATGCCCCCAAGAACCACTGTCTGCAGACCCAAAGCCCCACCAGACCTCTGTCTGCAAACCATAACCCCGAAGACCTCTGTCTGCAGACCCAATGCCCGCACAGACCTCTGTCTGTAGACACGATGCCCCAGAGACATTGTCTGCAGACCCGATGCCCACACAGACCTCTGTCTGCAAACCCGATGCCCCCACAAACCACTGTCTGCAGACCCGATGCCCCACAGACCTCTGTCTGCAGACCTGATTCCCCCATAGACCTCTGTCTGCAGACACAATGCCCCCACAGACATCTGTCTGCAGACCCGATGCCCCCACAGACCTCTGTCTTCAGACCCGATGCCCGCACAGAAATCTGTCTGCAGACCCAATGCCCCCACGACCTCTGTCTGCAGACCAGATGGCCCCAGCGGACCTCTTTCTGCAGACTCAATGCCCTAGCAGACTCTGGTCTGCAGACCAGAAGCCCCCACATACCTCTGTCTACAAACTCGATGCCCCCATAGACCTCTGTGTCCAGACCTGATGCCAACAGTGGTCGTCTGTCTGCAGACCCGATGCCACCAAAGACCTCACGATGCCCCCAAAGACTTATGTTTGCAGACCCACTGCCCCCAGCGGACACCTGTCTTCATACCCGATGCCCCCTGCAGACCTCTGTCTGCAGACCCGACGACCCACAGACCTCTGTCTGCAGACCCGATGCCCTCGCAGACTCTGTCTGTACACCAGTTGCCCACGCAGACCTCTGTGTCCATAACCGATGCCCCCACAGACCTCAGTCTGCGGACCCGATGTCCCCACAGACCTATGACTGCAGACCGGATGCCCCCGCAGACTGGGTCTGCAGACCAGAAGCCCCCGCAGACCTCTGTCTCCAAACGCGATGCACCCATAGACCTCTGTCTGCAGACCCGATGCCGACAGCGGTCGTTGGTCTGCAGAACCGATGCGCCCACAGACCTTTGTCTGCAGACCTGCTGCCACCACAGACCTCTGTATGCAGAACCGATGCCCCCCACAGACCTCAGTCTGCGGACCTGATGTCCCCACAGAGTTCTGTCTCCAAACCTGATGCCGCCACTGACCACTGTATGCAGACCCGATGCCCCTGCAGACTCTGTCTGTAGACCAGATGTCCCCCGAGACCTCTGTGTACAAACCTGATGCACCCACAGAACTCTTTCTGCAGAACCGATGCCAACAGTGGTCATCTGTCTGCAGACCGGATCCCCCGCAGAATCTGTCTGTAGACCATACCCCCGCAAACTTCTGTCTCCATACTCAATGTCCCACAGACCTCAGTCTGCAGAAGAGATGACCCCAGTGGACCACCGTATGCAGAACCGATGCCCCCACAGACCTCTGTATGCAGAACCGATGCCCCGAGACCTCTGTCTGCAGACCCTATGTCCTCGCTGACTCTGTAGGCAGACCAGATGCAAACGCAGACCCTGTCTCCGTACCCGATGCCCCAACAGACTTCGGGTCTGCGGACCCGATGCCCACACTGGACCTCTGTCTGCATCCCGATGCCCACGAAGACCTCTGTCTGAAATCCCGATGCCCCCACGTATCTCTGTCTGCAGACCAGATACCCCCCACAGACCTCTGTCTGTAGACCCAATGCCCACAGCGGACCTCCGTCTGTAGACCCGATGCCCCCAAAGACCTCTGTCTGCAGACCCGATGCCTTCACAGAAATCTGTCTGCAGACCCGATGCCCCATTGACCTCTGTCTGCAGACCCGATTCCCCCATAGACCTCTGTCTGCAGACCCGATGCCCCCACAGACCTCTGTCTGGAGTCCGGATGCCTCCAGCGGACCTTTGTCTGCAGACCCGATGCCCCCTGGACCTCTGTCTACAGAACTGATGCCTCCATGGACCTCTGTCTTCAGACCGATGACCCCACAGACCTCTGTCTGCAGACCCGATGCCCCCAGAGGCCTCTGTCTGCAGACCTGATGCCACCAGAGGACCTCTGTATGCAGAACCGATGCTCCCATAGACCTCTGTCTGCAGACTCGATGCCCCTGCAGACCTCTGTCTTCAGACCCGATGCCCCCACAGAAATTTGTCTGCAGACCCGATGCCCCCATTGACCTCTGTCTGAAGACCCGTTTCCCCCATAGACCTCTGTCTGAAGACCCAATGCCCCCACAGACCTGTATCTTAAGACCGGATGCCCCCAGCGGACCTCTGTCTACAGAACTGATGCCTCCTCGGACCTCTGTCTTCAGACCCAATGCACCCACAGACCTCTGTCTGTAGAACCGATGGCCCCAGAGACCTCTGTCTACAGACCCGATGCGCCCACAGACCTCTGTCTGCAGACACGATGCCACCTCAGACTTCTGTCTGCAGACCCGATGCCCCCACAGACCTCTGTCTGCAGACACGATGCCACCTCAGACTTCTGTCTACAGACCCGATGCACCCATAGACCTCTGTCTGCAGACCTGATGACAAAAGCGGTCGTCTCTTTGCAGACTTGATGCCCCCTCCGACCTATGTCTGCAGAATCAATGCCCTCACAGACCTCTGTCTGCATACCCAATGCCCTCCCGCAGACCTCTGTCGGCAGACCCTATGCCCCCAGAGAGCTCTGTCTGCATACCCCATTCCGCACACACCTCTGTCTGCAGACCCGATGTCCCAGTGGACCTCTGTCTGCATACACGATGCCCCCTGCAGACCTCTGTCTGCAGACCTGATGCCCTAGCAAACCTCTGTCTACCGAACCGATGCCCCCATAGACCTCTGTCTGCAGACCTGATGTCAAAAGCAGTCGTCTGTCTGCAGAACCGATGCCACCAAAGACCTCTGTCTGTAGAACTGATGCCCCCAGCGGATCTCCGTCTGCAGACCCGATGCCTCCACAGACCTCTGTCTGCAGACAAGATGCCCCAAGCGGACCTCTGTCTGAATACCCAATGCTCCCATAGACCTCTCTCTGCAGACACGATGCACCACAGATCATCAGTCTGCAGACCCGATGCCTCCACCGACCTCTGTCTGCAGACCCGATGCCCCCACGGACCTCTGTCTACAGAACTGATGCCTTCACAGACCTCTGTCTGCAGACCCGATGCCGCCACAGACCTCTGTCTGCAGACACGATGCCTCCCAGACCTCGTTCTGGAGACCCAATGCCCTCGCAGACTCTGTCTGCAGTCCAGATGCACCTGCAGACCTCTGTCTACAGACCTGATGCCACAAGCAGTCGTCTTCTGCAGACGTGATGCCCCCACCGACCTATGTCTGCAGACCTGATGCCCCCACAGACCTCTGTCTGCAGAACCGAGTACCCAGATACCTCTGAGTGCAGACCCCATTCCCCGCACAGACCTCTGTCTGCAGACGTGATGCCTTAGCAGACTCTGTCTGCAGACCAGATGCCCCAGCAGACCTCATTTGCAGAACCGATGACCCACAGATCTCTCAGGAGACGCGATGCCCCTTAGACCTCTGTCAGCAGACACGATGCCCCCACAGACAATATATCTGCAGACCCGATGCCACCAGCGGACCCCTTTCTGCAGACCTGTAGTCCACACAGACCTCTCTCGGCAGACTGATGCCCACACAGACCCTCTGTCTGCAGGCCCGATGCCCCCACGAACCACTGTCTGCAGACCCAAAGCCCCAACAGACCTCTGTCTGCAAACCATAACCCCGAAGACCTTGTCTGCAGACCCAATGCCCTCACAGACCTCTGTCTGTAGATACGATGCCCCAGAGACATCTGTCTGCAGACCTGATGCCAAAAGAGGTCATCTGTCTGCAGAACCAATGCCCCCACAGACCTATGTCTGCGGGCCCGGTGACCACACAGACCTCCTGTCTGCAGAAGTGATGCCATCCCAGACCCTCTGTCTGCAGACCTGATGCCAAAAGAGGTCATCTGTCTGCAGACACAATGCCCCCACAGACATCTGTCTGCAGACCCGATGCTCCCCACAGACCTCTGTCTGCAGACGGGATGCCATCCCAGACCTCTGTCTGCAGTCCCGATGCCCCCACAGACCTCTGTCTGCAAACACGATGACACCAGCGGACGTCCGTCTGCAGACCAGATGTCCCACAAACCTCTGTCTGCAGACCCGATGCCCCACAGACCTCTGTCTGCAGACCCGATACCCCACAGACCTGTGTCTGCAGACCCGATGCCCCCACAGACCTCTGTATGCAGAGCCAAATCGCTCCAGAGACCTCTGGCGGGGACCCGATGCGCCCGCAGACTTCTTTCTGCAGACCCGATGCCCCCACAGCCCTCTGTCTGCAGCCCCGATGCCTCAACTGACCTCTGTCTGCAGACCCGATGCCCGCACAGAAATCTGTCTGCAGACTCAATGCCACCAGTGACCTCTGTCTGCAGACCAGATGTCACCAGCAGACCTCTTTCTGCAGACTCAATGCCCTAGCAGACTCTGTCTGCAGACCAGAAGCCCCCGCATACCTCTGTCTACAGACTCGATGCCCCCATAGACCTCTGTCTCCAGACCTGATGCCAACAGTGGTCGTCTGTCTGCAGACCCGATGCCACCAAAGACCTCTATCTGTAGACCAGATGCCCCCAGAGGACCTCTCTCGCAGACCCGATGCCCCAAAGACTTATGTTTGCAGACCCACTGCCCCCAGCGGACCCCCTGTCTTCATACCCGATGCCCCCCGCAAACCTCTGTCTGTAGACCCGACGACCCACAGACCTCTGTCTGCAGCACCCGATGCCCCCGAGACTCTGTCTGTACACCAGTTGCCCACGAGACCTCTGTGTCCAAACTGATGCCCCCACAGACCTCAGTCGCAGACCCGATGTCCCCACAGACCTCTGTCTGCAGACCAGATGCACCCTCAGACCTCTATCTGCAGAACCAGACCATATGCCCCCAGAGGAACTCCGTCTGCAGACCCGATGCCCCCAAAGACCATGTCTGCAGATCCGATGTCCTTGCAGACTCTGTCTGTAGAACAGATGCCCCCGCAGACTTCTGTGTCCAAACCCGATGCACCCAAAGACCTCTGTCTGCAAACGCGATGCCCACACAGACCTCTGTCTGCAAAACCGATGCACCCACAGACCTCTGTCTGCAGACCTGATGCCAAAAGAGGTCGTCTCCCTCAGACCCAATACCCCCACAGACCTCTGGCTGCAGACCCGATGCCCCCACAGACCTCTGTCTGCAGTAGGGATGCCATCCCAGACCTCTGTCTGCAGTCCCGATACCCCACAGACCTCTGTCTGCAAATCCGATGACACCAGCGGACGTCCGTCTGCAGACCCGATGTCCCACAACCTCTGTCTGCAGACCCGATGCCCCCACAGACACCTGTCTTCAGACCCGAATCCCCTGTGGACCTCTGTCTGCAGACCCGATGCCCCCAGAATATTCTGTCTGCAGACCCGATGCCCCCACAGACACCTGTCTTCAGACCCGAATCCCCAGCGGACCTCCGTCTGCAGACCGGATGCCCCCTCAGACCTCTGTCTGCAGACCCAATTCTCCCAGAGGCCTCTGTCTGCAGACCAGATGCCCCCAGAGGAACTCCGTCTGCAGACCCCGATGCCCCCAAAGACCGATGTCTGCAGATCCGATGCCCTTGCAGACTCTGTCTGTAGACCAGATGCCCCCGCAGAATTCTGTCTCCAAACCCGATGCACCCAAAGACCTCTGTCTGCAGACCCGATGCCTACAGCGGTCGTCTGTCTGCAGACCTGATGCCCCCGCAGACCTCTGTCTGTAGACCAGATGCCCCCGCAGAGTCTGTCTGCAGACCATGCCCCCCCGGGCCTCTTTCTCCATACTCAATGCCCCCACAGACCTCAGTCTGCAGGCCCGATGCCACCACAGACTTGTATGCAGGAACGATGTCCCCAGAGACCTCTGTCTGCAGACCCGAGCACCAACGGACCTCTATCTAAACCCGATGCCCCCAGAGACCTCTGTCTCAGACCCAATGCCCCCACAAACCTCAGTCTGAAGACTCGATGCCAACACAGACCTCTGTCTGCAGACACGATACCCCCAAAGAACTCGTTCTGCAGACCCGATGTCCTCGTAGACTCTCTCTGCAGACCGGATGCCAAAAGGGGTCATCTGTCTGCAGAACCGATGCCCCGACAGACCTCTTTCTGCAGACAGATGCCACCGCAGACCTCTGTCTGCCGTCCCGATGCCCCCACAGACGTCTGTCTGCAAACCCAATGACACCAACGGACGTCCGTCTGCAGACGCGATGTCCCACAAACCTCTGTCTGCAGACCCGATGCCCCACAGACCTCTGTCTGCAGACCCGATGCCCACACAGAAATCTGTCTGCAGACCCGATGCCACCACTGACCTCTGTCTGCAGACCCGATGCCCCCGCAGACCTCTGTCTGCAGACCTGATACCAACAGTGGTCGTCTGTCTGCAGACCCGATGCCACCAAAGACCTCTGTCTGTAGATCTGATGCCCCCAGCGGACCTCCGTCTGCAGACCGGATGCCCCCTCAGACCTCTGTAGCAGAACCAATGCTCCCAGAGGCCTCTGTCTGCAGACCAGATGTCCCCAGAGGAACTCCGTCTGCAGACCTGAAGCCCCCAAAGACCTATGTCTGCAGATCCGATGCCCTTGCAGACACTGTCTGTAGACCAGATGCCCCTGCAGACTTCTGTCTCCAAACCCGATGCCCCCAAAGACCTCTGTCTGCAGACCAGATGCCCCCACAGACCTCTGTCTGCAGAGCCGATGCCCCCGTGACCTCTGTTGCAGACCTGATGCCCCCACAGACCTCTGTCTGCAGACCGAATGCCCCCAGCGGACCTCTGTCTTCAGACACGATGCCCACAGAGGCCTCTGTCTGCAGACCCGATGCCACCAGAGGACCTCTGTATGCAGAACCGATGCTCCCAATGACCACTGTCTGCACACCGCATGCCCCCCATAGACCTCTGTCTGCAGACCCGATGCCGCCACAGACCTCTGTCTGCGGACACGATGCCCTCCCCCGACCTCGTTCTGGGACCCGATGCCCTCGGAGAATCTGTCTGCAGTCCTGATGCACCTGCAGACCTCTGTCTACAGACCTGATGCCAAAAGCGGTCGCCTTTCTGCAGACTTGATGCCCCCACCGACCTATGTCTGCAGACCAGATGCCCGCACAGACCTCTGTCTGCAGAACCGATGCCCCCAGAGACCTCTGAGTGCAGACCCCATTCCCGCACAGACCTCTGTCTGCAGACCCGATGCCTTAGCAGACTCTGTCAGCAGACCAGATGCCCCAGCAGACCTCTGTTTGCAGACACGATGACCTAAAGATCTCTCCGCAGACGCGATGCCCCTTAGACCTCTGTCAGCAGACACGATGCCCCCACAAACTGTCTGCAGACCCGATGCCCCCAGCGGACATCTGTGTGCAGACCTGTAGCCCACACAGACCTCTCACGGCAGACTGATGCCCACACAGAACTCTGTCTGCAGCGCCGATGCGCCCACGAACCTCTGTCTGCAGACCCAAAGCCCCAACAAACCTCTGTCTGCAAACCATATCCCCTGAAGACCTCTGTCTGCAGACCCAGGCCTCACAGACCTCTGTCTGTAGACACGATGTCCCAGAAACCTCTGTCTGCAGACCCGATGCCCAGACAGACCTCTGTCTGCAAACCCGATGCCCCCACAGACCTCTGTCTGCAGACCGTATGCCAAAAGAGGTCGTCTGTCTGCAGACCCAATGCCCCCACAGACCTCTGTCTGCAGACGGGATGCCCCCACAGACCTCTGTCTGCAGACAGGATGCCATCCCAGACCCTCTGTCTTCAGTCCCGATGCCCCCACAGACCTCTGTCTGGAAACCGCATGACACCAGCGGACGTCCGTCTGCAGACCAGATGTCCCACAAACCTCTGTCTGCAGACCGGATGCCCCACAGACCTCTGACTGCAGACCCGATGACCCACAGACCCCTGTCTGCAGACCCGAATCCCCTGTGGACCTCTGTCTGCAGACCCGATGCCCCCCAGAATCCTCTGTCTGCAGACCCGATGCCTCCACAGACCACTGTATGCAGACCCGATGACAACAGAGACCTCTGTCTGGGAATCAGATGCCCCCACAGACCTCTGTCTGCAGACCCGATGCCTCCAAAGACCTCTGTCTGCAGACCCAAGGCCACCAATGACCTCTGTCTGCAGACCCGATGCCCCCATTGACCTCTGTCTGCAGACCCGATTACCCAATAGACCTATGTCTGCAGACCCAATGCCCCCCCACAGACCTCTGTCTTCAGACCGGATGCCCCCAGAGGACCTCTGTCTGCAGACCCGATGCGCCCGCGGACCTCTATCTACAGAACTGATGCCTCCATGGACCTCTGTCTTCAGACACGATGCACCCACAGACCTCTGTCTGTAGACCCGATGCCCCCACAGACCTCTGTCTGCAGAACCAATGCCCCCGGAGTCCTCTGTCTGGAGAACTAATGCGCCCCACAGACCTCTGTCTGCATATTCGATGCCGCCACAGACCTCTGTCTGCAGATCCGATGCCCTTGCAGACTCTGTCTGTAGACCAGATGCCCCCGCAGACCTCTGTCTCCAAACCCGATGCACCCAAAGACCTTTGTCTGCAGACCCGATGCCTACAGCGGTCGTCTGTCTGCAGACCTGATGCCCCCACAGACCTCTGTCTGTAGACCGATGCCCACGCAGAGTCTGCAGCAGACCACCCCCCCAGACCACTGTCTCCATACTCAATGCGCCCACAGACATCAGTCTGCAGGCCCGATGTCCCCACAGACCTTTGTATGCAGGAATGATGCCCTCTGAGACCTCTGTCTGCAGACCCGATGCCCCCACAGACCTCTGTCTTCAGACCTGATGTCCCCAGAGACCTCTGTCTGCAGACGTGATGCACCCACGGACCTTTATCTGAAACCCAATGCCCCCAGAGACCTCTGTCTTCAGATCCAATGCGCCCAAGACCTCTGTTTCTAGACCCAATGCCCCAAAGACCTCTGTCTGCAGACACGATGCCCCCACAAACCTCAGTCTGAAGACTCGATGCCAACACAGACCTCTGTCTGCAGACACGATACCCAACTCAGAACTCGTTCTGCAGACCCGATGTCCTCTAGACTCTGTCTGCAGACCGGATGCCAAAAGGGGTCATCTGTCTGCAGACCCAGTGCCCCCAAAGACCTCTGTCTGCAGAACCCATGCCCCCACAGACCTCTTTCTGCAGACCCGATGCCATCGCAGACCTCTGTCTGCAGTCCCGATGCCCCCAGAGACCTCTGACTGAAAACCCAATGACACCAACGAACGTCCATCTGCAGACCCGATGTCCCAAAACCTCTGTCTGCAGACCCGATACCCCACAGACCTCTGTCTGCAGACCCGAATCCCCTGTGGACCTTTGTCTTCAGAGCAGACGCCCCAATAGTTTTCTGTCTGCAGACCCGATGCCTCCACAGACAACTGTATGCAGACCCGATTCCCCCAGAGACCCTTGGTCTGGGGAACCAATGCCCCCAGAGGCCTCTGTCTGCAGACCCGATGCCCCCTAGAGGACCTCTGTCTGCAGAACCGATGCCCACACAGACCACTGTCTGCATACCCAATGCCCACATAGACCTCTGTCTGCAGAACCGATGGTCCCTCAGACGCCTGTCTGTAGGACCGATGCCACCACAGACCCTGTCTGCGGACACGATGCCCCCCGGCAGACCTCGATTCTGGAGACCCGATGCCCTCGCAGACTCTGTCTGCAGTCCAGATGCCCCCTGCAGACCTCTATCTACAGACTCGATGCACCCATAGACCCTGTCTGCATACCCGATGCCCCCACAGACCTCTGTCTTAAGACTGTATGCCCCCAGCGGACCTCTGTCTGCAGACCGGATGCCCCTCAGACCTCTATCTGCAGACCCACTTCTCCCAGAGACCTCTGGCTGGAGACCCGATGCGCCCAGAGACTTCTTTCTGCAGACCTGATGCCCCCACAGACCTTGTCTTCAGACCTGATGCCTTCACAGACCCCTTTGTCTGCAGACCCGATGCCCGTAGTGACCTCTGTCTGCATACCCGATGCTCCACAGAAATCTGTCTGCAGAACCGATGCCCCCACAGACCTCTGTCTGCAGACTCGATGCCCAAACAGACCTCTGTCTGCAGACCGGATGCCCCCAGTGGACCTCTGTCTGCAGACACGATGCCCTAGCAGACTATGTCTGCAGAATAGATGCCCCCATAGACCTTTGTCGCAGACCCGATACCAACAGTGGTCGTCTGTCTGCAGACCCGATGCCAACAAATATCTCTGTCTGTAGAACTGATGCCCCCAGCGGACCTCCGTCTGCAGACCGGATGCCCCCTCAGACTTCTGTCTGCAGACCCAATGCTCCCAGAGGCCTCTGTCTGCAGACCAGATGCCCCCAGAGGAACTCCGTCTGCAGACCCGATGCCTCCAAAGACCTATGTCTGCAGATCCGATGTCCTTGCAGACTCTGTCTGTAGACCAGATGCCCCCTCAGACTTCTGTCTCCAAACCCGATGCACACAAAGACCTCTGTCTGCAGACCCGATGCCTCGCGGTCGTCTGTCTGCAGACCGATCCCCACAGACCTCTGTCTGTAGACCAGATGCCCCCGCAGAGTCTGTCTGCAGACCACGCCCCCCCCTGGGCCTCTGTCTCCATACTCAGTGCCCCCACAGACCTCAGTCTGCAGGCCCGATGCCCCCACAGACCTTTGTATGCAGGAACGATGTCCCCAGAGACCTCTGTCTGCAGACCCGATGCACCCACGGACCTCTATCTAAACCCGATGCCCCCAGAGACCTCTGTCTTCAGACGGAATGCGCCCACAGACCTCTGTTTGTAGACCCAATGCCCCAAAGACCTCTGTCTGCAGACCCGATGCCCCCACAAACCTCAGTCGAAGACTCAATGCCAACACAGACCTCTGTCTGCAGACACGATACCCCCTCAAACCTCGGTTCTGCAGACCCGATGTCCTCGAAGACTCTGTCTGCAGACTGGATGCCAAAAGGGGTCGTCTGTCTGCACACCCAGTGACCCCACAGACCTCTGTCTGCAGACCCGAGCCCCCACAGACCTCGCCTGCAGACCCAATGCCCACACAGACCTCGTCTGCAAACCCGATGACACCAGCGGACATCCGTCTGCAGACCCGATGTCCCACAAACCTCTGTCTGCAGACCCGATGCCCACATAGACCTCTGTCTGCAGAACCGATGGTCCCTCAGACATCTGTCTGTAGGACCGATGCTCGCCACAGACCTCTGTCTGTGGACACGTGCCCCGGCAGACCTCGTCTGAGACCCGATGCCCTCGCAGACTCTGTCTGCAGTCCAGATGCCCCTGCAGACCTCTGTATACAGACTCGATGCACCCATAGACCTCTGTCTGCAGACCCGATGCCCCCACAGACCTCTGTCTTAAGACTGATGCCCCCAGCGGACCTCTGTCTGCAGACCGATTGCCCCCTCAGACCCTATCTGCAGAACCAATGCTCCCAGAGGCCTCTGTCTGCAGACCAGATGCCCCCAGAGGAACTCCGTCTGCAGAAACGATGCCCACACAGACCACTGTCTGCACACCCGATGCCCACATAGACCTCTGTCTGCAGAACCGATGGTCCCTCAGACGTCGTCTGTAGGCCCGATGCCGCCACAGACCTCTGTCTGCGGACACGATGCCCCGGCAGACCTCGGTATGGAGAACCGATGCCCTCGCAGACTCTGTCTGCAGTACAGATGCCCTTGCAGATCTCTGTCTACAGACTCATGCACCCATAGACCTATGTCTGCAGACCTGATGCCAAAAGCGGACGTCTATTTGCAGACTTGATGCCCCTACCGACCTATACCAGCAGAATCAATGCCCCCACAGACCTCTGTCTGCACACCCGATGTCCCCAGTGGAACTCTTCGCAACCCGATGTTCCCCCGCAGACCTCTGTCTGCAGACCCGATGCCGATAGAGACCTCTGTCTGCAGACCCATTCCAGCACAGACCTCTCCCGAAGACCCAATGTCCCCAGCGGGACCTCTGTCTGCATACCCGATGCCCCCCGCAGACCTCTGTCTGCAGACCCGATGCCCTGCAGACTCTGTCTGCAGACCAGATGCCCCCAACATCTGTCTACAGAACCGATGCCCCCATAGACCCCCGTCTGCAGACCTGATGTCAAAAGCGGTCGTCTGTCTGCAGACCCGATGCCACCAAGGACCTCTGTCTGAAGACACAATGCACCCAGCGGACATCGGTCTGCAGACCCGATGTCCACAAACCTCTGTCTCCAGACCCGATGCCCCCCACAGACCCCTCTGTCTGAAGACCCGAATCCCCGTGGCCCTCTGTCTTCAGAGCAGATGCCCCAAGAGTTTTCTGTCTGCAAACCCGATGCCTCCACAGACAACTCCATGCAGACCCGATGCCACCAGAGACCTTGGTCTGGGGATCCGAAGCCCCCACAGACCTCTGTCTGCAGACCCGATGCATCCACAGACCTCTGTCTGCAGACCCGATGCCCCCAGAGACCTCTGTCTGCAGACCGGATGCCCCCACAGACCTCTGTCTGCAGACCCGATGCCCCCGCGAACCTCTGTCTGCAGAACCGATGCCCCCACAGACCTATTCGCAATCCCGATGCCCCCACGGACCTCTGTCTGTAGACCAGATACCCCCAAGACCTCGGTCGGCAGACCCGATGCCCACAGCGAACCACCGTCTGCAGTCCCGATGACTCCAAAGACCTCTGTTTGCAGACCGGATGGCCACACAGACCTCTGTCTGCAGACCCGATGCCTCCATAGACCTCTGTCTGCAGACCCAATGCCCCAAAGACCACTCTCTGCAGACCGGATGCCCCCATAGACCTCTGTCTGCAGACTCGATGCCCCCGCAGACCTCTGTCTTCAGACCCGATGTCCCCACAGAACTCTTTCTGCAGATGCGATGCCCCCATTGACCTCTGTCTGCAGACCCAATGCCCCCACAGACCTCTGTCTGCAGACCCGAAGCTCCCAGTGAACCTCTGTCTGCAGAGCCCATGGCCAAAGTGGACCCTGTCTGCAGACCCGATGCCCCCACAGACCCTGTCTGCAGATCTGATGCCCCCAGAGACCTCTGTCTGCAGACCCGATGCACTCACGGACCTCTATCGCAAACCCGATGCCAGTGTGCCTCTGTCTGCAGACCTCGATGCGCCCACAGACCTCTGTTTGTAGACCTAATGCCCCCAAGACCTCTGTCTACAGAACTGATGCCTTCACAGTCCTCTGTCTGCAGATCCAATGCCCCAGAGGCCTCTCTGCAGACCCGATGCCCCTTGAGGACCTCTGTCTGCAGAACCGATGCCCACACAGACCACTGTCTGCACACCCGATGCCCACATAGACCTCTGTCTGCAGAACCGATGGTCCCTCAGACATCTGTCTATAGGCCCGATGCCACCACAGACCTCTGTCTGCGGACACGATGCCCCCGGTAGACCTCGTTCTGAGACCCAATGCTCCTGCAGACTCTGTCTGCAGTCCAGATGCCCCAGCAGACCTCTGTGTACAGACTCGATGCACCCACATACCTATGTCGCAGACCTGATGCCAAAAGCGGACGTCTCTGCAGACTTGATGCCCCCACCGACCTATATCAGCAGAATCAGTGCCCCCACAGACCTCTGTCTGCACACCCGATGTCCCCAGCGAAACTCTGTCTGCATACCCGATGTTCCCCCGCAGACCTCTGTCTGCAGACCCGATGCCCAGCAGACTCTGTCTGCAGACCAGATGCCAAAGCAGACCTCTGTATACAGATCTGTTGCCCCCATAAACCCCCATCTGCAGACCTGATGTCAAAAGCGGTCGTCTGTCTGCAGACGCTTTCCACCAAAGACCTCTGGCTGCAGACACAATGCCCCCAGCGGACCTCTGTCTGAAGACCCGATGCTCCCACAGACCTCTCTCTGCAGACACGATGCACCACAGATCATCAGTCTGCAGACCCGATGCCCCGCGGCCATCTGTCTGCAGACCTGATGCCCCCACAAACCTCTATCTGCAGACTGATGACCCCACAGACCTCTCTCTGCAGACCTGATGCCACAAAACCCTGTCTTTTTACCGGATGCCACCACATACGTCTGTCTGCAGACCCGATGCCCCCACAGACCTCTGTCTGGAGACTCGATGCCCATACAGACCTGTGTCTGCAGACCCGATGCCCCCACGGACCTTGTCTACAGACCAGACACGCCCACAGACCTCTGTCTGCAGACCCAATTCTCCCAGAGACCTCTGGCTGGAGACCCGATGCCCCCACAGACTTCTGTCTTCAGACCCGATGTCTCCACAGACCTTTGTCTGCAGACCCGATGCCCGTAGTGACCTCTGTCTTATACCCGATGCTCACACAGAAATCTGTCTGCAGAACTGATGCCCCCACTACCTCTGTCTGCAGACCGGATGCCACCAGCGGACCTCTGTCTGCAGACTCTATGCCCTAGCAGACTCTGTCTGCAGAACAGATGCCCCCCATAGACCTCTGTCTTCAGACCTGATACCAACAGTGGGTCGTCTGTCTGCAGACCCGATGCCACCATAGACCTCTGTCTGCAGACCAGATGCCCAAGCAGACTTCTGTCTACAGATCTGATGCCCCCATAGACCCCCGCCTGCAGACCTGATGTCAAAAGCGGTCGTCTGTCTGCAGACCCTTTCCACCAAAGACCTCTGTCTGCAGACACAATCCCCAGCGGACCTCCGTCTGCAGACCGGATGCCCCCACAGACCTCTGTCTGCAGACCCAATGCTCCCAGAGGCCTCTGTCTGCAGACCAGATGCCCACAGAGGAACTCCGTCTGCAGACCCAATGCTCCCAAAGACCTATGTCTGCAGATCCGATACCCTTGCAGACTCTGTCTGTAGACCATATGCACCCGCAGACTTCCGTTTCCAAACCCGATGCACCCAAAGACCTCTGTCTGCAGACCCGATGCCTACAGCGGTCGTCTGTCTGCAGACCTGATGCCCCCACAGACCTCTGTCTGTAGACCGGATGCCCCCACAGAACTTTGTATGCAGGAACGATGCCCTCAGAGACCTCTGTCTGCAGACCCAATGCCCCCACAGACCTCTGTCTGCAGACCTGATGTCCCCAGAGACCTCTGTCTGCAGACCCGATGCACTCCCGGATCTCTATCTGAAACCCGATGCCCCCAGAGTCCTCTGTCTTCAGACCCAATGGCCCACAGACCTCTGTTTGTAGACCCAATGCCCCCAAGACCTCTGTCTGGAGACCAGATGCCCCTGCAGACCTCTGTCTACAGACCCAATGATCCCATAGACCTCCGCCTGCAGACCTGATGCCAAAAGCGGTCGTCTGTCTGCAGATCCGATGCATCCACGGACCTCTGTCTACACAACTGATGCCTTCACGGACCTCTGTCTTTAGACCTGATGCCCCCACAGACTTCTGTCTGCAGACCCAATGCCCCCACAGACCTCTGTCTGCAAACCGGATTCCCCCAAGACCTTGTCTGCAGAATCGATGCCCCCGCAGACCTCCTGTCTTCAGACCCGATGCCCCCACAGAAATCTGTCTGCAGACCCGATGCCCCCATTGACCTCTGTCTTCAGACCCGATTCCCCCATAGACCTCTGCCTGAAGACCCAATGAACCCACAGACCTCTATCTTAAGACCCGATTCCCCCGCAGACTTCTGTCTGCAGATCTGATGCCCTAGCAGACACTGTCTACAGACCAGATGCCCCCGCAGACCTCTGTCTACAGAAGCGATGCCCCCATTGACCTCTGTCTGCAGACCTGATGTCAAAGTGGTCGTCTGTCTGCAGACCCGATGCCACCAAAGACCTCTGTCTGTAGAACTGATGCCCCAGCGGATCTCCATCTGCAGACCTGATGCCTCCACAGACCTCTGTCTGCAGACAAGTTGCCCCCAGCCGACCTCTGTCTGAATACCCGATGCTCCCATAGACCTCTCTCGCAGACCTGATGCCCTAGCAGACACTGTCTGCAGACCAGATGCCCCCGCAGACCTCTGTCTAGAACCGATGCGCCGAATGACCTCTGTCTGCAGACCTGATGTCAAAAGCGGTCGTCTGTCTGCAGACCCGATGCCACCAAAGAACTCTGTCTGTAGAACTGATGCCCCAGCGGATCTCCATCTGCAGACCTGATGCCTCCACAGACCTCTGTCTGCAGACAAGTTGCCCCCAGCAGACCTCTGTCTGAATACCCGATGCTCCCATAGACCACTCTCTGCAGACACGATGCACCACAGATCATCAGTCTGCAGACCCGATGCCCCAGCGAACATATGTCTGCAGATCTGATGCCCCCACAAACCTCTATCTGCAGACTGACGACCCCACAGACCTCTCTCTGCAGTCCTGATGCCACCACAAACCTCTATCTGCCGACTGATGACCCCACAGAACTCTCTCTGCAGACCTGATGCCACACAGACCCTGTGTTTTGACCGGATGCCCCTACAACCTCTGTCTGCAGACCCGATGCCACCACAGACCTCTGTCTGCAGACTCGATGCCCATACAGACCTGTGTCTGCAGACCCGAGGCCCACAGCGGACCCCAGAACCGATGCTCCCACAGACCTCTGTCTGCAGACCCAGTTCTCCCAGAGACCTCTGGCTGGAGATCCGATGCGCACAGAGACTTCTTTCTGCAGACCCGATGCCCCCAGAGACCTCTGTCTTCAGACCCGATGCCTCCACAGACCTCTGTCTGCAGACCCTATGCCCGTAGTGACCTCTGTCTGCAGACCCCGATGCTCACACAGCAATCTGTCTGCAGAACCGCTGCCCCCACTGACCTCTGTCTGCAGACCCGATGCCGACCAGACTTCTGTCTGCAGACCCGATGCCCCCACATACCTCTGCAAGCCCGATACCCCCACAGACCTACAACTGCAGACCAGATGCCCCCGCAGACTCTGTCTGCAGACCATACCCCCGCAGACCTCTGTCTCCATACACAATGTCCCCACAGACATCAGTCTGCAGGCCTGATGACCCCAGCAGACCGCCGTCTTCAAACACGATGCCTCCACCGTACCTCTCTCTGCAGACCAGATGCCCCCAGTGGACCTCCATCTGCAGACCCTATGCCCCAACAGGCCCTCTGTCTGCATATCCGATGCCCCCCACAGACCTCTGTCCGGAGACCCGATGCCCCCTGCAGACCTCTGTCTGAAGACCCAATGCCCCTCGCAGACTGTCTGCAGACCAGATGCCCCCACATACCTCTGTCTGCAGACCTGATGCACAAACAAACCTCTGTCTGCAGTAGTGATGCCCACAAAGACCTCTGTCTGCAGACCCGAGGCCCCCACAGACCTTTGTTTGCAGACCCGATGCAGCCCAGACCTCTGTCTGCAGACCCGATGCCCCCTATACCTCTGTCCTGCAGACCTGATGCCAAAGCGGTCATCTGTCTGCAGACCTGATGCCCCCAAAGACATTTGTATGCAGACCCGATGCTGCCCAGACCTCTGTCTGCAGACCCGATGCCCCCATATAACTCTGTCTGCAGGCCCGATGTCCCCACAGACCTATGACTGCAGACTGGATGCCCACGCAGACTCTGTCGCAGACCATAACCCGCAGACCTCTGTCTTCATACAGACCTCTGTCTTCATACTCAATGTCCCCACAGACTTCAGTCTGTAGGCCCGATGACCCTAGCGGACCTCTGTCTGCAGACCCGATGCCCCCACAGACCTTTGTCTGCATACCCGATGCCCCCACAGGCCTCCTCCAGACCCGATGCCCCAACAGGTCATCTGTCTGCAACCCGATGCCTCCACAGACCTCTGTCTGCAGACCCGATGCCCCAACAGGCCCTCTGTCTGCAAACCCGATGACCCCACAGACCTCTGTCTGCAGACCTGATGTCCCCACTGACCGCTGTATGCAGACCCGATGCCCCCACAGACTCTGTCTGTCACCAGATGTCCCCGCAGACCTCTGTCTCCAAACCTGATGCACCCATAGACCTGTCTGCAAACTCGTTGCCAACAGTGGTTGTCTGTCTACAGACCAATGCTCCCCGCAGAATCTGTCTGTAGACCATACCCCCAAACCTCTGTCTCCATACTCAAAGTCCGCACAGACCTCAGTCTGCAGACCTGATGACCCCAGTGGACCTCCGTCTGCAGAACCGATGCCCCCACAGACCTCTGTCGCAACCCGATGCCCCCACAAACCTTTTCCTGGGACCCGATGCCACCACAAACATCTGTCTGCAGACCCGATGCCCCTAGCGGACCTCTGTCTGCAGACACGATGCCACCACAGACCTCTGTCTACAGACCCGATGACACCCCAAAACTCTTTCTGCAGACCCGATGAACCCATAGAACCTCTGTCTGAGACCAGATGCCTTCAGCAGACCTCCTTCTGCAGACCCGATGCCCCAACAGGCCCTCTGTCTGCATACCCGATGCACCCACAGACCTCTGTCTGCAGAACCGATGCCCCAACATACCTCTTTCTGCAGAAAAGTTGCCCCACAGACCCTCTGTCTGCAGAACCAATGTCCCCAGCGGACCTCTGTCGCAGACCTGATGCCAACAGCGGTCGTCTGTCTGCAGACCCAATGCCTCAACAGACCTCTGTCTGCAGAACTGATGCCCTCGCAGACTATGTCTCTAGACCAGATGCCCACGCAGACCTCTGTCTCCATACCCAATGCCCACACAGACCTCAGTCTGCGGACCTGATGTCCCCACAGAGTTCTGTCTGCAGTACCGATGCCCCCACAGACCTCTGTCTGCAGACCCGATGCCCCGACAGACCTTTGTTTGCAGACCCATGCCGCCCAGACCTCTGTCTGCAGACCCGATGCCCCCCACATACCTCTGTCTGCAGGCCTGATGCCCCCACAGACCTATGACTGCAGACCGGATGCCCACGCAGACTCTGTCTGCAAACCATACTCCCGCAGACCTCATTCTCCATACTCAATGTTCCCATACCTCAGTCTGTAGGCCCAATGACCCCAGCGGACCTCCGTCAGAGACCCGATGCCCCCACAGATCTCTGTCTGCAGACCTGATGCCCCCAGCAGACCTCCTTCTGCAGACCCGATGCCCCAACAGGCCCTCTATCTGCATACCCTATGCCCCTCAGACCTCTGTCTGCAGACCCGATGCCCTAACAGGCCATCTGTCTGCATACCCTATGCCCCCACAGACCTCTGTCTGCAGACCTGATGCCCCAACAGGCCCTCTATCTGCAGACACTATGCCCCCACAGACCTCTGTCTGCAGAACTGATGCCCCTACAGACCTGTGTCTGCAGACCAGATGCCCCCAGGACACCACTATCTGCAGACCCGATTCCCCCACAGACATTTGTCTGCAGACCCGATGCCTTCAGCTTACGTCTGTCTGGAGACGCGATCCCTCAAACTCCCTGTCTGCAAACCCGATGCCTCCACAGACCTCTGTCTCCAGAACCAATGCCACGACAAACCTCAGTCTGCAGACCCATACACCCTCAGACCTCTGTCTGCAGACCCGATGCCCCCGCAGTCCTCTGTCTTCAGACCCGATGCCACCGCAGACCTCCGTCTGCAGACCCTATGTCCTCGCAGACTCTGTCTGCAGACCTAGATGCCCAGGCAGACCTCTCTCTCCATACCCGATGCACCCACAAACCTCAGTCTGCTGACCCGATGCCTGCACCGGACCTCTGTCTGCAGACTCGATGCTCCACAAACACCCCTGTCTGCAGACCTCATGCCCTCAGCGGATATCTCGTCTGCAGACCCGAAGCCCCCACAGACCTCTGTCTGCAGACCAGATGTCCACACAGACCTCTGTCAGCAGAACCGAGCCCCCACCGGACATCTGTCTACAGACCTAATGCCATCCCCAGACCTCTGTCGCAGTCCGGATGCCCCCACAGACCTCTGTATGCAGACTCGATGCAACCACAGACCTCTGTCTGCAGACGTGATGCCCCCAGAGTACTCGTCTTGAGACCTGATGGCCCCAGAGACCTCTATCTTGAGAACCGATACTCCCAGAGACCTCTGTATGCAGAACCGATGCCCCTACAGACCTCTGTCTGCAGACCCGATGCCCCCGAGACTCTGTCTGCAGACCATGCCCATGCAGACCGTTGTCCTCCATACCCAATGCCCACATAGACCTCCGTCTGCAGTCCTGATGCCCCCACATACCACTGTCTGCAGTCTCGATGCCCCCAAAGACCTCTGTCTGCAGACCTCATGCCCTCAGCGGACATCCGTCTCCGGACCCGAAGCCCCCACAGACCTCTGTCTGCAGACCGGATGCCCCCAGAGACCTCTGTCTCCAGACCCGATGCCATCCCAGACCCATGTCCTCAGACCAGATGCCCCCACAGACCTCTGTATGCAGACGCGATGCCAATACAGACCTCTGTCTGCAGACCCGATACCCACAGAGATCCTCTGTCTTGAGACCCGATGCACCCAGAGACCTCTGTCTTGAGACCGGATACCACCAGAGACCTCTGTCTGCAGAACCTATGCCTCTACAGACCTCTGTCTGCAGACCCAATGAACCCAGAGACCTCTTCTACAGAAACGATGCCCCCCACAGACGTCTATCTGCAGTCCCGATGCCCCCACAGACCATTATTTGCAGACCCGATGCCCTTTTGATCTCTATCGGCAGACCCGATGACCCCATTGGACATCTGTCTGCAGACCCGAGACCCACAGACATCCTCTCAGCAGACTGATGCCCCCACAGACCTCTCTTTGCAGACCTGATGCCCCACAGACCTGTCTGTTGAACGGATGCCTCCACAGACCTCTGTCTGCAGACCCAATGCCAGCAAAGACCCTTATTTGCAGACCCAATGCCCCCGAAAGACCTCTGTCTCAGACCCGATGCCAACAGTGGTCGTCTGTCTGCATACCGGATGCCCCCGCAGAATCTGTATGTAGACCATAACCCCGCAAACCTCTGTCTCCATACTCAATGTCCCCACAGACCTCAGTCTACAGACACGATGACCCCAGTGGACCTCCGTCTGCAGCACCATGCCCCCACAAACTCTGTCTGCAGGCCCGATGCTCCCACAGACCTATAACTGCAGACGGGATGCCCCGCGAGACTCTGTCTGCAGACAATACCCCGGCAGACCTCTGTCTCCATACTCAATGTCCCCACAGACCTCAGTCTGCAGGCCCAAGACCCCTGCGGACCTCCGTCTGCAGACCCGATGCCCCTAGCAGACCTCTGTCTGCAGACCCATCCCCAAAGGCCCTCTTTCTGAATACCATGCCCCCACAGACCTCTGTGTGCAGACCCGATGGCCCAACAGGCCCCTCTGTCTGCAGACCCGATGACCCAACAGACCTCTCTCTGCAGACCCGATGCCCCCACACACCTCTGTCTGCAGACCCGATCCCGCATACTCTGTCTCCAGAACCGATGCCACGACAAACCTAAGTCTGCAGAACCGATGACCCCAGAGACCTCTATCTGCAGACCCGATGGCCCCCTGCAGACCCCTGTCTGAAGACACGATGCCCTCGCAAGACTCTGTCTGCTGACCAGATGCCCCGCAGACCCCTATGCAGACTCGATGCCACCCCAGACTTCTGTCTGCAGACCCGATGCCACCAGAATCCTCCGTTCTGAGACCCGATGCACCTAGAGACCTCTATCTTTAGACCGGATACCCCCAGAGACCTCTCTGTCTGCAGAACCGATGCCTCTACAGACCTCTGTCAGCAGACCCGATGAACCCAGAGACCTCTGTCTGCAGACACGATGCCCCCACAGACCTCTGTCTGCAGACCCGATGCCCCCACAGACCATTTTTTGCAGACCCGATGCCCTATTGATCTCTGTTGGCAGACCCAATACCCCCACCGGACATCTGTCTGCAGACCCGATGACCCACAGACATCTCGCAGACCTGATGCACCACAGACCCTAATGCACCAATAGACCTCTGTCTGCAGACCCGATGCCGACAGTGGTCGTCTGTCTGCCAGACCAGATGCCCACGCAGACCTCTGTCTCCATACTCAATGCCCCCACAGACCTCAGTCTGCGGATCCGATGTCCCCACAGAGCTCTGTCTGCAGTACCGATGCCCCCACAGACCTCAGTCTGCAGACCCGATGCCCCCACAAAACTTTGTTTGCAGACCCGATCCGCCCAGAACCTCTGTCTGCAGACCCGATGCCCCCACATACCTCTGTCTGCTAACCTGATGCCCAAACAAACCATTGTCTGCAGACCCGATGCCACCACAGACCACTGTCTGCAGAATCCATGCCCCCAAAGACCTCAGTCTGCGGACCCAAGTCCCCACAGAGCTCTGTCTGCAGTACCGATGCCCCCACAGACCTTTGTTTGCAGACCTGATGCCCGCCCAGACCACTGTCTGCAGACACCGATGCCCCCTCAGACCTCTTTCTGCAGACCCGATGCCCCCACAAACCTTTGTTTGCAGACCCGATGCAGCCCAGACCTCTGTCTGCAGACCCGATGCCCCCGCAGCTCTCCTCTGCAGACCATACCACGCAGACCTCTCTCCATACCCAATGTCCCCACAGACCTCAGTCTGCAGGCCCGATGACCCCAGCGGACCTCTGTCTGCAGACCCAATGCCCACACAGACCTCTGTCTGCAGAGCCGATGCCCTCAGTGGACCTCCGTCTGCAGACACGATGCCCCAACAGGCCCCTGTCAGCATACCCGATGCCCGCACAGACCTCTCGTAGCAGAACAGATGCCCCCGAGACCTCTGTCTACAGACCAAATGCCCCCCATAGACCTCTCTGTTTGCAGACCTGATGCCGACAGCATTCGTTGCTCCCTGCAGACCCGATGCCCCCACTGGACATCTGTCTGTAGACCCGATGCCCACAGTCCTCGGTCTGGAGACCCGATGCCCCCACAGACCTCTGTCTGCAGACCCGATGCCGCCGCAGACTCTGTCTGCAGACGGGATGCCCCCACAGACCTCTGTCTGCAGACGGGATGCCCACAGCGGACCTCTGTCTGCAGACCCGATGCCCCACGGACCTCTGTCTGCAGACCCGATGCCATCCCGGACCTCTGTCTGCAGACCCGATGCCACCACAGACCTCTGTCTGCAGACCCGATGCCCCTTACAGACCATTGTTTGCAGGTCCGATGACCCTTTCATCCTGTTGGCAGACCCGATGCCCCCACTGGACATCTGTCTGCAGACCCGATGACCCACAGACATCTCTGCAGATTGATGCCCCCACAGACCTCTCTCTGCAGATCTGATGCCCCACAGACCCTTTCTGATGAACGGATGCCACCACAGTCCTCTGTCTGCAGACCCAATGCCAGCACAGACCCCTTTTGCATACCCGATGCCCCCGAAAGACCTCTGTTCTGCAGAACAGAAGCCCCCGTAGACCTCTCTCTCCAAACGCGATGTCACCCATAGACCTCTGTCTGCAGACCCGATGCCGACAGCGGTCGTTGGTCTGCAGAACCGAGCGCCCACAGACCACTGTCTACATACCCGCCTACCACGCAGACGTCTGTCTGCAGACCAGATGCCAACGCAGACCTCTCGTCTCCATACCCGATGTTCCAACAGACCTCAGTCGGCGGACCCGATGCCCCCACTGGACCTCTGTTTGCAGACCTGGTGCCCCCACTGACCTCTGTCTGTAGAACCGATGCCCACACAGTCCTCAGTCTGGAGACCCGATGCCCCCACAACCTCTGTCTGCAGACCTGATGCCCCCGCAGACTCTGTCTGCAGACCGGATGTACCCACAGACCTCTGTCTGCAGACCCGATGCCCCCACCGGACTTCTGTCTACAGACCCGATGCCCCCATCGTACCTCTGTCTGCAGACCCGATGCCCCCAGCAGGTCTCTGTCTGCAGACCCGACTCCATCCCAGACCTCTGTCTGCAGAACCGGCTGCGCCCACAGACCTCTCTATGCAGACTCGATGCAACCACAGACCTCTGTCTGCAGACCCGATGCCCCCACAGACCATTGTTTGCCGACCCGATGACCCTCATCTCTGTCGGCAGACCCGATGTCTTTCACTGGACATCTGTCTGCAGAACCGATGACCCACAGACATCTCCGGCAGACTGATGCCCCCACAGAACTTCTCTGCAGACCTGATGCCGCACAGACCTTGTCTGTTGAACTGATGCCACCACAGTCCTCTGTCTGCAGACCCAATGGCAGCACAGACCTTATTCCAGACCCGATACCCTGAAAGACCTCTGTCTGCAGACCCACCGCCCCCAGCAGACCTCTGCCGCAGACCCGATGCCTGCGCAGACTCTGTCTCAGACCAGAAGCCCCCCAGACCTCTGTCTCCAAACATGATGCACCCATAGACCTCTGTCTCCAGAACCAATGCCACGACAATCCTCAGTCTGCAGACGAGACGACCCCAGAGACCTCTGTCTGCAGACCCGATGCCCCTGCAGACCTCTTTCTGAAGACCCGATGCCCCCGCAGACCCTCTGTCACAGACCAGATGCCCCCATAGATTTCTGTGTTAGACCTGATGCCGACAGCGGCCATTGGTCTAGACCGGTGCACCCTCAGATCTCTGTCTGCAGACCGTTGCCGCCCAGACCTCGTCTGCAGACCCGATGCCCCTACAGACCTCTGTCTGCAGACCCGATACCCCCGCAGACTTCTGTCTGCAGACCCTATGTCCTCGAAGACTGTGTCTGGCTAGACCAGATGCCCACACAGACCTCTGACTCCCATACTCGATGCCCCCACAGACCTAGTCTGCGAACTGATGTCCCCACAGAGATCTGTTTGTAGTTCGATGCCCCCACAGACCTCGTCTGCAGACCTGATGCCCCCACAGACCTCTCTGTGAGACCGATGCTTCCTAGCGCACCTCTGTCTGCAGATCCGATGACCCACAGACTTTTCTCTGCATCCCGAGCCCCCACAGACCTATGACTGCAGACCGGATGCTTCCGCAGACTCTGTGTGCAGACCAAACCCCCTTGCAGACCTCTGTCTCCAAACTCAATGTCCCCACAGACCTCAGTCTGCAGGGCCCGAATGACCCCAGCGGACCTTTGTCTGCAGTACCGATGCCCCCACACACCTTGTCTGCATGCCTGATGACCCCAGCAACCTCCGTCTCAGAGCCGATCCCCCACAGACCTCCGTCTGCAGACCCGATGCCCCCAGCGGACCTCCGTCTGCAGAACCGACGCCCAACAGGCCCTCTGTCTGCACCGATGCACGCACAGCCCTCTGTCTGCAGACCCGATGCCCCAACAGGCCCTCTGTCGCAGACCTGATGACCCCACAGACCTCTGTCGGCAGACCCGATTCCCCCAAACACCTCTGTCTGCAG